>LR738712.1:201970088-201994059 GCA_902687465.1 Secale cereale
CGACCCCGACGCTAGACCACGGCCCTGGCCCCGACCCCGACCCCGGCCCGACCCAGACTCCGACCCTCTCAACCTCGGCAGTCGTCGGGCCTGCACCCTCTATAAGCCCCCCACCACTCTTCCTCTCTGTGCTAGCTAGGGTTCTTTGGTTAATTTAGTGCGAATTTGGACATGTCACTATGACATGTCATTTGGACATGACGCTTATGTGCAGGGTAAATGATCCGAGTGTCCTATGTTACACTGGAATGTTGATTCATTTCCATTCCGGTGAATTTCAAGTGCTCGATATGTCCCTTTTTTAGCAAAGGTCATGCCGAAATTTTCCGTGTATTTTAGCATGACTTGTGCTAGATAGTAGGCATATCGAGCGCCAGGAGTTGCTGATATTTTTTTATGTCATTTCTCATTTTTTTCATAGTTTTAGAATTAAACGAGGAGACTTAATCATAGGAAACATGTCGAACAATGAAGAAACCGAGCCTTCTTACCAAGATGCAGACGAGATGGATTATGATGGTGAACAAGTGTACCTGGACTTTTTGTCTGCTAAACACAAACAAGGTTTGCATGTCAGCCTCGATGATGGTACTGACGCCGACATCGACACTGATGGTGCCGGCACCGATGGAGGCGCCGAGACCGGCGGGGAAGGTACCAGCGGGGAAGGTACCGACGCCGATGCCGCTACTGAAAAGAAGAAACAGAGGATACGAAAACCTAACAAAGTAGGGATTGGACGACTAGTGATCACAAAGATGGCACCTGGCAAGTTTGAGCCATTAAAGCCACAAGAAAGTCGCAAGTGCTATGGGAACAAAGTAGGATGCATCCTACGGGAATGCGCGAGCATCAACGATGATGACTTAATGAGTAAAGAACATTTGACGCAGTTGCTCTTGACGAAGTTGCACAAGAGATTCAAGTTCCCCGACCGGGATGATTACATAGAAAAGCCGTGGGATGATCAGAAGATGAAAAATATTAACAATCACGCCATGGGCATGTTCAACAATGATTTGTCCTACTGGAAATGGAGGGTCAAACGAGTTATTGAGGCCGAGGAACCTCTGTCCAAGATTCTGGAGGAAAATCCGACACTTACGGAAGAGGAGTTCGAAAAGTTCAAGGACACTTGCGCTACCGAGGTAGCCAAGGCTAAGGCTGCTAAATTCAAGAACCTTCAGCAAAGGAACATGGGGAAGCATCGGCTCGGAAGCCGTGGCTACCTCAGTAAAAGGCCCGTATGGGATAAGGAGGACGCGGAACGTGAAGCGGCGGGTATCCCAGACCCCTTCGCGAAGTTCACTAACCCCTTGGAGCATGACTTCAACAGGGCCCACTACAAGTGGGACAAGGAAAAGAAGGTTTTTTACATGGACCAGATCACGAGCAGATTGATTAGACTACTGGTAATTATTCTTTTACCACCTTACATTTAGCTGCAGATCTAGTCGACTACACATTCCTAAACGGTTCACGTTCCTTCTGCAGGACAAGCAACACCAGCTTGCAGCCGAAATCCCTACTTCTCCGATGAGGCCCAAGTGGGACACCCCTCTCAACCGGGCCTTGAACGAACTTAAGGGACTCACTTTGGGCCAGCGGCCGCAATATGGTCGTGTGCACGGCGCCGGAGATGGCGCCACGTGGAAGGTGTTTTACAACAAGCGCCCGTAGGCCAAGAAGCAGAAAAAGAAGTTTAGTCAGGCGGACATCAACGAGAAGGTGAAGCTTGCATTCGAGAAAAAAGAAGCTAAGGACACGAAAAAAACAACAGAGGAGAAAATTGAGTTGCTACAGCAGGTAGTCAATGCAGCTGAAACTGCCTGAAGAAATCATTTCACTACTAACTTGGTCCCGGCTATCATCAATTGGACGAAGGAAAATCCAGACAAGATGGTACATGATTTCTCGTTGCCCAGTTTCGTCGCGAGCAACTCCGTGAACGACAACACCACCACACCATCACTTGCTCACGCAACCGGGCCTCTTCTTGCGCTCGCACCCGCTCATAGCAGCCCGTCCTCAGTCTCTGGCGCGCTAGGTCGGCCTTCATCTTTGACTAAGCTCGACGACCTCACGGTAATTACTTGTCGCATGAACATATATATCTAGAATATTCCATTTTCGTTGCCTTTCGGATGTTTTACGCCGTAGGCATGTGTGTTTGCAGGCCGATGAAACCCCATGCATCGTACTCTACTTGATCAAAGGCCAGAAGGTGGACGTTGGAAAGGGGGTGATAACGAAGCCCTTGGATCTCACATTCCATAACTAGCCGATGACCGCTGGGCACTTCAGGGTTACCTTGCTGAGTGTGACATCGGGGCACGAGGATTTGCCTCCTCCATTACGCCTAGGGGGAGAGGACGACGAGACCCCACCGCGGATTGCAAGCTGCTAGGGTTGGGTGCTGCTATGGCCGAAGAATCTTCTTCGTCTAGAGCCGGACGAGAGCACACCAATAACCACACATCAACAAGCATGTACGAAGACCACCACCCTGCCTATGCAATTACTAGCTCCTGTAGTGCCGGGTGAGAGCGGCGGACGACGTGATGAAGGGGTGCAATAGTACTAGCTGATGTAATCGATCCGGTAGAATAGAGAACGGATGATGAGACAGAGGAGACGAAGGACCCATGGGTTTCCTCAATACAAACGCGTATGAGGGTGAATTAGATATGATGAGTCAACCATATGACGATTGGAAGAACGCTAATGAAGATATGGATGATCTGCTCAAGAAGGAACGTCGTAGCAGGGATTGCAAGAAGTCTCTCTTCATGAAATCCTCACAGGACACGCCTGAAGATGCCGCCTCAACATAGGCTCAACTAGCCGGGGGTCATACAGTGCTTAGCCTGGCAACACTAGGGCAGGGATTAAGGAAGGGTCTGGAAGGTGTGCCCAAGAAAAAGGAGAGGAAGAGACAGGGGAAGGTAGCTGCCTCCAAACAAGCCAGAGCACATAACAGCTAGTCGGTGGATTCTGAAGAGCGTGTACCCATGAAAGGTGCGGCAATGTTCCCTCTCACGGGTGAGCTGATACTACCGCCTAAACCGCTGGAGGCACTATGAGGGGATCTCAGGAGACCACCATAAGGACTCGAGTGTGATGGTATCCATCGATTATTGGGTCAAGCACTAGGGCAACCGAACCCCCATGATGGATACTAGTGAGATGATACCTGCAATCAAAGGTGATCGGACAGGCCGACCATGGGTTGAATTTGGGGGCAATAGGCTCAACGGCATAGACATCTCGGAGTGTGCGCTTGCGCTCCCTCTTTTGGATATGAGTGGCATAGATCATGTTCACTGTTTTGATCTCCGGTGGAAATTTCTTCTGTCCCCTGTGTTCGTCTGGCGAGGATCATCCTCGTCTTTGCTCTGAGGTCCCTTTCTCTTGTGTTCAGTGTTAAGCTTGCCGGCCTTCTTGAAGACCCAACAATTACGGCTGGTATGGTTCGCAGGCTTATCCGGGGTGCCATGGATCTGGCAGGGCCTGTCTAATATTTTGTCCAAGCTAGATGGACTGTCTTTGTTGCCTTTAAATGGCTTCTTTTGATGACTGGATCTGGAGCCATTGAATCCGGCGTTTATTGCTGTATCATCTGGGCTTCCCGGATTATTTCAACGTTTGTTTTTATTACGTCTTGGCTTTCCATTGCCATCCTTGACTTCGTATGTGCTAGGGTGTAGGATCGAAAGTAGGTCTAGAGGGGGGGTGATTAGACTACTTGACAATATAAAAAATCTGCCTTTAGATCATGCAATGTTTTTGGCAGTTTCACAATTAAGATCAATTCAAGTATCACCCTACACATGCAATTCTAGAGTATAAGCAGCGGAAAGTAAATTGCACATGTAAAAGAGAGGTGGAGAAGATCAAACGCAGTTTGGTGACACGAAGATTTTTGTCGTGGTTCCGATAGGTGGTGCTATCGTACATCCACGTTGATGGAGACTTCAACCCACGGAGGGTAACGGCTGCGCGAGTCCACGGAGGGCTCCACCCACGAAGGGTCCACGAAGAAGAAACCTTGTCTATTCCATCATGGCCTACGCCCACGGAGGACTAGCCTTACTCGGGGTAGATCTTCACGAAGTAGGCGATCTCCTTGCCCTTACAAACTTCTTGGTTCAACTCCACATCTCGAAGACAGAGGCTCCCAAGCGACACCTAACCAATCTAGGAGGCACCACCCTCCAAAAGGTAATAGACGGTGTTGATGATGATGAACTCCTTGCTCTTGTGCTTCAGATGATAATCTCCCCAACACTCAACTCTCCTCACTGATATGGCTGTGGTGGAAGAAAGGTTTGAGTGGAAAGCAACTTGGGAAGGCTAGAAATCAAGTTTCATATGGTAGGAATGGAATGGCTTGATCTCAACACAAGGGTAGGTGGTTCACTTCTCAGAAAGTGTATGGTAGGAGTGGTAGACTTTCTGATGGCTCTCTCCACGAATGAAGAGGGGGTGGAGGGGTATATATAGCCTCCACACAAAATCCAACCGTTACATACACATTTGACCAATCTCGGTGAGACCAAAGTTAAAACTCGGTCAGACCGAAAGTTCAAATATAGTGAACGTTGGGATTTTCGGTGGGACCGAAAATACCATCTCGGTGTGTCCGAAGTGAGTCAAAGGTTGGAGCTTGCCATCTCGGTGTGACCGAAAGTAACAACTCGGATATTCCGAAATGATGTCAATTGGTTACAGAAGGTTGGCAGTCCATTTTCGGTGAGACCGAAACTCAGAATCGGATGGACCGAGAAATTAGGGTTTGGTAGAAAAACTGAGGTGGTTCATCTCGGTGGGACTGAGTTTGCAGAATCGGTTTGTCCGAGATTACTTATGAGTGTGTTAGGTAGTGAAGAGTGCTGATAGTTGAGGGAGCTAGATCACCAAGCACTTGAGCAACTAGATCATTAACACAACCTCATCCCCTTTTAATAGTATTGGCTTTTCCTATGGACTCAATGTGATCTTTGATCACTAAACCAAAAATAGAGTCTTGAGCTTTTGCCAATGCTTGTCTTAGCATTTTGAGGGGTCCACTTCTTCAGACATTTCCATACCCATATCATCGAACTTTTCTGAAATGATTCTCAAGTAAATATTAGTTCAATGATATATATGTTGTTATTAATTACCAAAACCACCCGGGGATTAGTTGCACTCTCAATCTCCCCCTTTTTGGTAATTGATGACAACATATAGATCAAAGCTTCGACAAAAGATATAATCAATGAATAATATCGTCGCTTTGAGAAGTATGTGATAAACAAGAGCTCCCCCTAAATTTGTGCATTATTTAAAATTTGCGTTTGAATGCAAATGCACAATCGATTAGGATTATGGGTCACTCTTCCATGTCACATACATCTTGGTGGAGCGCACAAAATGATAAGAATGAATAACATGCACTCAATCACCAAGACAAGAGTAAATAGCCATACAATAAGGAATAGCATATGATAAGAAATAAGCACACATTAAAGCATAGTATGACTAAGCACTCATTAAGATAGCATCAAACGTAGTAGCAAGCACACTTAAAGTTTCAGGAACCAAAAGAAATCAATGTATCTCAAAGAAAACCGGCAAAAGAACGAAAGACGAAAGAGCACTCTCTCTCTCGAAGCCCTATGATCTATAACAATTTCTCCCCCTTTGGCAACAAGTTACCAAAAAGTTCGAAAAGGTATAGAGCTAAGCGTCACTGCGGGCTCTGCTGGCGGCTCCCGTCTGGGTAGATGTCGGTGTAGAGATAGCTGCATCGGCGAAGACTTCTGCTGATGTTTGCGCTGGAGGAGTGGATGCTGAAGCTGGAGCAACTGCTGGAGCTGTAGCTGGTGCTAAAGTGGTAGCCCTGGAGTCTGTCACTGGGATAGCTGCAGATCTGGATCCTCTGGGAACCTGAGCAGTCTGGCGATGAGAGTCCTGGACTAGATCATCCTGCATAAGCTCTGCTCTCTCCTGCCTTGTCTCCTCCATGTCTGCCTCAAGCTTGTTGACAGACACCTGAATCTCAGTCAGCTTCACGTCCAGAGCGTGGATCTTGTCCTCAACAATCCTCTCTAGGCTCTCCTGAGATTGCTCAATGCTGGCCAGGCGTTGTTCAATCCTCTGGGTAGCTTCAAGAATTTGTTCTCCAAAGCTCTTTGGCTTAGCTGCTGCTGCTGCTGCCTCTTTGTCAGCTTTAGCCTTCTTCGCAGCTTCGATTTTGGCCTGTCCTTCAACTGAGGTAGGATCCTCTTCATCCATCACAACTACGTTGTCCTCATGCTCTGGCTGCAGTGGCAAGTGCTTCCTATCCAACATGAATTTGCCCGTGCCAAACTTGGCGTTGATGAGCATCTGAATCTGTGGAGCAAACCCACACGACCTCTTCTGGTCAGCTGCAGTCCTCTTAATGGTCTCTACCATCAAGTCCATCACCTTGAAAGGTGCCTTCTCATCGAGAATGTGCAGCATGTTGATAGAATAGCCTCGAATCATGCGGTGGTCTCCAGACTTAGGCATCAATGTATGCCTCAGAATAGTGTTAGTGGTGGTCAGACCTGCCTGGAGATAGTACACTGAGCCAAGCTTCCATCCTTCCAAATCAGCAGCCGGGATCTCCTTGTACATGTTCTTCATGGAATCATGACTCTTCTTAGGAATCCCATAGACATCAATGTCGTCCTCTCTCTGCACTGGAGCGTTCAGAAGTTCTGCCCATTCTTCAACAGTCGAAGAAAACCTTTGACCTTCAGTCATCCAGGTGATCTTGCCATCAGGATAGAAGTGGGCTGTGGCATAGAACTGCATGATCATCTCGTCATTCCAAGCTGTCAGCTCTTGACCCACAAAATCAGCAACTCCACATGCAGTAATGCTCTCATGCACATGGGGAAAGAAGTCCCGGTGCTCTTCACTGTCAATATACTTCCAGTCAACATACCTGGTGTCAGCAACAATGGGCTTCTTATCCATCAGCACAGTCTCATAGAAATCCTGCTGCTCTCTGGTGTGGAATCTGGGGTCCACAGCAGTCCTTCTCCTTACAGCATATGGATCAGACTGTCTCCATAGCCTGAGACCTTTGTCCTTCCTTGCCTTCATGTCCTCAGCTTGAGGATGAGCATCATTGTGGAGTGGCAACTTGGGACGGAGCTTAAGCAACACATGCTCTTCATCTGATTCAGACGGTGGCATCTCACCTTTGTTCTTCTCAGAAGCTGGAATGCTTCTGGTTGTTCTCTTGGGCTTAGCTGGAGCTGCCTTGGCTTGAGCAGGCTTCTTGGGTTTAGAGGAGGCTTGAGCCCGAATAGCATCACCCATGAACTTAGCTTTCTGAGGAGGAGGCTGGGGTGCTTCTTCTTCTTCTTCTTCTTCTGCAGCATCAACTTGAGGTTCAGCATATACTACCCTCTTCCTTTTGGAAGTCTTCTTCACCTTGCTAGGAGCAGGCTCTTCCAAGTTGAGCTTCTTTGCAACTGCTGACTGCTTTACTTTGCTTGTGCCTTTCCTTGACTGCTGCCCTTGGTGCTCTTTGGCAACCACATTCCTCTTTGGCTTGGAGGTAACTTCCTCAGCAACAAAGTCAGAGTCTTCATCATCAGAAGTTCTCTTCTTCCTGGTTCTGGTGGCTGCAGGAGGCAAACCACTAGGGGTGCTCCTCTCACCATCATCACTGGAGCTGCTAGCAGGACTTGTATCTGCCTCTGGAATTTCAGCAAACGGTGATTCAGACCTGTTCTGGCTGTCACTGACATCTGACATGGCTGAAAAACCTGTGAAAAGATAAGGTATAGGCAGAGTAGAAGAGTTATCACAACTGCAGAGGTTTTTGCAAAAGAAATGAGTTCAAAACTTAGTTTTGAGTTTTCACAGAATGTATTTCGGTCAAACCGATTTCAGGTTTCGGTGCAACCGAAGTGTTCAACAGAAACCTACACACCACTTTCGGTCAGACCGAAATGGGTTTCGGTCCTACCGATAACTTAGGGTTTCATTGAAACTACGTTTCGGTCATTCCGATTGGCACAACTCGGTTAAACCGAATGATGCAGTGCAATGGCCAGAGGCCAAATCGCTCATTCCGAGTTTCAAAATCGGCTTCACCGAGATGCATTCCGTGGAAACCTAAACCTAAGAATTTTCCTCGAAACTAGAAGATCTGAACTAATGTATAGGGAATATCTCAAACGTGGATTGAATCATGGCAAGCCTATCGTGCAAGAATCGGAAGGGGAGCACGAAAAGGGATCGGGACACACCCTAACTTGGTGGTGTCCCTCTACAGCGGCAACGGTGGAGATGATTACCGTTGACGGCGGCGGAGACCTGCGGCGAGGGCGCACAGGCGACGACGGCGACGATCCGTAGACCAGGGCGACGGCAGCAGGGGTCTTGGGGGCGAACGGTTTGAAGAATTAAATCGCGCGCAGCCCTCAGGTATATATAACCCCATGCTGTCGGTGGGACCGAGTTGAAAAACTCGGTGTCACCGAGATGTATAACTGCTGTGCAGTTACGCATATCGGTCAGACCGAGAGTTTGAACTCGGTTTCACCGAGATGAAACCTAGATCAGTCTAAGCGTTTCGGTTGGACCGAGATTGAGAAGCCGGTCAGACCGAAATAGACTTAGAAGGTTTTGGAAGTCAGCCTTAGACGAATCGGTGGTTCCGAGTGCTCCTCACTCGGACTGTCCGAAAAAGACTTGTTCAAAGTTGTGATATGAGCATGAATATAATTTGAGACAAGAAAGCATAGATAGCTAGGGAAAGTGCTTAGGCATTCTTGTCCATCCATTTGGCCAGAAAAAAAGAAAACAAAACAATCAAAACAACAAATGGATGTCCTTGAATGGATAAAATCATGCATTCAACATGCTCACACAATAAGATAGCAACTGAAATATGTGTCAAACATGCACAACCAACACTCTAGCTACTAGCACACAATTTGTCGATGACTAGGTCATCTATATATGAGTATATTGACTTAGGAGCCAAATGAGAACATTTGATCATAGGTCATACTCATCGTTTAAGCACAAGTGGGGTTACCACTTTTACATAAAGCATTTATGTGTTCACATCATTTGGAGATGCTTTAGCTCAATTTTTAGAGCAAAGCTCCCCCTAGATGTGAGAACCCCTTTTAAAGGGTCAAACTAACCTTGGGTTGTCGTAGAAGACTTCATGTAGATGTTGAAGATGTGGATGCTCAATGTTGATGCAGATCATCAAGAGTTGGGAGCAATCCTTTGGATTAGGGCACTTTCAATACCTACATGGGTTAGTCCCACAAGGAACAAACAAGAATATCCATAGACATAGAGTGAAGTACACAAAAGATGATGTCCATGAAAGCAATGATTACCTTGTCCCTTGACTTACCAACAAGAGGGTTTGTGACTCCATGAACTAGTGCATGATGTGGAAGTTGATTGCACAAGTTCTTGCCAAAATGAATATGAGTGAAGTTTGTTGGCGGAGTCACCCTCAAGAACCTACTAGTTCTTCTTCTTTGGGATCCATATCATCTTGATGGGAATCCTTGGTGTTGTAGTTGAGCTTGACGAAGTAGAACTTGATGTGTCCTTGGGAACCCACTTGACCATGGCTTGAGGTGCTTCAATGAATGCATCAATCTCCTCTTGAAGCTTGTCCTTGGCCTTTAGCTTATGGTCTTGTGGTAGAAGATCATCTTGAGCTTGTTCCACATTGGATGAAGTAGGATCATACTTCTCCTTTTGTGAAACAAACTGTGGAGTAGGGTATTGACCTTCTTCCCACTCAACACCTTCGGCGTTGAACTTTCGCTCAAAACCAATCCCTTGATTCTTCCGGTGTCTTCCTTGTTTGCGAACAATCTCCTCAAAGTTCTTGCTTCCGGCAAGACTCTTGTAGACACCTTTCTCTATGATTTCCTTCAATAAGCTATTTTCTTGCTCAAGTGTAACTTGGCTTGAAACATTGTTAGTGGAATCAAGAGAACTACTAGAAGTAACAACATTTGATTTAACATTGTCATTGTTACTACTAGAGGAAGAATTTTTCTTGTATTTGTCATGCTTAGTCTTAATAGGTGGCAAGAAATTAGACAAGAGAAGTCGTTTGGCAAGATATGAAGAACTCTTCTTTCGAAGATCGTCATTGATCGCTTTTAGAAACTCATGTTCTTGCTCTAGAGTGAGCTTCTCGAAGCGTAGCTTCTCATGAGATCTTAGGAGCTCTCTATGATCTTCTTGAGTTGTTTCATGAGCTAACTTAAGAGTGTTTAGTTCTTTAGTTAGACGCTCAATCTCCTTCATAGCATTGTCATTCGACTCTTCTCGACTATAAAGACTACTAGCATTTTCATCATTACTAAGCTCACTAGATTTATCATGCAAGAGCTCATCTTCACCAAGCAAGTCATCCTCATCACTATCAAAGTCAATGAATTCAGGGTGTGTTACCTTGGGGCCTTTAGCCATGAAGCATCTTCCAATTCCCTCATTTGGTGAATCAAATAATTCGTAGGAGTTGGAGTTGGAGGATACGAGCGCAAGTCCGGCAACACCTTCATCTTGACTATAGTCGGAGTCGGAGTGATAGCTTCCATCGGATTGATTGTCACAGTCGGAGCCGGAGACCCATTCACCAACATGAGCTTGATGTCTTCTTCTTGTGTAGCTCCTTGATGACTTGTCTTTCCTCTCCGAATCCTTGCTTCTCCGAGAGGGTCTTCGTTCATAACGATCATCTCTGCTCCTTCTTTCTCTCCGAGGTGACTCATCTCTTGCTCTTCTTCTTGGAGATTCTTCTCTTCTCTTGTGGGGAGCCGTACACTCATTTGAGAAGTGTCCGGGTCTTCCACAATTGTAGCAGTTTCGATCACGGCTAGAAGATCTCTTTTCATCATATGATCTAGACTTTGAGCTTCTTTCTTTGCCTCTATTCTTGTAGAACTTGTTGAAGTTCTTGACCATTAGGCTTATCTCTTCATTGGAAATTAGCTTGTCACTTGAGGTAGTAGGAGCATCACTTGTAGCTTTGTAAGCACCACTTGACTTGTTGTGAAGCTCTTCCTTATCCTTAAGTGTCATCTCATGAGCAACAATTCTTCCAATGACTTCAGTTGGTTTGAGAGTCTTGTAGTTTGGCATCATTTGGATCAAAGTGCACACGGTGTCATACTTTCCATCCAAAGCTCTGAGAATCTTCTTAATGATGAATCGGTCGGTCATTTCTTCGCTTCCTAAGCCGGGAATCTCATTTGTGATGAGAGCAAGCCTAGAGTACATTTCAGCGACTCCTTCACCATCCTTCATCTTGAACTTGTCAAGTTGACCTTGAAGAATATCTAGCTTTGATTCCTTCACAGATTCAGTACCTTCGTGCATTTCAACCAAAGTATCCCAAATCTCTTTAGCATTCTCAAGACGACTGATTTTGTTGAACTCTTCGGGACACAAAGCATTGAAGAGAATGTCACAAGCTTGAGCATTGTTTTGCAACATCCGCAACTCTTCCGGTGTAGCTTCGCGATCCGGAACTTTTCCTTCTTCAAAGAAATCACCTTGCATACCAACACAAATAATGCCCCATGCGGCTGGGTTATGACCAAGAATATGCATTTTCATTTTATGCTTCCAACTAGCAAAATTTGTACCATCAAAGTAAGGACCTCTATGATAATTACCCTCACTAGACGCCATACTCTCCTAGGTTGTGAAACCAAGCTTATGGAGTCCAATGCAATGGAAACCAAAACAATGGAGACCAAAGCTCTGATACCACTTGTAGGATCGAAAGTAGGTCTAGAGGGGGGGTGATTAGACTACTTGACAATATAAAAAATCTGCCTTTAGATCATGCAATGTTTTTGGCAGTTTCACAATTAAGATCAATTCGAGTATCACCCTACACATGCAATTCTAGAGTATAAGCAGCGGAAAGTAAATTGCACATGTAAAAGAGAGGTGGAGAAGATCAAACGCAGTTTGGTGACACGAAGATTTTTGTCGTGGTTCCGATAGGTGGTGCTATCGTACATCCACGTTGATGGAGACTTCAACCCACGGAGGGTAACGGCTGCGCGAGTCCACGGAGGGCTCCACCCACGAAGGGTCCACGAAGAAGCAACCTTGTCTATTCCATCATGGCCTACGCCCACGGAGGACTAGCCTTACTCGGGGTAGATCTTCACGAAGTAGGCGATCTCCTTGCCCTTACAAACTTCTTGGTTCAACTCCACATCTCAAAAACGGAGGCTCCCAAGCGACACCTAACCAATCTAGGAGGCACCACCCTCCAAAAGGTAATAGATGGTGTTGATGATGATGAACTCCTTGCTCTTGTGCTTCAAATGATAATCTCCCCAACACTCAACTCTCCTCACTGATATGGCTGTGGTGGAAGAAAGGTTTGAGTGGAAAGCAACTTGGGAAGGCTAGAAATCAAGTTTCATATGGTAGGAATGGAATGGCTTGATCTCAACACAAGGGTAGGTGGTTCACTTCTCAGAAAGTGTATGGTAGGAGTGGTAGACTTTCTGATGGCTCTCTCCACGAATGAAGAGGGGTGGAGGGGTATATATAGCCTCCACACAAAATCCAACCGTTACACACACATTTGACCAATCTCGGTGAGACCGAAGTTAAAACTCGGTCAGACCGAAAGTTCAAATATAGTGAACGTTGGGATTTTCGGTGGGACCGAAAATACCATCTCGGTGTGTCCGAAGTGAGTCAAAGGTTGGAGCTTGCCATCTCGGTGTGACCGAAAGTAACAACTCGGATATTCCGAAATGATGTCAATTGGTTACAGAAGGTTGGCAGTCCATTTTCGGTGAGACCGAAACTCAGAATCGGATGGACCGAGAAATTAGGGTTTGGTAGAAAAACTGAGGTGGTTCATCTCGGTGGGACTGAGTTTGCAGAATCGGTTTGTCCGAGATTACTTATGAGTGTGTTAGGTAGTGAAGAGTGCTGATAGTTGAGGGAGCTAGATCACCAAGCACTTGAGCAACTAGATCATTAACACAACCTCATCCCCTTTTAATAGTATTGGCTTTTCCTATGGACTCAATGTGATCTTTGATCACTAAACCAAAAATAGAGTCTTGAGCTTTTGCCAATGCTTGTCTTAGCATTTTGAGGGGTCCACTTCTTCAGACATTTCCATACCCATATCATCGAACTTTTCTGAAATGATTCTCAAGTAAATATTAGTTCAATGATATATATGTTGTTATTAATTACCAAAACCACCCGGGGATTAGTTGCACTCTCATAGGGTCACTGGTGCTGCTACGAGCTAACCAGCTATCCTCGCCAGCGCAAAAATGGGTCATGTGTGTAGTTAGGGCAGCCATTGTTCTTGGATTTTCCTGGCCGAGGTGTCTAGCTAGCCATTCATCCCGGACGCTGTGCTTGAATGCCGCTAAGGCTTTGGCGTCCGGATAGTCGACGATTTGGTTCTTCTTAGTGAGAAACCAGTTCCAAAGCTTACGGGCTGACTTCTTGGGTTGTTGGATTATGTGACTTAGATCGTTAGCATCCGAAGGCCGGACATAGGTCCCTTGAAAATTGGCCCGAAAATCATCCTCAAGCTCTTCCCAGCTTCCAAAGGTATTTTCTCGGAGGCTATTCAGCCTGTGTCGAACTCGTCCTTTCAGCTTGAGGGGTAAGTACTTGATGGCGTGGAGATCATCCTCACGAGCCATGTGGATGCGAAGAATAAAGCCTTCTATCCAGACAGCAGGATCCATAGTTCCATCATACGCCTCGATATTCACGGGTTTAAACCCTTCTAGAAATTCGTGATCCAGCACCTCGTCGGTGAAGCACATAGGGTGTGCGGCACCCCTGTATTCTGCTATGTCATGGCGTATGTCCGACGGTTGTGATGTTCGGTATTGACCCCGAACTGGTATATGACCGGCATATTTGGCTTGATAGCCACCGTCCCGTGTGGGAGCACGGTTCCTGGATCCGTAGATGGATCTAGTCTTGCCGGCCTTTTTGTTCAGGTCCTCACATAGATCGTGTTTCCGGACCTGAGCCGCATCCTCCTTTCCTTTAAGGGGTGGGGGTGCGGGCTTGTGTACGCCATTGCTAGCCACTCTGTCCCGTCTGCGAGGTGGTTGGTCCGGCTTGTCAGCGGTGTTGTTCTTTGGTGGTATAGGCGCAGTAGCCTCGTCATCGAATTCGGGTAGCAGTTTACGCTTAGGATAGCCCTTTGTTTGGCAATTGCAGGCATATTTTTGCTCAGCATCTAGCACTTCGTTCCATCTATCATTGAGCGTATCCTGTGCGGCTCGAAACCGCCGCTGCTACTTTTTCAGACTCCTTGCGGTGGCAATAAGCCTCCGATGGAAGCGCTTTTGTTCTAAGGGTTCTTCGAGGAAGATGTACTCGTCGTCACCCAGGATAACATCCTCTTCGGAGACAGGTTCATAATTGTTGTCTTCGGCATCGCTGTGATCGGACAGCGGTCTCGGACTGTGTTCGCCATCCTCTCGCTCGTCATGTTCCATCGCTGGCTCTGTGGGGTCTTCGGCTTGCTTCGGAGTATCACCATCATTAGTAACAGTGTTGCTATCGTTCCCTTTATGGGGTTTAGTTTGGTGCTTTGGACGCCGACGCTTGGGAGGTTCATCGGTAGTCTTATCCTTTGTGGGATCATCTTCGCCATCACCCTCGTTCTCCTTAGGTGTATCCAGCATATACACATCGTATGAGGACGTAGCCGTCCATCACCCGGTTATGGGCGGGTTTTGGTTTAGATTTGCTTCTGCTTCGAGATCCATCCCTTCGAGGTCTTCGGAAGCGTAGTCCAGTAGAACGGTTAGATCTTCGACCATGGCAAGCAAGTGGGTGGTGGGTAAGAAGCAAAATTCTCCATCATCTGCCTCTAGTTCGAACCAGATATAATTCGGATGTGTGTCCCCAACTCAAGAGAGGGATTTTAATGAGTTTAGCACATCGCCTAAAGGTGAGTGCCGGAGGATATCCGCGGCACTGAATTCGATGATAGACACGTGATCAAGCTCGAAGGACGCAGATGCACATGGTTCGGAACCTGTAGGCGGAGACGAGTCCAGAGTTCTGGTAACACAGATCCCGCTCAGGGTTGGGTAGCCGCAGTGCCGCTGAGTCTGTTGCTTCCGCGGTGGGGTTGAGCTTCCCGTCCTTGGGTGACATGATCTGCTGCGGATCTAGGGCCAGAGCAGTTACAGGTGCTATCCCATGGAGGTGGTCCGATGACAGATTTAGGTCATGTTCATCATGGTGGCAGGGAGCGATCGCCGTGGGCTTGAATCCGTCGAAGATCAAGTCTCCGCGGATATTAGCAATGTAGTTCAATCTTCCAAACCTGACTTGATGGCTAGGGGCGTAACTCTCAACCCGCTTGAGGTGGCCTTCCATGTTGGCGTGGAGCGTGAAGCCACCAAACACAAAAAGTTGTCCTGGAGGAAAGGTCCCCTCGCCAGTGGCGCCGTCGTTGTTGACGAAGCGATCCATGAGTCCTTCGGTTGAAGACATAGTGGAACTCTCAATGAAAGCACCAATGTATGTGTCAAAACAGGCGGATCTCGTGTAGGGAGTCCCAAACTATGCGTCTGAGGATCGATGGTAACAGGAGACTGGGGACACGATGTTTACCCAGGTTCAGTCCCTCTCGATCAAGGTAATACCCTACTTCCTGCTAGATTGATCTGGATGAATATGATTACAAGAGTTCATCTACCTCGAGATGGTAAGGGCTAAACCCTAAAACTCTAGCCTATTATTCTGTTGTTCTCTAGCCTCTACGGACGAAACCCTATAGTTTATATATGCACCGGAGGGCCCTAGGGTTTGTACATAACGATCCTGCAGAGGAAGGAAAAATTACACCCGAACCTAAAGCCTGCCATTATACGCACATAGGAGTCCTATCAGGATACGAGAGATGATCTTCAGAAATGATCTTCACGGCTCACCAGTCCGGCGCACCACAAGTTATCCGGCCACATGAGAACCCCTCGATCCAGCACTCCCTTACTCCCCAAGCAACAGCAAACGGGAGTACCGCTGGCCGAACAGAGGGGCCTATCCCCACAGTGTAGTCCCCACCACGGCAGCCGGTGTGGGCGCAGCAAAATCAAGACCCCGATAACATCTCGTTGGCCTCTTCTGACCCTCAAGAATGTCCAGGCAAAAATCGAGCCCCATAGGATAGGAGGCTAGGAGACACGCGTGTCGACGTAGATCGACGCCGCGATGACCTCCGCCAGACCGACGGGTGCGACGGCCTCAACATGGACGAGGCTTCGCTCAGTGATGGCGGTGCCTACTTTTCGAGGTCGGCTGCCCTGCCTTCACACAAGAACGGCGGCAAGTCCGTTGGCCATCCATTCGCACGTTCAAGCTAGCGATACCTGAGAAGTATGACGGGAGGCTGAACCTGGCAGAGTTCCCGAGCATCTACACCATCGCTATTCAGGCTTCCGGGGAAGAGAGGAGATGGTATTTTCCAACTACTTCCCTTTGGCCCTAAAGTTCAACATGAGCTCTTAGCTGATGCACCTAGCGGAAGACTCCATTTCATCACGGGTAGACCTGTGCCATGAGTTCATCGGTGCCTTCACTGGTGGCCACCAAGAGCCCGGCAGGCCGAGTGACCTGCAACTACTTCAGTAGAAGGAAGGAGAAACTCTCCGTAAGTATTTACAGATATTCAGTAAAGTTCATATAAATATTCCAAATATCTGTCCGACAGCCCTTATAGCAGATTTCCAGTCCAGTGTGCGCAACTGTCGCATTCGTTCCAAGATGAACATGCGGTTGCCCAAGAATGTGAAGGAGTTGTACACACTAGTGGATTAGTGTGCTCGAATGGAGGAAGGAAGAAAGTTGCCCGGAGAGGAAGATTGCACCAATGTTGATTCAGAGGATGAGGATGAATCAATTGGTAAGAGAAAGGGCAAGAAGTGCAGTAGGAAGCCAAGAGATAAGGCAATGATGACCGTGGAAGGATCAGGCACACCTAGTACCGGCAAGAAGGCCAAGGCTGAGGCCCCCGGAGAGGAAGCTGCCGCTTGCGCTGCCTACCGAGAAGCCGTTGCTGCCAAGAAAGCTGGGAAGGGCGATGGGCCATACTGCAAGATCCATCGGACCAAGGGCCATGACCTTTAGGAGTGTTACCAGGTTGAGCTGCTTGTCAAGAAACAAAGGGCAGAATATGATAAGTGTGAAAAGGAAAATGGTCAGAATGCCGCTGGCGGTAAGGGCAGAGGCGGTGAAGCAAACTACCCCGGCAAATCCTTTTGGGAGCAGGGAAAACCTGCTAGGGGTCAAGAGAAGGAAATATGTGATAATGTGAGCGATGGAGGGGTAGAAGAGGAAACCAGTGAGTAGGAGTTTCAGAAGGCCATAGACGCCCTATGCATTGATGGGGATGCATCTTTGCACGCCTCTCACCGCCAACTCAAGCAGTGGGCACGAGAGATCAATGCCGTGGAACTAGCGCCAGAGGCTCGGAAGCCGCTCAAGTGGTCCCGCACGCCCATCATCTTTAACGAGGAAGATCACCTTGGCGGCACCACTACTGTAGGATGTTTGCCATTGTTGGTCTCCCCAACAATTCGCAACCTCAAGGTCACAAAGATGTTAGTGGATGGTGGGGCTAGGTTGAATCTGATTTCCCCGGCAGTCATCAACAAACTTCAGATAGGAGAAGAAGATCTAGATGTAACCTGCATGTTTCAAGGAGTTAATCCCAGCAGAAGCCATCCTATAGGGAAGGTTGCATTGCCAGTTACGTTTGGGAAGAGTTGAACTATCAGACTGAGAAGATTATGTTTGATGTGGTTGATCTCTCCCTGCCGTACAATGGGATTCTTGGATGCCCAGCCCTAGCCAAGTTCATGGCAACATCCCACTATGCTTACAATACCTTGAAGATGCCTGGGCCACTGGGAGTCATCACTATCCCATCAGATAAGAAGGATGCAATTATTTTTGTGGACAAGATGTACCGGGATGCTGTCGCAGCAAAGGAAGGAGCACCAGCAGCTCCCGCCAATCAAAGCAAAGGAAAGAGGAAGGATGGTAGGACCTCTGGTAAGGAGTCTGGGAAGCATGCCCCCTCTGAGTGCACGACACCCGTTGGCGACATACCAGAGTGTTCCAATAGCAAGAGATCAATGGTTGTTGCACCCCAAGTGAAGAAGGTCCCGGCAGGGCTGGCTGGCGTTGATGGTACTTCCGCTCTCAGCGCCACCCTCAATGACAAATAGGAAAGCACGCTCGTTGCCTTCCTGCAGGCGAATATCGATGTGTTTCCCTGGCAACCATCTGTTATCCCTAGTGTTCCCAGGAATGTAATCAAGCGCCACCTTGCTGTCTCCCCACATGCCCGACCTGTGAAGCAGAGAGTCTGGAAGCAGGCCTTCGAGAGGTAGCAGTTCAGTGCCGAAGAGATCAAGAGACTAGAGGCAGCTGGTTTGGTCGGAGGAGTACTGCATCCTACGTGGTTAGAAAATCTAGTGGTAGTCCGGAAGGCTAACGGGAAGTGGAGGCTTTGAATTGATTTCACAGATCTCAACAAGGCTTGCCCGAAGGACCCATTTCCCTTGCCATGCATCGATCGAATTGTGGATTCCACTTCTGGTTGTGATTTTCTCTCCTTTCTGGATGCGTACTCTGGAGATCATCAGATCTTCATGTCCAAGGAAGACGAAGAGAAGAAGTCATTCATCACTCCATGTGGTACATACTGCTATTATCCGCATGCCATTCGGATTAAAGAGTGTCGGGTAAACTTTTGCAAGGGCTGTCGAGATTGGTTTTGACCCACAGTTACACAGAAATATAGAAGCCTATATGGATGATATTGTGGTCAAAACCAAGGATAAGGCCACCCTTCTCAAAGATTTGGAGTAGATATTTGCAAATCTGCGCAAGGTAAATTTGAAGCTTAACTCAGAGAAGTGTGTGTTTGGTGTTCCCTCTAGCAAGCTACTTGGGTTCTTCGTACCTCAACAGGGGATGGAAGCCAACCCCGACAAGATCAAAGCCATTGAGCAGATCCAAGCACCAAGGACAATTAAGGATGTAAGGCGCTTAACAGGATGCATTGCCGCGTTGAGCAGATTCAACTCCAAGACTGTCGAGCATGCCCTGCCGCTCCTTAAGATTTTGAAGAAGGCATGGCCTATGAAGTGGACCCCGGAAGCAGATGCAGCCCTGCAAGAGTTGAAGGCCTACCTTTCGTCTGTACCCCCATGGTTTCTCCCAAACCCCAAGAACCGTTGTTGCTATACCTTGCGGCAACCAACCAAGTGGTCTGTGCGGCCTTGGTAGCGCAGCGAGAAGTGGATGAGGCAGAAAGTGAGCAGAACACAACAGGGTTAGAGAAGGATCAGGACAGCAATGAGCACGACAACGAGAACAACCCCAAGGATGCAGCAAGGACAGAAGTGGTGCAGCACTCAGTGTACTTTGTCAGCTCCTTGTTATAGGGGGCTAGATCGAGGTACTCTGGTGTGCAAAAGTTGATCAGTGGTCTCGTTATGGCCTCAAGTAAACTGCACCACTACTTCCAAGCCCACGTGATCATGGCTGTCACTCGTTTTCCGTTGCAAAGGATACTCCAAAACCCTGAGGCTACTGGCAGAAGAGTGGAGTGGTCTTTGGAGTTAGCCAGCTTTGGTTTGAAGTTTGAGAGCGCATCAACTATTTAGAGGAGGGCACTAACAGAGTTTATGCAGAATGGACGCCAACCCCTGACGAGGAAGTGCCAGAGACACCTACCCCCGGCAAGAAATCACCCCAAGAATGGATTATGTATTTTGATGGTGCTTTTTCCCTCCAAGGTGCAGGGGCTGGCTTGCTTCTTGTTTCCCCCTCCAGGGAACACTTGAAGTATGTCGTCCAAATGCATTTTTCCCGGGAATAAGCCACCAACAATACAACAGAGTATGAAGGGCTCCTTGCCGGGCTCAGAATTGCAGCAGAATTGGGAATTAACAAGCTTATCATTCGAGGAGATTCATAGCTTGTGGTGAGACAAGTCAACAAGGATTACCAAAGTCCATTGATGGAGTCATATGTCGAGAAAGTGAGAAGATGGAGGAGCACTTTGATGGGTAGAAAACACAGCATGTACCCCATGCAGAAAACATCATAGCAGATCACTTGTCAAAGTTTGTTGTGCGGAAGCTTCCTATGGAACTAGGAACTTTTGTTCTATGTCTCTCTCAGCCCTCCGTATCACCAATAACAATGGCCCGGAAAAGGAGAAAGTTGGACTACTGTAAGCCTCTCCCGACTAAGCCCTCCTCTCCCGACGGAGACCCTGCCGGAAACAAGTCCTCATAACCTGCCGGACCACCCCCTCTAGCCGGGCAAATGGACCACGCAAACGAGGTTGGTGCTCCCGCAGTAGAGCAGCTGCCTCTAGTCCTCGTTGCCGAGCCCCAGGCTCCATCTTTGGCAAGGCACATTGTCCACTTCCTCCAAACTAGAGAACTCCCAGATGACCAAGATGAAGATGAAAAAGTAGCCTGGAGGGCCAGTATGTATTAGTTTGTCGATGACACTCTACACAGAAGGAGGCCCAACAGTGTGAAATTGAAGTGTGTCTGCCGGTAGGATGGAATGGAACTGCTGGCTAAGATTCACGGAGGTATGTGCGGCTCCCACATTGGATCAAGGGCATTAGTTGGGAAGCATTTCAGCAAGGATTATATGGGACCACAACCCGCCAAGATGCGGTCGAGCTCGTCACGACATGTGAAGCCTATCAGTTCCATTCCAAGAAAACACACCTTCCTGCCAAGGCTCTTCTAACAATCCCTCTATCATGGCCATTTTCGGTCTGGGGGCTAGATATCCTCGGCCCCTTCTCCCGAGCAATCGGGGGATTTGAATTCTTGTCCGTTGCCATCGAAAAGTTTACAAAGTGGCCGGAAGTGACTGTTGTGAGACAGGTGACTGCTCAGTCAGCTATCAAGTTCTTGAAAAAATTGATGTGTCGTTTTGGAGTTTCGACAAGGATCATCACTGACAACGGCACCCAGTTCACGAGCCATTCCTTCATGGAATATGTTCGTACTCTCGGATGCAAGATCTCATTCGCCTCTGTGTCACACCCCTGAAGCAACGGACAAGCTGAGAGGGCGAATGATGAGGTGTTACATGGACTCAAGACAAGAACTTTTGATACGTTGCAGAAGCACGATAGGTGGTGGATCGAGGAGCTGCCAGTAGTTCTCTGGTCCCTCAAAAAGACACCTAACCGAGCTACCGGGCAGACTCCCTTCACTACAAGAAATATGTCAACTTGTGACCTTGACTATTGGTCACTGAATGGTCATTATTTTCCATTTGTGACCTTTTTGTGACCAGAAATAGATGGTCAAAAGCTGGTGGTCGTAAACTGAAATTAACGACCTTCTCTGTGAGAAGGTCGTAGATGTTTATGACCAAAATATGCCTACTGTCTTGTTTTGGTCACTAGCAGCCTCCCCAGGCCACATAGGCATCCGACGTGGCAACCTGATGTGGCACAAGAATCAGCCCGGTCCAATTCGTTGTTTTACATGGGCCGAGCCCAATAATTCGGCCTTTTATATATTTTTTCCGTATTAATTCTGGACAGCCACATGGGCCAGGCCCAACATTATAGCCTTTTTATTTTTGGGCCAGGCCTTTTTTCACAACAGTTTTTATTTTTCTTCTTTTATTTTTCACAACATTATAGCTTTTTTTTGGGCCATGCCTTTTTCACTATCGGGCCTTGGCCTTTTCGTCTAAATAATTTTAATTTCCTTTTTCTATTAAATGGGTCCACCAGTAAGATGGGTCCCAGTTGTCAGGTTTGGGTCTGGTAAGTTAGTCCCATCTATCAGGCTCATATTCTTCATATTTCAACTAGTACTTAACTTGGCAGAGAAAAGCACACATGATACTTCAAATAATAGCAACCAGATCACTTTGCCAATACATATGACCATGTGTAATACAGTACTTCAGAAGATCAACATGTGTAACGAGCTCTACAAGTGTGATGTAATACTGCTTTACAAGAAAATGATGACATGCCGGACTCGCTGGACAACCATAGTCAAGGCTGGGAACAAATAAAACAGCAACATGCCTTCCTCGGTCGCCAAGTTACATGAATCAATAGAGAAGAATCAGAAAAACTGGGGCAAATATATTATAGCAGGTAGTACTAGAAGCACAAAATTTGAGCTTGCAAGCACATTATAGCAGGTAGTAATAGAAGCACAAATTTGAGCTTGCAAGCACATTATAGCAGGTAGGGAAGTGGGAAGATGAACTAATTTAGATGCTAATTGATACTATACAACACACCTCATCCACAACAATACACTTACAAGACAGTTGAGCAATGACACAAGTATTTCCACAAACAATTCATGTTGAGAATTAAGTTGTGTAATACATAGGGCAATTAGACTAGTGCGAACAAGAAGATAATTTACAAGTTACAAATAGTAATAGCAAATGGCCAAAGAGATGGAGATATCCACCACGGACTAAAAAAAATACCACAGAGTAGACGTGCAGGTGCATATGCTTGTGAGCAGGAAAATAATGGTACATTCACAACTTCAGTTCAGGTAAATATCATCACATGTATCAGTATACAGGCAGCAATAGTATCATCGAGCACAGCCAAACAGCAGCTTGACCCATATAAGTCATAGCTCTGAAGAGAGAAAGAAAGAACAGGTTCATCTAGCTATGTATTCATAGTTGAGAGCTAAGCAAATTTTTTGTTTATGCTGGAGCTAACAGACCGAGTACTAGTTAAGCAAACAAACAAAAAGAAGGACTACAAGAATAAACCTTTGTAACAAAGTAACTAGAATTACCACCAACTGCAAGATGACATGTGGTGCAGCAACTAATTATAGCTAAATGGGTTGTACAAATACATAGATTATCATTAGATGGATGTAACCAACAAGATCCGATCATACAAATATTCTTGGGTACACAACAGGTTCATCAAAAAACAAAACCAACCCCTACTATTCTCACTAAACACCAGTACACAGGCCCAACTTTGTAGCGACGATTACACAGACGCACTGCTAAATTAACGCGACATCTAAACCAGATCCACGGGTCGAGAGCTAGCAGAGGAGGCCGGGACAGCCGCCGGAACCCCACATGAACAAAGTCAAGGGTAATCCATCTAGAAAATGGCGCGTTTCTAGAATAGAAGCCCGGCGAGCGACGGCGAGAGCGAGAGCTAGCGAGCTAGGGGTCTCACCTTGAGGCCGATGTAGATGTCGTTGTGCGCTCTCTTGAGTGCTTCACCCTCTTCTTCACGATAGCCTTCTTCAACAAAGGCACCGCCATCTGCACAGCACATGGAGGAAACTTAGTAATAGGAAGGCACGAAGGAGAGACGGCCGGCGATGGTGTATCCCTCGAGGTGAGAGAGGGGGTCAGCTACAGCCTCCTGCAGATTGATCCGATCGGAGGGGAAAAACAAGCGGGGACGAGGGGCACCTACCCGTGCTGGTCCGCCGCCACGGGGCCGAGGCATGCCTCCAGGACGACAGCGGCCTTGTCGGGGACGAGGGAGAGTTGGTGAGGCGTCCAGGCAACTTGGAGGGGTAGAGTCCAGCAGCAACCATCGAGGACGTGGCTGTCTCTAGCATGGACGAGAGGCCGTGATGAAGGGGGAAGTCGGCGAGGTTTAGAGCCCGGACGAGCGGTGGATGGTGAAGGAGCCGCGACGGAGCATGGCGTCAAGTGCTCGGAACGGTGCCGACGTCGCGCTCCGAGCATGGTCGTCGGAGGCGCTGCGGAGTAGCCGTGGAGACGAGGTTGTGTTGCCGGCCATGGACTTCAGAGAGAGTGAGGAGGGCGGTGCTTCCGAGCGCGAGGGGGGATCAGCGGCGGGTGGGTGGTTGTGGCGGCGGGGCATGCCTCGATCGGATTTGGT
>LR738712.1:201994107-202045836 GCA_902687465.1 Secale cereale
GGGTGGGTGGCGGTGGGGATCGAGGAGGGTGGGTGGGTGGGTTAAGGTTTTTGTTACTTGGGATAGGCTCCACCGTTGGATGGGTGCACGATCGACGGCTCATATTGCGTCCAATTTGATGATCCGCGTGATGGTGGTTCCTCGCGTCTCATTGGTCGGTTGTCTCGCGCTTGAATATTAAAAAATTGTACTCAAATCTCTGATTTTTTTAAAACATAACAATGGCATAGTTTGTCAAAATGATCTCGTATTTGCATTAGTGTGCATCTTGAAATGGCAAACAATGTTGCCAAATAGAGCTTTTATTTTTATTGCACAAAAATATATTTTTCTATTTTCCTAGTGCATAAATGATTTTTTGTGAAGAACCTACCAAATGTTTGTTCCAAAATAGCACCACTCCTTTTTTTCTAAAATATATTACCACATTTTATATAAAATTTACCAAATAGTTGCATGTCAAAAGCTTTTGATCGATCTCTCGTGATTTTTTCTTCTAAGTTTCCAAGTGCCCAAAATGAGTTTTTTTGTGAAGGACCTACCATATATTTGTTGCAAAATTGTACCAGATCAATTTTCTAAAATACTAGGCCATATTTAATGCAAAATTGACCAAATGGTTGGGTGTAAAAAGTTTTGATCCACCTCTCGTGAAAAAGACAAATTTCGGCCGATTCAGTTGGAAGTGGGTCAAATTTGAACTATAGCTGCCTTGTAGTTTGCTCTTTATTTTTTCCAAAAATCATTTCTAGGTACATAAGTATATATTTAATCAGAGAAACACCAAAAAATACCAAGATTCAACCACTAGCTAGGACCGGTCATTCCCGCCGGTTTGACCGCATTTTGAAGCGGGCATAAAAAATTCAAAAAAAAATACAAAATTGGAAAACCTTCGCATTGTGTCATTATATATGACCAAGTTACCAGAAAAAATAATAAACTAGTAATACGACAATTCTTTTAAAAAATTGTTCTCAGAAATGAGCTATCATGCGTGAAGATTCATAGCTTTCAAGCCAAATGATCAATCCTATGGCCACATTCATGGCATAGTTTGTTCAAATGATCTCATATTGTGCACAGGGGTGCATCTTTGGATGGCAAACAATATTGCCTAAGGAATTTTTCATTTTCTTTGGACGAAAAAATCATTTTCCATTTTTCGAGTGCCCAAAAGGAGGTTTTTTTTGTGAAGGACCTCCCAAATAATTGTTGCCAAATTGGACCAAATCAATTTTCTCAAATACTAGGACATATTTAATGCACAATTGACAAAATGATTGGGTGTAAAAAGTTTTGATCCACCTCTCGTGAAAAAGACAAATTTCCGCCGATTCAGTTGGAAGCGGGTCAAATTTGAACTGCACCTGCCTTGTAGTTTGCTCTTTATTTTTTACAAAAATCATTTCTAGGTACATAAATATCTATTTAATCAGAGAAACACCAAAAAAAACCAAGATTCAACCACTAGCTAGGAACGGTCATTCCCGCCATTTTGACCGCATTTCTAAACGGGCATAAAAAATTCAAAAAAAAAATAAAAAAAAATGGAAAACCTTCGCATTGTGTCATTATATATGACCAAGTTACCAGAAAAATAATAATCCTGTAATAGGGCAATTCTTTTAAAAAAATTGTTCTCAGAAATGAGCTATCATGCAGGAAGATTCATAGCTTTCAAGCCAAATGATCAATCATATGGCCACATTCATGGCATAGTTTGTTCAAATGATCTCATATTGTGCACAAGGGTGCATCTTGGAATGGAAAACAATATTGCCATTGGAAGTTTTCATTTTCTTTGGACGAAAAATTCATTTTCGATTTTTCGAGTGCCCAAAAGGAGGTTTTTTTGTGAAGGACCTACCATATATTTATTGCCAATTTGTACCAAATCATTTTTATAAAATACTAGGACATATTAAATGCACAATTGACAAAATGGTTGGGTTTTCCAAAGTTTTTATCCACCTCTGGTGAAAAAGACAAATTTCGGCCGATTCACCTGGAAGTGGGTCAAATTTGAACTGCAGCTACCTTGTAGTTTGCTCTTTATTTTTTACAAAAATCATTTCTAGGTACATAAGTATCTATTTAATCAGAGAAACGCCAAAAAATACCAAGATTCAACCACTAGCTAGGAACGGTCATTCCCGCCATTTTGACCGCATTTTGAAACGAACATAAAAAATTCAAAAAAAATCAAAAAATTGGAACACCTTCGCATTGTGTCATTATATATGACCAAGTTACCAGGAAAAATAATAAACTTGTAATACGGCAATTCTTTAAAAAAGTGTTCTCAGAAATGAGCTATCATGCGTGAAGATTCATGGCTTTCAAGCCAAATGATCAACCCTATGGCCACATTCATGGCATAGTTTGTTCAAATGATCTCATATTGTGCACAAGGGTGAATCTTGGAATGGCAAACAATATTGCCAAAGCAAGTTTTCATTTTCTTTGCACGAAAAATTCAGTTTCCATTTTTTTAGTGCCCAAAAGGAGGTTTTTTTTTGTGAAGGACCTCCCAAATAATTGTTGCAAAATTGGACCAAATCAATTTTATAAAACACTAGGACATATTTAATGCACAATTGACAAAATGGTTGGGTGTAAAAAGTTTTGATCCACCTCTGGTAAAAAGACAAATTTCCGCTGATTCAGTTGGAAGCGGGTCAAATTTGAACTGCAGTTGCCTCATAGTTTGTTATTTATTTTTTCCAAAAATCATTTCTAGTTACATAAGTACCTGTTTAATCATAAATACATGGTTTGGTGGCGATACGTCGAGGTTTGGGCGGTGGTCGAGGGCCCCAACTCTAGAGCGCATAAACTCGCATGCTCGCCGCGTGGTCACCGCGTTATTGTGTCGTTGTCATGTGTTTTGGGAGGCCTAGGCATGTCTAGTGGGTTGGGCACTCCCCCGGTAGGTGCTAGGAAGAAAAATATAACATAAGATTCTCACGAGGAGACCGATCGATGCTCAAACATGAATTAGCAGCCAAGTGTTTGATTAGCGGTACGGGAAATGCACATGGCTAATGGGTGTGAGTTTTAGTTCAGGATGATCAGTTACTAAGAAGACCGTCTTCACAAATTTTCAGCTCAAAAGGAGGAGTCTAGGTGGTACTTGCTTTGCAAAGTACAACACTGGACATAAATACGAATGTTGATGCTGGGCTCAGAATAATGAATGGATTGAGCTGGCATTTGGTGGAGGATAGTTATTTGGGCATAGGAAAGCACTGTAGAAAATGGATACCATTTGGACATGCCAAAGTGGTACTTCCTTCACAAAGTGTTTTTTGAACAGAATAGGAAAATGAATATTTTTTAAATATTTTTGAACTAGGCAAGGAAGGTTTTTTGCATATTTGACAAAAATATGACCGAAAAAATTTATGAGATTTTTTGGGGAATTTTGGGAATGACAGAAATATAGGTTGCTTCACAACCTAGGGTAAAAACTGCCACATGGACATGACACATAGGCAAAACTGATAAGGTGGGGCCTAGTCGTAGCAACCCACCACAATTTACAAGGTTATGACCATCTATATGGGTCATGATCAGCTAGAAATAAGGCATCAGATCAGTGCTATCTGCTTTATGACCATTTCGTGTAAGGAAATTATGACCTTTTGACCGAAATGGTCGTTATAGTTTAGGGTTTGGAGCCCCCCGAACAGCTTGACCAATTGGTCTGAAATGGTCATAGATCTATGACCAATTTTTCCAGGGTCACTGACAGAAGGTCACTAGTTGACATATTTCTTGTAGTGCTTCTCCCTGGTCTATGGGGCAGAAGCAGTTCTCCCCACGGAACTCATTTACGGGTCCCCTCGAGTGCTAGCCTACGATGAAGTAGTGCAAGATCAACATCGGCGTGACGATGCTGTGCTACTCAAGGAGAACCATCTCCGGGCTGCTACGCGTGCTGCACGCTACCAGCAAGCCCTACATCGCTATCACAGCCGCATGGTTAATGCCCCGTGTTTCGAGGAAGGTGACCTTGTCCTTACGCGCGTTTTGTCCGCTAAGGGTACAAACAAGCTGGCACCAAAGTGGGAATGCCATACCTGGTGGTACGAGTCACCAGACCTAGCGCAGTCCATCTGGAAACCGGAGATGACACTCAGTTGCGAAACTCATGGAATATTGAGCATCTCCGCAAGTACTACCCATAAGGCGCGGCTTTCGGGCCCTGCCCAGCAGCCACCCTTTCATACAGGCCTTGCCTCAGTTGCATGTAACACCTTCTACGAACATGGGGCAATGACCCCGTGCAAGAGAAAATAAAGAAGCGTTGTAGGGGGGGGGCCAACTAAGATTGCATGGATGCACAAGCACAACAAGATCATTGCATAAGCATTTCATGAGCATTTGCATATGTATATATATAGGATTGCATCTTGCATTCATTCTCATCTGCATGAAGTTGCAGGTTCCTGCCGTGGACATGGCTTCGACAAGGAGTTGAGAAGATTGCCCGGCAATGCAATTCCCGGCTAGCCAAAAGATAAGTTCTGCCTCCTATCCGTTAGTATTCTGTAAAGCTATAACTTTGCATGAGAAATCCTCACTTCTCCTTTTGATACTTAGGTGCTCCCATCCCTGACTCGAATGTAACTTCGGTTAGGATGGTCGCAGTGGCCTTTGGTAAAAAGAAGTTGGCGGTGGGCTGGCCCCTCTGTCTGTTCCCCGGCAAACATAGTTCTCCAGCAGCTAAAGCTGGTGCCAGCAGGATAAGCCTGCCGAGAAAAACTCGTTTTATTACAGTAAAGTAGCATTCCACATCTGGATGGACATACACATGCACATGTTTCCGGCAAAGTTTATATGTTTCATTCATATGCTAATACGAGTACAAGCATTACAGAACACAAAGTTGGACCTGAGGGATTACATTATTTGAATTAAAATTTGGTGATTGCCTACAAGTTTAAGATTGAAAAAAAGATAAGTGCCCCGTAATGCCATTTCTTGTCCCTCTCCTCTTAGGCATGGTCGTCGAACGCGAGGAGGGCAAAAGGAGCGTCTAGGCGGGAGCCCAGCCCGCTCCCATCGGGATCCAAGAGAGGTAGCCCTGCGGGAACGGGAGCGCGATGGAACGCCTCGATGGAGAGCATGGTGGAAGGCGGTCCTTTCTAGCACCATCACCAGGGCCAGCATGACTCGGTAGGGGTAACGAAGCTGCAGCCCGAGAGGAAGCCTATCGGAGTCCAGCTGGAAGACTGCCGGAGGAGCCCGACAGCACCATCCGCACCTCTGCGTCCAAATCCCCGAGAAATTGTGCTGCCGGGAAGGATACGCAGATGCAGATGATGCTGCTGCCACCTGATGCAGATGGTGCGGGCGACGATCAGCCGGAGTCAGAGTCATCGCTCCCCCGCCCACTGCTGTCGTCATTGCCGTCAATGTCCTCCTCGTCATTTTCGCTCGAGGAGGAGCTTTCATCGTTGGTCGAGCTCTCCGTGCAGCTCCCTAAGCGACTACCTGAGCGCCCCAAGATATTGACGGAGAGCAGGCGCTTCTCCATTTATTTGAACTAAAGAACATGCCCCTCCGAGAGGCCATGGGAACGGTCGAAGGTCTTCCAGGCATGATAGAGATACATCACATGAGGAGCAGGGAAGTCGACGTCAACCCACATACCTCCATTCCCCTAGCCCCTCATGTGTAGCCGCAGGGCGCGTGGTTGTTTGAGGTCCCGAGGCTTGTCACCGACTTAGCCTTCCATTGGGGGAGGAGCCGCCGGCGGGAGTGCCACCTAGACACCGCCCCGACATCTTCCTCCTCGAGCACCACAGCGACCGCTATAGCGTCCCCTTCCTCCTTTCCTTAGGGACAATTCCGCTGTATCAGGGTTCGGGGGAGGAGGGGTGCGCTGTCGAGCAGAAACCCTCATCACCGCCACCGAAGCACCGTCACGCCCTCATTGTCGCACCATGACTAGAAGAAAAGGATCGCAGAGAAGAAGGAGGAGTTTTTGCAGAGAAGCGCTACCCGGAATCCCTTTTATAGGGACATGGGGCAGAGGGCTGGCTCCTCATATGGGAGACGGCTGCCCCTTTCCTTCAATGCGGCCTTCCTGCACCCGCCGTGACTTTGGTGGTCGAGGCCGCCCCTCTGCTCCAACCATCGACACTTGGTTTTCAGCCATGGCACTCCTCCCCATGTCCTCCGCATCCACCACCTACCACACCCAATGCGTGCGGTACACGTGGCAAGTGCATGCGGAATGGAGGGCGAGTGGGATGGCAGTTTCTGGCCCATGATCGTGGGGTGAGGAGAATCTGCCCTCTGATGTAGGGGGTATTTGGGTATTTATAGAGTTGAGCTTAGGCTTAGCGGATCTATTAGGGGCCCCCAAGCCGTAGGTGTGCCCCTCTAGAGCACGCCCTGGTGGCTTGTGGCCACCTCGTGGCTCTCCTGGCCTCTTCTCGAAGCTTCGTTCTTGTCTTCTAGTCTAGGAAAAATCATCAAAATGTTTCGTTCCATTTGGACTATGTTTGGTATTGATTTTCTGTAAATGACAAAAACAAGGAAAAATAAGGAACTGGCACAAGGCACTAGGTTAATAGGTTAGTCCCATAAATGATAATATTAATGCATATAGAACATCCAAAGTAGATAATATAATAGCATGGTCCAATAAAACATTATAGATACGTTGGAGATGTACCACGTTTGGTCGTGCGCAAGACTTTAAATGTGCATATACATTATGGAAAAACTTTGAGGAGGGCTTTGCAAATTATTCTTTAAAGAATCTCAATTAAATTATTCTTAAGACCATTTTCTTTCGTGCGTGCTATAAGAGTTATGTTGGTACTATTGGCAACATAATCTCGGAAGCCATTAGATTTTATAAGTTTTAACATTGTCATGATCAAAAATCTAACGAATCAGTTGACCTAGGTCATGATCACATACAAGATGATGATGTTGATCATGGTTATTATGATGAAGGCGAGAATTCAACATCAAATATGAGAAGACTATGAGGAATCTTAGTCTCATCAAAAATCTTCGTGATTACATGGGCGAAGGAAAAGGGTGGATTATTGATAGTGGATGTACTGATCACATTACCGGAGATAAAGACATGTTTCATGAGCTTGCCAAAAATGATGGCCCACACAAGTATGTGGATTTTGTAGATAACTCCAAGGGGAACGTACATGTCCTTGTTAAAGTGGCCATATTCCATGAAAATTCTATAAATACAAAAAACCATAGAAAGAACCCTAAATGAGAAGTTCCGCCATCGTAAGGCTCTATAGTCACGAAAATCAATCGAGACCCCGTTCCGGCACCCTGTAGGAGGGGGGAATCATCACCGGAGGTAAGCTTCATCATCCCGGCGGCCACTATGCTGAGGAGGGAGTGGTCCACCCTCGGCGCCGAGGGTTTTTACTAGTAGCTATGTGTTTTATCTCTCCCTCTCTCTCGTATTCTTGATTGGGCATGATCTTGATGTACCGCGAGCTTTGTTATTATAGTTAGATCTTATGGTGTTCTTCCCTCCCTACCTTGTGATGAATTAAGTCTTTTTGTTCGAGGTTTTCTTCTGTCGGATTGAATCTTTTCGACGTGAGAGCACTTGATATATGTCTTGTGATGGATATCCATGGTGATAATGTGATGTTTTATGGATCCACTTGATGTATGTTTGGTTATCAACTTGCGTAGTGACATTGGGGTAATCTATGCATAGGGGTTCGTACGTGTTTTTATATTCGTTTCTACGATGGAGTTCTTTGTGTTTGATTTCATATTATGAATATGAAATTGTGTGATGTACATCGTATAATTATCCCACGGATACTTGTGGTGACATTGGAGTATCTAGGTGACATTAGGGTTGATTGATGCGTTTCATGTGGTGTTATTCTAGTACAAACTCTAGGGCTATTTGTGACACTTATAAGAACAACTTTGAGGTGGTTTCGTACCCTACAAGCAATTTCATCTCATGTTCTTCGCAATGGGAACTTTGGTGTGAGTCGTCGTTTAACATTGAGGGATTGTTATATGATACAATTATGTTATCATTATTGAGAGATTTTGCGCTACTGAAAGTATGAACCCTAGGCCTTGTTTCCAAGCATTGAAATGCCATTTTTGCTCACTTTTACTACTTGCTACCTTCTTAATTATATATTTTCAGATTACAAAAAGCTATACCTTCTATCCATATTACACATGTATCACCATCCATTTGCCGAGCTAGCGCACCTATACAATTAACCATTGTATTGGGTGTGTTCGGGTCACAAGAGATTTCTTGTATTTGGTTGCAGGGTTGATTGAGAGAGACCATCTTCATCCTACGCCTCCCATGGATTGATAAACCTTAGGTAATCTACTTGAGGGAAATTTTCTACTGTCCTACAAAACTCTGCGCTTGGAGACCCAACATGAGTCGACCAGAAGAAAGGTTGCGTAGTAGACATCACTAGACTAGCAAACTTTGGTTTTCTTGTTGTATTTGCTGAAGTAGATTGCCAAGTGTTTCATCGAGATAATCATAATATGGTCGCTGCCGATATTCGTAGAGGTGATCTATACATTGTTGATTTCACTAAAAGATCCCAACCTCGCACTTTCTTAATTGCTAAATCTTCAAAAGATTGGTTATTGCATAGAAGACTATGACATGTTGGTATGCGTAATCTAGACAAGATTGTCAAAGGAGATCATATCCTTGGTGTTAAAGATGTTATATTTGACAAAGATAGACTTCGTAGTGGTTGCCAAGAAGGGAAACAAGTAGGAGGAAGTCATCACGTGAAGAACATCATGACCACGAGAAGACCACTTGAACTACTTCATATGGATCTCTTTGGTCCCAGTGCTTATAAGATCCTTGGTGGTAACTCTTTTAGTTTGGTCATTGTTAATGATTTTTCAAGATTTACGTGGTTGTTATTTCTTGATGACAAGTCTCAGGTACAAAAGATATTCAAGAACTTCACTAGGAAGGGTTCGAAGCGACAACAGAATGGAGTTCAAGAACACCAATGTAGATACCTTCCTAGATGAAGAATGCATCTCACGTGAGTTCTCGGCCACATACATGCCTCAACAAAATGGAGGTGTTGAGAGGAAGAACCATACACTTATTGAGATGGTGAGAATGATGCTAGATAAATACAGGACACCAAAACACTTCTGGGATAAAGTCGACTTTATCTTCATTAGTTTCTAGGCAAGACGATATACGAGCTACTCACCGATAACAAACCCCAAGTTGGATACTTTCGAGTATTCAGTTCAAAGTGTTACATTCTTGATAAGCATCGTCATTCAAAATTTTCTCCTAAATCTCATGAAGGTTTCCTACTTGGTTATGGCTCAACCTCTCATACTTATCGTGTCCACAACAATTTCACCCTAAAGGTTGAATAGATGGTAGATGTGTAGTTTGATGAATATAATAGATTGCAAGTAGAGCAATTGCCACTTGATGTAGGAGACAAGGATCCTTTGGAAGAAATTCAAGACTGGTCTATTAGAAAAACACGTCCAACAAACATGAACGAGAGCACTTCGTCCATTCAAGTAGAAGCCTCAACTTCACATCAAGGTAAACCACAAGTTGATTTGGAGCCATCCACAAGTGGAACACGTCAATACGAAGGGAATGAGGAAGTAAAACAAGATTATCAACCTCAGCATCCTTCTCCACCTCCACAAGTGAACAAGGACACCAACAACAATGAAGAACAAGATGATGATGATGATAGCTAACAATGATTGTCCTACTTTTCATATTTTCAAACAATCTGCACACTATATCTCACGACTACTCAAAGTTATTAAATCACTATCAAACTATTTCGAATAGTCGGTCATTAAATTTTTGAAATCGCTCACACTGATTTTGGAAGTGCTTCAAAATACTTCTGAAAGTATTCACCTCATTCACGAAAAGCATTTTGACAAAGTTAACATGGGTGCAAGCACAATTCTTACATAAGGTATAATGCATTTGTCCATCACCTCGCAACAATGTTCAACATAAATTAGTAATACAATACACACATCATCTTTGACCTACAACAATCATAGTTAGAACATATGCTCACTCAATCCAAATTAACATACTACAAGATACTACTAGTTGAATGTACACATCCAAGTTCTAGCAATTCACTGCCCGTTGTTTCTAGCTGCTCGAAGACCACTCGTCTTTGTTCTTATGGGAGTGGAGTTGTTCCCTCAATGGTGGCTGTAGAAGGTGACATAGCCCATCCTTAGTGATTAGGATCGTATGGTACAACTCATTGCTAACATACCCATCTTTTGTTCCGTACTTGAGTTGTAGGAGGGAACCGGCTTCCACTCACACAACTGGTGATTCTCCATTTGGGAATGATTTCTTCATGTTCTTGGATGAGGGGTCGATGATGCCACTGTGAGGTTGCCCACGTAGTCCCTTTCTCCACTACCTTTGATACAGAAGTGCTTTTCGATGTCAATGTGGTGCTCATCTAGAATTATGATCCGTGCTTAGGCAACCTTGATCTTGTCACCATGGTGTCCATGATAGCGGAAGTTATAGCTCTGTGTTGCAGGAATTCAATCAACGCTTGGCACCTCCCAGACCTACAATAGTGTTACACGCGTACATGCTTGCGCATGGTGAGTTGCATGTTGGCGACGCCAACTCTACCACGTATAGCCATATTCACTCTAGTTGACAGTAAAAATCACGAAGTACTGATAGCCACCTCTAGTAGTTGTGCTTATTGGACCATGCACATCGTTGTGTCTAAGCTCCAACAACTCGGACGCCCTCTCACAACTCTTTGCAAAAGGAGACTTAGTCATCTTCCCAAGACAGCATGATTCACATGTCTCGAACGACTCGAAGTCGGATGAAGTTAGGAGCCGATCACTATGGAGCTTCTTCATGCATTTCAGACTAATGTGTCCAAGCCGGCAATGCCAGAAGTATGTCAGATTTATCTCATTAGGTTTATGCCTCTTGACATTCATATTATAGACATGTTCTGTTTCTAGATTCAAAATAAATAGCCCATCAACAATGGGTGCATAGCCGTGGAACAGACCATTCAATAATATCAAACAACCAGTGTCCTTTAAATTGAATTCATAACCTAGACTCATCAAACATGAGGCAGAAATAATGTTCGGACTAAGTGTAGGAATGTAATTACAATAATTAAATTCCAAAATGAATCTGGAAGGAAGTTGGAGCTGCATCGTGCCGACCTCCAACGCATCAACTCTTGCTTTATTTCTGACCCTGACGTCAATATCCCCTTGTGCCACATGCCTAGTTCTTACCAGCCCCTGCATCGAGTTATAATTATGAACGACCGATCCAGTATCAAATACCCAAGAGCTACTAGGTATGTCAGCAAGGTAAATATCTATAACATATGCAACAAGGGTACCTTTCGGTGCAACAAACCATGGGTCCGTTGCCCTAGACTATGCACAGGCCTAGGAGCAAGTTTGCAACACCAACATCAAATCAAAACTCGGAGGGATCATCCCTGAGGAATCAGAGAGATGGCCAGGGAGATCAAGGCAACGAAGACCAGCCAACGAGGCAAGATATCACCAGAAGAAGAACCCTCCTGGCCGCGCATGTGAGGCAGGCAGAGTGTAATCAACCCAGAAGCAAGCCTCCAACATCACCCCAGCAGGCCTGCCGGGGGCTCACGAAGGCAAACCACCAACTCATGATGACGCCCATCGTCAATCAGTACGATGTCAAGCTCCCAAGTGACTCAGTGCCAGCCCCCTGCCACATGGCAGACACTTCATATAGAAAGAGCCTGCAAATGACACCCGTCATGCAACGTGTCATGCAAGTAGGAGCGAAGCTGGCAAAATAGCACGGCATGGCCTGCCAGGCGAGCTGTGATGTGACACTGAGCGGCGCATTTAACGCGCTCTGTCAGCCTATAGAGTTAGGTATGATAACACTATTTTCTATCTAAGCAGCCTATAAAGACTTCTTTGCCACTGTGGTGACCCTTTAATCTATAGCAGGGGGCCCATGGCAACCGTAGAAAGGATTCGGCCATACGAACCCACACACATTCATATGCGCGCGACCGTTCTCGCCCCGAGGCAACCATGACGGGAAAGAGCGCCGTCCTCTTTTCCACCATTCCACCAACAATCCACCAAAGTAGCAGTACGGTTTTACGCCTCGCGACGACCCAAACCTGGGCAAAAACTGCCCGCGTGATCTTTGCCATGCTACGCCATGCTCTCCTCTCTTTGTACAACATGCCCATCCCCTCGCCGAACCAAAAAGGGACTCCTGTCCCATAGGTGGCCGTGGTTTTGCCATGACATCTTTGGCGCGCCAGGTAGGGGGATCACTTGCGCGAACCCGAGAGCTTGAGCAACGCGTCATCTTCATCACGAACTTCACCATCTTCGGCTCCATTAACCATGGCACCCAAGAAGAAGTCTGGTGCCTCCGCTCACCCGTCTAATTCGAGGGCCTCACTACCCGCGGCCGCCGATGGCATGGCGAATGCGGGAACACACGGGAACGCGGACGCTGCGGGGGACGTGCTGGACGCGGGCATGAGCGGGAGGCGCCGGAGTAGAGCAGCATCCACAGCAGCCAAGCTGTCATGCTCCATGAGGTACAAGCAGAGAGATTATTGCGTTCGTACCTCCTCGCCTAGGCGATGAGCGCAGTTTTCGTGGTGTCACTCGTTTTGGGGCAAACCACAACTCTCCGGCTGATCCCGTCGTGGACGCGACCGCCGAGCATGCGCCACCCCCGGAATGAGCTAACCAAACCGCTGTGCTCGACGGAGCCGCTGGCCCTCAAGCACCTCCTCCTCGTCCCCACGCCGTCCAACTGGATGGCTCCCAGCAACGAGGGCATGGCGCGGTCACCACCACCACCGTCAGGAATCGTGCGACGCTGCGGTCCACATCATCGTCACCTATGCTAAGCATCGCCACGAAGGCTATGGCATGGGTCCAACTGTTGCTGAGATATCTGCCAGCGGCCGATCAGATGGATGAGTGGCGAGCCACCATCCAAAGTGTGATTGGTTTCGCCAAGGCAGGAGGATCATGGCGAGTTGGCCTGTCGGGACCTCCCCAGGCGACGGTGACGACCCACACTGATGGCCGTATTGAGTGAGCCACCCCCACGGTGTAGTTCCCGCCACGGCAGCCGGCGTTTGAGCCACACCATCAGTAGCAAGACAACGTCTTGATGGCAACGTCGGACCCTCGAAGCGCATCAAGGCTGACAAAGAGCCCCGGAGGGCAGGCAGGGGGAGCGTGCGCGTGTCACCATCGAGCAACGCCACATAAAACCATTACTAGACCGATGGGCGCGATGGCCCCAACGTCGACGAGGCCGCGCTCGACGGGAGGGTACCTGCCTTTCTAGGCTAGGTGCCCTGCCTTCACCCGTGAGCTGCGATAATTCCGTTGGCCGTCCGCTCGCACATTCAAGCCAGAGATTCCAGATAAGTATGATGGAAGACCGACACCGGTAGAGTTCTTGAGCATCTACACCATTGATGTTCAAGCTGACGGGGGAAGAGATGAGAAGGTATTCCCCAACTACTTCCCTTTGGCACTCAAGCCAAATATGAGGTCTTGGCTGAAGTATCTACCGTAGATCTCCATTTCGACCTGGGCTGGCCTATGCCATGAGTTCGTGGGTGCCTTCACGCGTGTCCACTAAGAACCAGGGACGACCCAGCGATTTGCAGTTGCTCAAGCAGATAGAACGAGACACTATGCGTAAGTACATGAAGAGGTTCAGTCGAGTCAACAAAAATATTCCAGACATCGACCCAGCTGCGGTGATAGCAGCATTCCAGTCAAACATGCACAATCGACGGATACGTTCTAAGATGAACGTTCAGTTGCACAAGACTGTGAAGGAGCTTTACACCTTGGTGGACAAGTGTTCTCCGGTGGAAGAGGGGAGTAAACTACCAAGAGAAAAGAATGACGTCGACATTGACTGAAAGGATGAAGATGATGCCTCCAGTCAGAAGAAAAAGAACAAGAAGCGCAGTAAGAAGCACAAAGACAAGGCAGTGATGACAGTCGAGGGGTCGATCATGCCTAGTACCAGCAAGAAGGCAAAGGATGAAGCCCCAGGAAAGGAGGTTCCCGCGTTCAACCATTGCCAGGAAGCTACAGCCGCCGAGGAAGCTGGGAAAAGTGATGGCCCATACTGCAAGATCCATCGCACCAAGGGCTACGATCTCCATGAGTGTTATCAGGTTGAGTAGCTTGTCAAGAAGGAGAGGGCAGAATATGAGAAGCGGTATAAGGAAAAAGGTCAGAATGGCACTGGGGAAAAGGTCCGGGGCGGTGAATCAAATCGCCCCGACAAGGCTCTTACGAGCCAAGGGAAACCCGCTAGTGGCGGTGAGAAGGCAGATTGTAACGACGAGAGTGATGGAGGGGATGATGAGGAAACCAGTGAGCAGGAGTTCCAAAAGGGCATTGAGGCCCTGTGCATTGATAGGGTTGCATCTCTGCACTTCTCTCACCGCCAACTTAAACAGTGGGCGCGCGAGTTCAATGTCGTGGAGCCAGCGGTAGAGTTTCGGAAGCCACTCAAGTGGTCCCACACGCCCATCATCTTTGACGAACAGGACCACCCTTGCCGCACTACCGCGGTAGGGTGCTTGCTGTTGTTGGTCTAGTCAACAATCTGCAACCTCAAGGTCACAAAGATGTTGGTTGCTGGCGGGGATGGGTTGAATTTGATTTCCCCAAAGGTCAATTCCACATAGCAGAGTAAGAGCTTAGGGTTACCAGCACGTTTCAAGGAGTTAATCATGGCAGGAGCCGTCCTAAAGGAAAGATCACGTTGCCGGTAACATCCGGGGGAGAGTTGAACTAACGGACTAAGAAGGTTGTGTTTGATGTGGTTGACCTCCCACGGCCTTACAATGGAATCCTTGGACGCCCAGCTCTGGCCAAATTCATGGCGGCATTCCATTATGCCTACAACACCCTCAAGATGCCAAGACCGATGGGGGTCCATTCCATTCCATTAGACGAGAAGGACGCAATCATTTGCGTGGATAAGATGCACATGGATGAAGTTGCGAGAGAGGCTGCGGAGATCACTGGTTCCGCCAAGGAGAACAAGAAAAAGAAGAGAGCTGCTAAGAGCCCCGGTGAGGAACCCGATAAGCGCACCTCTCCGGAGGGCTCTGTGCCCGTTTATGACTTGCCGGAGAGCTCCAACCGCAGGAGATCCAGAGTTGTTGCACCTGCTACGAAGAAGGTCCCGACGGGGCTATATGGCACTGATGGTACCATTACTATCAGTGCCACAATTGACGACAAATAGGAAAGTGCTCATTGCCTTCCTATGGACGAATGTCGATGTGTTTGCCTGGCAACCATCTGACATCCCCGATGTTCCCAGGGAGGTAATCGAGCACCACCTTGCTGTCTGCCCACATGCCAGGCCCATCAACCAGAAGGTCCGGAAGCAAGCTTTGGAGCGACAGCAAGCAGTCCATTGCCAAGGAGATCAAGAAGCTTGAGGTAGCTGGTTTGGTCAGAAGAGTGTTACATCCAACATGGTTAGCAAACCCAATGGTCGTACGCAAGGCTAGCGGAAAATGGAGGTTGTGCATAGATAGCACTGATCTGAACAAGGCCGGCCGGAAGGACCCATTTCCCTTGCCGTGCATCGACCAGATCATGGACTCCACTTCAGGTTGTGATCTGCTCTTTTATTTGGATGTATATTCTCGGTATCATCATATTTTTATGTTCAAGGAATACGAAGAGAAGACCTCATTCATCACCCCATGTGGCATGTACTGCTTCATGCGCATGCCTTTCGGATTGAAGAGTATCGGGTCCACTTATGCAAGAGTAGTACAGATTGGTTTTGAGTCACAACTGCACTGGAACATTGAAGCCTATATGGATGATATTGTGCTGAAAACCAAGGACAGGTCAACCCTCATCCAGGATTTGGAAGCGACATTTGCCAATCTGCGCAAGATCAACTTGAAGCTATCTCTAGAGAAGTGCACATTTGGTGTTCCCTCCGGCAAGCTCCTTGGTTTCTTTGTGTCCCACCATGGGATAGAGGCCAACCCCGAAAAGATCAAAGCTATCGAGCAGATTCATGTGCCAAGGACAGTTAAGGATGTGAGGCGTTTGATAGGGTGCGTCACCGCACTCAGTAGATTGATCTCCAAGTATGCCGAGCGTGCCTTGCCGTTCTTTAAAATCTTGAAGAAGGCAGGACCAGTGAAGTGGACCCCGCAAGAAGATATGGCACTAAAATACTTGAAGGCCTACTTGTCCTCTATTCCTAGATTGGTTGCTCCTAAACCACAAGAGCCGCCGCTGCTATACCTAGCGGCAATGAATCAAGTGGTTATTGTAGCATTGGTGGTGGACCGGGAAGTGGAGGAGGAAACAACCTCAGTTAGTGTCCCTTTCAGAGAAGAGTATGAGAACAGCTCGGCAAGGTCAGATACCGGTCATGACAAAGAAGGGCACGGCAATGGTAACAACCCCAAGGACGCGGCAAGGAAGAAAGTGGTGCAACACCCAGTGTACTTCGTCTGCTCCCTATTGTAGGGAGTTAGATCTAGGTACTCTGGTGTGCAAAAGTTGATTTTTGGCCTAGTCATTCGCTCAAGGAAACTGCAGCACTACTTCCAAGCCCATGAGATCATGGTTGTTGCACGCTTTCAGTTGCAAAGGATACTCTGGAACCTAGAGGCTACCGGCAGGATAGTAGAGTCGGCATTGGAGTTATCTAGCCTCGGCTTGAAGTTTGAAAGCACCTCAACAATAGAGAGAAGGGGATTGGTAGAATTTATTGCAGAATGGGCGCCAAACCCTGATGAGGAGGTTCTAGAGACATTTGTTCAGGCAAGGAATCCCCCCAAGAATGAATCATGTATTTTGATGGTGCTTTCTCCCAACAAGGTGCGGGGGCTGGTGTGTTTCTCGTTGCTCCCTCCGGGGAATACTTGAAGTACGTGGTCTCGATGCATTTTCCCTAAGAGGAGGTAACCAACAATACAACAAAGTATGAAGGGCTTGTTGCCGGGCTCAAGATTGCCACAGAGTTGGGACTCAAGAAGTCAACAACGATTACCAGAGCCCATTGATGGAGGCATATGCCGAGGAAGTGATAAGGTTGGAGGAACACTTTGACGGATTTCAAACATAACACGTACCCCATGCAAAAAAGAGCATTGCTGATCATCTATCAAAGTGTGCTGCGTAGAAGCATCCTATGGGACCAGGAACTTATGTTCTCCACCTTACTCATCCCTCCGTATCCCTAGCGACAATGGCCCGAAGGAGGAGGAAATTGGACTCTGGTAGGCCTCTCCCGGTAGAGCCCCCGAGGCACCGGGGGGGATCCTACTGGGAACAACTCCCATTCGCTTGCCGGGTTGCACCCTCCTGCTAGGACTCAGGTCCCCGCAGTCGAGGAATACGCCCCAACGGATGAGGAGATGCCGCTAGTCCTCGTTGCTGAGCCCCAGGCTCCAACTTATGCAAGGCACATAGTCCACTTCCTCCAAACTGGAGAACTTCACAACGAGCAAGAACAAGTGGAAAGAGTAGCCCGGAGGGCGAGTATGTATCCATTTGTTGATGACTCTCTATACAGAAGGATGCCCAATGGTGTGAAATTGAAGTGCATTTGCCAGGAAGGAGGAAAGGAACTGCTGGCAGAAATACACAAAGGCATGTGCGGCTCCCACATTGGATCAAGGGCATTAGTTGGGAAAGCATTTCAGCAAGGATTCTATTGGCCCATAGACTTCCAAGATGTGGCCGAGCTAGTCACCGAATGTGAGGTCTGCCAGTTCCATTCCAAGAATATCCATCTGCATACCGAAGATCTTCAGACAATCCCTTTGTCATAGCCGTTTTCGGTCTGGGAGCTCGATATCCTCAGCCCTTTCCCCCGAGCTGCCGGGGGCTTCCAATTCTTGTTCGTTGATATTGACAAGTTTACAAAGTTGCCGGAAGTAGATGCCGTGAGAAAGGTGACTGCTCAGTCAGCTATCAAGTTCTTGAAAGAATTGGTGTGCCGCTTCGGAGTCCCTTCTCGGATCATCACCGACAACGGCACCCAGTTCACGAGCCGCGCCTTCATCCAATATGTTCATGCCCTCCGAAGCAAGGTCTCATTTGCCTCTGTTGCACATCCCAGAAGAAATGGACAAGCTGGGAGGGCGAATGCTAAAGTGTTGCGGGGCTTCAAGACAAGAACATTTGATAAGCTGCAGAAGTGCGGTATGCGATGGATAGTTGAGCTCCCGGTGGTTCTCCCGTCCCTCGGAACTACAACAAACCAAGCTACCGGGCAGACTCCCTTCTCCTTTGTCTACGTGGCAGAAGTAGTTATCCCCACGGAACTCATTTACGGGTCTCCTCGATTTCTTGCCTACAATGAAGTAGTGCATGATCTGCATCGGCATGACGACATTGTGCATCTCGAGGAGAACCGTCTCTAGGCTGCTACGCGTGATGCATGCAACCAGCAAGCCGTGCATCGCTATCACAGCCGCAGGGTCCATGCCTGGTGTTTTCAGGAAGGCAACCTTGTCCTTAGGCGTGTTCAGTCCACCAAGGGCGCAAACAAGTTATCGCCGAAGTGGGAAGGACCTTACTGGGTGGTACGAGTCATCGGACCTGGTGCAGTCCGTTTGGAGACCAGAGATGGCATTCAGTTGCAAAACTCATGGAACATTGAGCATCTCCGCAAGTACTACCCGTAAGGCGCGGCTATCGGGCCCTGCCTGGCAGCCACCCTTTCGTACGGGCATTGCCTCAGTTGCATGTAACCCCTTGTACGAAGCCAAGCGCAGACCCTGAGCAACAGAGAAATAAACGAAGCGCTGATACGGGGCCCCGGCAAGTTCCATGCATGCACAAGCATATCATGAGCATCTCATGTTCATGTAGACAAGATTGCATTTGGCATCATTTTCATCTGCATAAACCATGAGATCATGCCGTGGACTTAGTTCCCCAAGAGGAGATGTGAAGAGAAGCCAACATTGCAATCTTCGGCAAGCCAAATAGATAAGTTTTTTCCCTTTATCCATACATGTTCTGTAAGAATTTGTGCATAGGAAAACCACGCTACCTTTTGAAACTTAGGTGCTCTCATCCTTTGACACGAACGCTGCTTCGGTCGGGATGGCCACAGTGGCCTTTGTTGAAAAAGGATTGGCGAGGCACTAGTTCCTCTTCATATCTTGTGCTCGTTGAGCTCGGCTTCATGGCAACAAGACTGAGGGTACCGGCAAGGTAGCCTACTAGGGGGAAACTTGTTTACTTGGAAGTATAGAGGCATCCCACCTCTGCATCGACACATTACATGCACGAGTCCCCGGCAAGGTTTATCTTTTCATTAATATGTTGGTCAACAAGTACAAATCTTATAGAACACAAGCATGGATAAGAGATTACGATTATTTGAATGAAAGTTTGGGAAGTGCCTACAAATTTAAGACTGAAAAAAGATAAGCCCCCCATAATTCCCTCTTTTCGTTTTCCCTCAGCTAGGTACTACGGTGGGAAGGAGAGAAAGGGACTAAAGAAGCACCCAAGAAGGAGCCCACCCTGATCCCGTCACGGCCTCCCGGACGCAGCCTGACAAGATCGGGAGTGGCGAGGCTACGAAGGAGGAGTGCGGAGTGCTGCGCGGCGTCCCCCTGGTCACCACCTTCGGGACCGGCCGGAAGCCCCAGTTGAGCCCCAGCAGAGTGAAGCACCAAGGCTGAGCTGGAAGACTATTGGAGGGGGGCCAAGGCACCAAGGGAACATCCCTCCCTGGCCCGACCCGAACAGGCTGGTGACGATGGTGTTGGGGAGGGAGTGGAGGAGCGGGAAGACAAGGCGGCAGGTCGCTAGAAGGAGACGAATGCATCGGGGTCGCCATACTCCCACCTGAGCACGCGGCATCCGCCTTTTCCGTCCTCCCTAGATTTCTCTCCATCACTGTTGTCCTAGGGAAACGTCGGGCCTCTAGCCTGGCACTCCTATATGGGAAGTGGCCAACGGCCAGGATGGCCAGGGGGCTCGAGGCATGCTGCCCCCGCCATGACGGGGAGGATGGCGCCCCTTTCTTCAGCTTTCGTTCCGGTCCTACTAAAGGGGGGAGTGCAGGGATCACTCGTGTCCCTAGACCCCGCACCACCCACTCTCCACTACTAGAAAAAGGGCTATAGATGGGATTGACACTAATGGCGCACCAGACAAGCGGTGCGCCATTAGTATATACTAATGGCGCACCACCTTCTGGTACGCCATTAGAGTTGAAACTACTAATGGCGCAGCTGGCCCATGGTGCGCCATTAGTATCAATTTTTTTTCCTTTTCCAAACATACTAACGGCGCATCCAAACACAGTGCGCCATTACTAGTTGTAACTAGTAATGGCGCACCTGTCGGAAAGTGCGCCACTACTGTTGTTTTTTTTATTAAATTTTTTATTCTTTTTTTTGCAAAACTACTACGCACTGTTCCACAGTGCGCCATTACTAGTTTAAACTAGGAATGGCACACTGTGGAACAGTGCACCATTAGTATTTTTTTTGCAAACCTACTAATGGCGCACCAACAGAAGGTGCGCCATTAGTAACCTGGATTACTAATGGCGCATTTTGAGTTGGTGCGCCATTACTAAGTGGGCACCAACAAGATATTTTGGATAGCCACTCCTACCCACACTCTCTTTCTCCCCACTTCATTCTCTCCACCTCCTCCTTGTCTCGGGTGCCTCCTCTTTTTCACCTCATTTCCACCATAGATTCATTCAAATTAAGTGGTTAAATTACCTTGTTTTGATAGGTAAGTAAGGGGGGAAGCTATATTTATGTTGTTCTCCCTACAACAATGTGCACATGCACTTTTTATGGCCTAGCTAGATCTATGTATGTTCGTGGTGTTGCATATGTTTGTGGTGTTGCATATGTGTTTGTGTTTGGAGGTGTACCGGTATTTTAAATGCGATAGTTGCCAATATTTTCCCGGAATGTTGATTCATTTCCGTTTCGGCGAGAATTTTGGCATTAAGCATTCTTTTTGGTCCTATTTTTAGGGAAAGTCATGCCAAATTTTTTCTTGGTTCTAAAATATCATTTTGCTCTACCCCGCAGGCGACCATGGTCCGCACGATGACCGAAGGCATCGTGAATAGGTTTTTGAGCTCCGCGAAGGCCGAGATGCTTCAAAAGAACGAGACGGAGATGCAAGCTGAAGAGCCTTATTGCGGACCCGGATTCCGGGCAGGTGTGGGACCACCTGCTCTTGCGTGGTTTCATGGATGGCTATCGGTGGCAAGGTGATGAAGATGACTACGAAGTCGTCCATGGGGGCCGGGCAAGAAATGAGGAAGGGCAGCAAGACAACCACCGCGGCTCGGGCGGGCGAGAAGACGAAGAATCCCCAGGAGATGATCACGACGGTGATGCTGTACACAGTCATCATGTAGAAGATGCAGGACATGATGATGAGGAAGATGCCGGTGCAGACGACGAGCATGATCATGAAGATGATGATGCCGGCAGAGCAGACGACGCTGGACCATCGATGGGCTGGGTGTAGGACCCTCATATTCAAGAGCTGCTTCTCAAGCAGACGGATAACGCAAGAGCTGCCGCCCGAGAGAAAGCCAAGATGGATCAACTTGAGTTAGACGCGGTTACTCCATTGTATGAAGGATGCAGGCCCGAGGATACCCGCCTGAAAGTAACGCACATGGCTCTGGAGATGAAGGTAAAACACAAAATGACCCACACATGCTTCGACGAGAACATGTCATTCTGGCACGAACGTCTTCCCAAGGGGAACAAGTGCCCGACCAGTTTCGAGGAGGCGAAGAAAATCGTGTGTCCTCTGGATTTACCGCCCGTGAAATACCATGTGTGCATGAACAATTGCATCATTTATCGGGACAAGCACGCGGAGTCTACCATATGTCCAGTGTGCGGCGTCACTCGATACAAGAAGAGAAACAAAGCTCCTCGAAAAGTGGTGTGGTACTTTCCGATCACTCCTCGTCTGCAGCGGTATTTCGCGGACCCTAAGGTAGCAAAGCTCCTGCGTTGGCACGCGGATAGGGAGGAGAAGAAGCGAGAAGATGACGCAAATGATCCAGAGATAGATAAAAAAGACAAGATGGTGAGTCACCCTAAGGATGCGAGCCAGTGGCAAGCGTTGAACTTCAAAGACCTAGAATTTGCGAACGATCCAAGGAACATCGTGCTGGGCATGAGCACCGATGGAGTCAATCCGTTTGGCAGCCAGAGAAACACACATAGCACCTAGCCTGTGTTTGTGTGGATGTACAACCTTCCCCCCTGGTTGTGCATGAAGAGGAAGTACATTCACATGAGTATGCTAATTGAAGGACCGAAACAACCAGGGAACGACATCAATCTGTATCTGGGGCTGCTGAAAGAGGAGCTTGACATGCTGTGGAAAACGCCAGCCAATACGTGGGATGCCGCAGAGAACGAATATTTCCCTATGAGAGCCGCGCTTCTCACGACGGTGCATGACTATCTCGGTTACGGATATGTCGCGGGGCAGGTGGTCCATGGATTTTCTGGATGCGTCAGGTGCATGGATGACACAACGTATCTCCAGCTAGATAGAGATCCTGGGTCTTCGAAAACCGTGTTCATGGGACATCGAAGGTGGCTTCGCGATGATGACCTGTGGAGAAAACGCAAGGATCTGTTCGATGGTGAAACCGAACCCCGAGGACGCCCGCGTACGAGGAGCCCACTGCCGGGAAATATTACCCACTGCCGGGAAAGAAGCAAAAGGCGCCAGAGCCGGGAAAGAAGCGAAAGGCGCCAGAGCCGCTGCTGAAGGTATGGAAAACGAGGTCTGTTTTCTCGGACTTGTCGTACTGGAAGATCCATCGTGTGCCTCACAACCTTGATGTAATTCATATCACGAAGAACGTGTGTGAGAGTCTGTTTGGTACCCTGCTCAACATGCCAGAGAGGACCAAAGATGGGCCGAAAGCAAGGGCAGACTTGAAATCAATGGGCATCAGGCAGGAGCTTCACGCTATATATGATGATGATGATGATGATGATGATGATGATGATGATGATGAGGCGAAGCAGGACACGGAAAGTCATCGCAAAGGCAAAAAGGCCAAGAAGACCGGAAATGACTACCCTCCCGCGTGTTTCACTCTAAGTCAGGAGGAGATCGAGTAGTTTTTCACCTGCCTCATAGGAGTAAAACTTCCTTACGGTTACGCTGGGAAGATAAGCAGATACCTAGACCCAGCGAAGCTGAAGTTCAGCGGGATGAAGTCTCACGACTGTCACGTGCTGATGACGCATATAATTCCAGTTGCAATCCGTGGGATCATTGACGCGCACGTCCGTGAAACCCTATTTGGCCTATGTAACTTTTTCGACGTCATCTCTCAGAAGTCGGTTGGCGTGAGGCAACTCAGAAGGCTACATGAAGAGATCGTGGTGATACTATGCGAGCTTGAGATGTACTTCCTGCCCGCATTCTTTGAAGTTATGGTGCATCTGCTGGTCCATATCATGGACGATATCATCCAACTCGGGCCGACGTTCCTGCACAGCATGATGCCGTTTGAAAGGATGAATGGTGTCATCAAAGGATACGTTCGCAACATGTGACGTCCAGAGGGAAGCATAGCCAGGGGCTTTCTGACCGAAGAGTGCATCTCCTACTGCACGAATTATCTAGGCATCGAGAAACCCGTTGGTCTGCCCGTCAACAGGCACCTCGGCAGGCTTGCTGGAAGGGGTCAGCGTGAGAGTCGCCGCGAAATGCATGTCGACTTCGAGGGTCGACTCGCCGACTTTGAAAGAGCAAACCTAGTCGTGCTACAACACATAGACGTGGTCGATCCTTGCGTGGTAGATCACAAAACCTTTATTGATGAGACGTACAATGACCTAGGCCAACAGAGGACGGACGGAGATATAATCAAAGAGCACAACTCATGTTTCACGCATTGGTTCAAGCAGAAGCTTCTGTCGTACCCTTTACATGAGGATTCTTCCGGAGAAGAACAACTCATATTCGCCTTGTCACAGGGCGCCGAGCACAACCTGATGACCTACACTGAGGCCAAGGACATGGAGAGTGATGGTTATCAGAACTCTGGGGTAACGATGGAATCCTACACCGGTAATGACAAGGACAAATACTACGGAAGGATCGAGGAGATCTGGGAGCTGAGCTACGCTTGAGAGAAGGTCCCGATGTTCCATGTCAGATGGGCCAAGAGCGTCCTAAAAGAAGACTGGTATTTTACCACCATGGTTATACCAGAAGCCAAATCCAAGACAGCGGGCGCAAATGTCACCGCGAAAAATGAGCCATGGGTACTGGCTTCCCAAGTTGACCAACGCTTCTTCATTATCGACCCGTCAAAGCCCAGTCGTGTTGTCGTGAGGAGAGTCAAAAGGAAGATCATCGGAATGGATGGAGTAGCCAATGAGCAAGACTTCGACAAGTACGGCGACCCGAGGATCGTACATGACGACGATGATGAAGTAGCAGCATACACCACAAGAAGAAGCAGGACCACCCTACCTAAAGGACGTCCGTTCCACATAAGAACTCCATTTGCGAGAAAGAAGGGCAAGAAGATTGTGAACAGATAGCTAGCTAAGATCGATTGTATTTAAATCGTAGCCTTCATTTCTCGATTGTATTTCATGGGCACTTTTTGAACTATCATGAATATTTTTAAATTTCATGGACACTCGATCTCGATCCCCCTCCATCTCGATCGCTATCCCACCTCACCAGATCCGGTCCCTCTCGCCGCCGAGAACCCCCCGCTCCACCGGCCGCCGCGGCCGACCCCCCGCACCCTCCCCTACTCAACCGCCGCCGCCTACCACCCGCACCCCTCCCCTACTCAACCGCCGCAGCTGACCCCGCGCACCCTCCCCCGCTCCACCGGCCGCCGCCGCCGACCCATGAACTCGTGATATTTTCAAATAATAAATTTGATGATATTTTTCATATTAATAAATATATTCAAATAGCAAATTTGATGATATTTTTTAAAAAATTATTACTGTTTTATAAAAAAAATTACTGTTATGATTTAAACAAGTCTGAACATATTTAAACACAAATAAGTATCAAACATCATTTTATATGCATAAAAACAAAAATTGTGGAGCCTGGGAATCGAACCTAGGACCTCCCGGTGTGAGAACCAGGTGCTGACCAGTCGAGCTAGTAGAGGGGATTTGATGTGGATAAGGTTTGGTGGAAGATAACCTGTTGGCTCGAATAGAAATAAAAAAAATACTAATGGCGCACCAGGGGGAGGTGCGCCATTAGTATGGATGTACTTATAGCGCACCAGGGGGAGGTGCGCCATTAGTATTGTGCCCCCATCCATATTCCGTCCCCTTTAATTTTCCGTGAATTTTAGCAAGACTTTGCTAAAAATAGGACATATGGGGTACTTGTGACTAATGCATGGGCCGGGATATCTTAGTAGTTAATTAAGTAGGATCAAGTGCCCCTTTATTCTAGCTGCATTAAACCATAGGCGGCAATAGAGCCAAGTGATTAGGCCCAACTTAGAATTCTCCTTCCCATCTTAGCTTTTAGGATGCCTCGGTGTCGACAAACCATAAATTATAAAACCTTGGCTTTTAGGGTGCCTCGGTGTCGATAAAAACCGAAATGATGAAAGCTTAGGCTTTTTGGGTGCCTCGGCGTCGAAAACCCCTCAATGATAAAAGCTTAGCTTTTAGGATGCCTCGGTGTCGACAAACCCTAAATGATGAGACCATGATCTTGTTCCTTGACAATAACCAACTTTTTGACCAATTTTTTTTCTTATTTAGACAGAAACATGGCCAACAACGATGAGGCTGGGGGTTCGGGCGGCAAAGCATTCTAGGAGCTGTCCCAGGAGATGGAGGAACAACCTCACTTGTATGAGGACGCCGCCTTCCCCACCGATCCTGAGACCACTGATGGTACCGCCAAGGATGACCCCACTGATGGTGCCGCCGAGGATGCCACCACTGATGGTGCCGCCGAGGATGCCACCACCGATGATGGCGGCGCACGCACAGATGGCAGCCAACTGAAGAGGCAACGGAAGGACTGGCGCCCAACCGTGCTCCGCACCGTCAAGGAGGAATTTACTGAAGTGGACTCCGACGGGAATCCAACGGCGCCCGAACGAATAGTCAAGGGGTACTCGCTTCAGCTCGGGTGCATTCTCCGGAGCACCGTCTCGATCAACACCGAGAACCTGAGGCATCCTGACCGAGGGAATCTGCGCAACCTCCTCTTCACGAAGCTGCACGAACGATACAAGTTCCCCGCTGAATTTGAAAACACAAGCCTCAAAGGGAATAAAGTGAACAATACCGCCCTCACGAGAATGAGCATGGCCCTGTCTACTTGGAAAAGCACGGTGAATAGAATGATCGAGAAAGGTGAGAGTTATGAGAAGATCAAGGAGAAAAATCCTTCGATCACCGAAGATGACTACAACTACTTCCAGACCAAGTGCTCGAGCACTGCAACCTCCGAATCAAGTCAATGGGGGAAAGAAATGCGGGAGCTGAACTTAGGGGAACACACACTCGGTCCCGGCGGTTACAGAGTGGCGGAGCCTATATGGGACAAGGAGGAGGCGGACCGTGCCGAGCAAGGCCTACCGCCCCTCTTCGATAAATACGGTGACAAGCAGACCAGGAACTTTGTCAGGGCCCGGTACAAGAAGGACCTGAAAACAAAGGAGCTTACCACGGATCCGAAGACCAGGGCGCTTGAGCTTGTTCTGGTAAGGAATACACCCCCACGTAATTAGCTCCATATGGTTGAATTCTAATTAATGAAGCCAAATTTCTAAATGGTTCACATTCCTTCCGCAGGCGACTGAAAGCAGTAGCGCGGGGTCGACTAAGAGCAACCCTTGGGACACCACTCTAAATAGGGCGTTGAATGTAATGAAGAAAAAGGATAAGCTTAGTAAGCCGACGTCAGCTGGTCGTGTGGCCGGCAAAGGCTTGTCGACAAAATGGTCGTCATACTATAACGCTGGTGGGCGAAAGGAGAAAAAGACCAGCTCGGAAAGCCAGGCGCGCGAGGTTCAAGAATTCAAGGCACATGTGGTGCGGATTTCGGAGATTGTCCAAGAGCAAGTGCAACAACATCTCGGAGCGACGATCACCGCCATTGTGCCTACCTTGATCGAGGGGTTGCACGCGTGGATTGCGGGCGGCCAACAGGGGCCGCCTCCGATTCCTAACTTGACAGCCAGGAACTCGCAGAACGCGATGGCGGGGCCATTGGTGTCTCAGGCGGAGGCGGCATTGGTGTCTCCGACGCCGGCACGGGAGCTTAATGCACCCGGGTGTACGCCGGCCGGCACCTCTGCAACAAGCGGCCCCTCCGTCAACTGCCCGCCCGCCGTTGGCAGTGCCTCGACATTAGCTGAGCTCGACGCCATCAACACGGTAACTAATTAAGCCTCTCTCGGCCGAGGACTTCATCTCCTTGCCTTTGACTGGGCATCCCTGACGCCCTACATGTTTTCGCAGGGTGCCGCCGACGTTCCGTGCACTCTTCTGCACTTCGTGAACAACGAGTTGGTCGATGTCGCCAAGGGCAAAATCGTTCAACCGGGCAACCCCGTGTTCCATGGTACCCATATGCCACCCAACTTGTTTAGGGTTCAACTGGTTCGGGTGCTGCCAGGCTGCGACGAGTTGTTACCTCCGATTCGACCCGTCGGGGCCGACGATGATGACGTGATGACCCTCAGCGCCTGCCTGAGCTGGCCCCTGCTTTGGCCGAAGAGCCAGATTCATTTGGGGGCAGGGGACACCACCCCTAAGACAACACCGCCAGTCGTGCCAGCGCCAAGTCGGCCCCATTGCAAGACCGCTGCAATGGTGCCGGACATCCCTATGCCACTGGATCAAAACATGCATATGGCACAGGATCAGAACGACGACGACGACGATACATTTGCCAACTTCGATCAGTACTTTGCCAATCATGGGTACGGTGGCGACTTCATGGGGCCTCCTTCTCAAGAACCCAACCCCACAAAAGATGTGCATGATCTAGCTGGTACCGCGGAGAAACCAAGTTGCAACAGGCGTCGTCTGCCGTTCAGTCCTCAGGAGACGCCTCTAGCTGCCGAGTTCACCGAGCCTCAGATAGGCGAGGTGCGAAATATTATCAGTCCCAACACACTCAAGAAGGCGGTGTGTGAGCAGAACTCGGTCCCATAACAGGAGAAGAAGAAGGCATGCAAAAGAAAGACTAACAAGGGTGCGAGCCAGCCAGCACCGAGTACGATCCGTGCTTAGGACGGGCCACCTTCACCTGACGATGTAATGAGGAGGGTGCATGTGGCGGGTAGGCCGATGCTACTGAGAAATATGCTCGATGCTGCAACCGGTGCTATGCGGAGTCTGCATGACAGTGTTCTTTCTTTGGAGAAGCGGCATCTCAGAGAGAAGGATGTGGCATACCCGGTTTTCGCGGCCAAGGTGCCAGAGGGCAAGGGCTTTGTGGATAACTCCATCGGGGGTACGATCGTCCTGCGGTTTGATGACATCTACGCTATGTTGAACCTTCATCCGCTGCACTACACCTTCGTTCGGCTATTTTCGCTGAGTATGGAGATGCGGATCATTCGCGACAAGACCCCGGACATCGTGATAGTCGACCCCTTCTACATGCGTGCCAAGATCTTGGGCAGCGCTGGGGACCGGCAAGTCGCGAGTTCTTACCTCGAAGGCGTCATTCTGGCAAACCGAGATAAGGATACTTCCTCGTGCCTTACTTTCCCGAGTAAGTACTCCCCTCAACCGCCCCGTAACATATGAATTCCTAGATTTCGATCGTTTTTCTTTTAACATTCTGTGTTTTTTGCAGTGACACACATTGCACACTCATCCTCCTAAGCCCCGAATATTCCATGGCCACGTATTTCGACCCGGACCGTTAGTCGAACGTAGATTACACAAATGTTAAGAAGGTTCTTGACGATGTTCTCCCTGGCTACGCCAAATCTGGAGGCACCTTCACCAGGCCTATTCATAAGACAGGCAAGCACGTGTTCTCCCACAATACGACGTTCTGCTGCGTCAAGCAGCCGCCTGGCGGTCAGAAGGGTGCCTACTACGCTATCCATCACATGCGGGCGATCGTACGGGACCATCATCAACTTCTGCTACCGAGTAAACTCAAAGATTGGGCCGCGAGCGTGTCGGCAATCCAGGACGCGGACATCAGACAAGAATTCTTTCGCATCCAGTCGGAGTTTGCGGAAATCATCCATCAAGATGTCCTTCGTACTTCGGGGCAGTTCTACCTCAGAAATCAACCGTCCAACAGTGACATCGACACAATGCTACAAATGCAGGCTGACAACGCCCGCGATTTCATGACTCCCACGATAGACGGCGGCTTCATCCATGCTCCGGTCCCTTGAGTCGAGTCAAAAGTAGTGATGCCGTGTCTAGTTCTGAAACATCGATTGGCTCATGTTGTAATTAAACTTTAATGAACTTGTAGTATGTCTCCTTGGTTTCGACTGTCGTTCAACTTAGATGTAATCGATGCTATCAATGTCTTGCTTTTCTCTTCTGATCGTTCTGTTGCATACTTATATATTGCTTATGTATTGTCTGTGAATTGTACTAACGTTTCGTTTGGCTAGTGCATAGCGATGTCGTCGTATGTCGTGTACAAGGGTAAGGTTCCCGGAGTCTACGACGACTGGGAGGAGTGTCCGAGACAGGTTCATCGATTCAGCGGTAACAGTTACAAAGGGTACACCACTACGGCCGAGGCGGAATCTAGATACGCCCGCTATCTAGCGGGAGAGGGGAGGGAGCGTTGGAGGAACCGTATGAAGACGAGTTTCATCGTGATGATGCTCATTGTGATGACCGTAGCTCTGTTCTATGTGATGGTAGTTTAGATGATCAATATCGACTTGTATTGTGAAGACAAACTCGCTACTCGCGGTCTCAAGACTTGTAATATAATGTTCTATCTTTGTTCGGTCTTTTCAATTCGGAGACTAATATGATGAATTGTATTCGGAGACTAATATGATGAATTGTATTCAGAGACTAATCTTCTATTGTATTCGATGAATCTGTTGTTGATGTGTGATGTCTATATTCTGTCCAATAATACATTTTGTAACCTGTGCAAAAAACAGAAAATTAAAAATTAAATAAATAAACGTAATATTCATACTAATGGCGCATCACATCACAGTGCGCCATTAGTATGCCAAAGGATACTAATGGCGCATCATTAAACAGTGCGCCATTAGTATGCCAAAGCACCTGGGTATATATGCCCCCCTGGGAGGCATACTAATGGTGCACCGTGGTATATACTAATGGCGCATCTGAGGTGCGCCATTAGTATAGCAGATACTAATGGCGCACCAGAGGTGCGCCATTAGTAAAATATACTAATGGCGTGGCACTAATGGCGCACCACTAATGCGCAATTAATGGCCAAAATAGGTGTGCCAATAGTAGGCCTTTTCCTAGTAGCGCCCCAAGCTTCAACACGAGGATTTGACATCGACCGCCATAAGCTACTGCCCGGGGCCTGGCCCCAGGCTCTCCTCTTCAGCATAAGCCGAAGATCAAGGAACAGAGGGAGAGAGGAGTATGGATGGGTGCCTCCGCTCCTCCCCCGCTTCTCCTTTTATAGGCAAGATGGGGGTGGAGGCCAATTGCCCAGCGGATAAATGCCGCCCTCCTCCGCCAATTCTAATAGCACGGGCCCCTATTTTAACGCTCTTCCGCACCGCGCGCCTCCGTTACCTACCCCACTCAATGCATGCAGCATACGTGGCTAAGGATTAGGGTGTGGTGGGAAGAGTGAGTTGGCAGTTACTCCTCGTGCGTTAGAGTCATTCACTGGCCAATACAAAGAATGGCCCCACCAGGATTGGCTTTACGCAATGCGCAGGAGATGCGGGAACTGGCATGGCCTCAAGTTAATGAAGAAGCAAAGAAGATCTCAAGGGAGGCAAGCTGCTCATGCCCCTGTAAGTGCATTGGTTAGAGCCAACCCCAGCAAAGCCCAGCGGCGCGACCATGCCAGGCTCGGGGGTTCCTTTCGGTGCAAGAAACCTTGGGTCCGTTGCCCCAGACTGTGCACATGCATAGGAGCAAGTTTGCAACACCAACATCAGAGCAAGACTCGAACGGATCAGCCCTTGGAGGAATCAAAGAGCTGGCCAAGAAGATCAAGACAACCAAGACCAGCCGACAAGGCAAGATATCACTGGAAGAAGAACCCTCCTTGCCGGGCATGCAAGCCTGGCGGGGTGGGATTGTCCTAGAAGGAAGCCTCCAACATCACCCCGGCAAGCCTACCGGGAGCTAAAAAAACCACCTCACGATGACGCCCGTTGTCAATCAGTGCGGTGTCAAACTCCCAAGTGGCTCAGTGGTAGCCCCTGCCACATGGCAGCCACTTCCTACAGAAAGAGCCTGCAAATGACACCCGTTGTGTGACGTGTGAAGCAAACAGGCGCGTAGCTGGCGAAGCAGCCCGGAAAGGCCTGCCGAGCGAGATGTGATGTGATACTGAGAGGCGCATTTAACGCGCTCTGTTAGCTTGCAGAGTTAGGTATGATAGCACTGTTTGCTATCTAATCAGGCTAGAAGGACTAATTCTCCACTATAGTGACCCCTTAATCTACAAAAGGAGCCAAATGGCAACCGTAGAAAGGATTCAGCCATTTGAACCCACACACATTCCTACGCGTGTGGCCGCTCTCACCCCGAGGCAACTTTGCCGGGTAAGACCATCGTGCTCTTTTCCTCCATTCCACCATCAATCCGGCAAAGAAGGAGTAGGGTTTTACCCCTCACGACGGCTCGAACCTGGGTAAAAACTGCCCGTGTGATCTCTGCCATCCTGCGCCACGCTCTCTGCTCTTTGTGCAACGTGCCTCAACCCCCACCAAACCAAAAAGGGACTCATCTGCCATACGTGGTCGTGGTTTTCCTGTGATAGTACCTTTGCCCGAAGCAACATTTTTGGCCTTCTTTCCATGCTCTGGAAGCCACTTACTACAGTTCCTCTTCTAGTGACCGTTCTCCTGGTAGTGATAGCAAACAGTCTCTAAGTTCGGTCTAGACTTCGGCGCTCCGGCGGAGATTTGCTTCTCCGTGCCCTTTGCCTTATCCTTTTTCTTGGACCAACTCTTCTTGAGCTTAGCGGAGTTATGCACCATCAGCACTTGATGCGTGCATTTCTTTATATCCTATTCTGCCACCTTAAGCATACCATGCAATTCAGTGAGGTTCTTATCCATGTCATGCATATGATAGTTCGAGATGAACGTCCGAGCGGGAAGCTTAACCGATCCAAAGCTTGCACATATCCTATCATCTTGATCACATTTGGGCTCAGTGGATCACCTTCCTTCGGCTTACAATCCAGCAAGGACCGCCAGACGTTGAACCTTTCATTCCTGGCATGAACCTGAAACATGCTCTTGAGACTCTTGATCGTATTGAAAGCCCCAACATCTTTGAAATGATGTTGCAAATCGGGCACCATACAAGTCAGCATGAGGCAGTTGATCTTGTTTAAGTCATGAACGAGATTCTGGTAGGCATTCCTAGTTCTGGCATTAGCAGTATCAGCGGGTTCACCTGGAAGTGGATCATCTAGAACTTGTTCCTTCTTATCATGATTGAGAACAATTCTAAAATTTCTATACAAGGTGGTAAAGTTTGTTCCATTAAGTTTATTGTTTTCCAGGATTGATTTCAATGCAAAGTTGGGTTGAGTAGGTGGTGCCATTGATCTACAACAGAAAATATGCAATCACTAAGCAATGTGTTTAAGTAGAGTAATTCAAGCCTTAAACAGAAATACTCTCACTGAAGTTAGCATCCCTTCATAGACTCCTAGTGATTTAAGGTCCGACTAGCACATGCTACTAGTGAGCTTTAGCATCACTGCTAGACAATATGTCTACCCGGAAAGCAACTCCTTACTAATCGTATCTCTATACGACTCTTGTTGGTCAGGTAGGTATCTCATACCCTGGCTCCCGACCTCTTTGCCACAAGGCCCGAAACCATTTTGATAGCCTTGTCAAGTTAACCTTATGCAGCGCATGTCCGTGTCCGACACAAACCCTTCAGTTCAAGGACACCAAGTAGCACCCCAATTTTATGATCCCACTACTATACGTACTTGACGTCCGAAGGTGCAACATCGTGAATGGCAATTTACTTGATATTCACGAGGGATCTTTCTACCATTCAAACATGCATAGAGAGTAAGAAGCATAACAATTGTTAATAAACATATATTGTGAAACAGTATGGCTCCTTCATGGATGTTCTTCAAGGTCGGCACCGACTCCCATGACCATCTAGGAACTCCTTCTTGTTCGTCACGCCGGGAGGCCAAGCCACCAACCTGATCTCTATTATCCAACTACTACAGCTAGTAATGAATTTTACATAGAGTCACAAGTCAACACGAAGGTAGTTATACATTATAATGACAACACTTTGGCTCCTGCCAGCTGACAAACATCACACGCAGGCCATGTATAAATTACACACATGCATCACATACACATGAGCCATACTATTCACATTAAACCTTCAAAACCAAGTTATGCATAGAATCGCATTCTCCGGTTTGAGTGTTGGGTACGAAATACAAGGTGCTATGCACACGGCGGTCACAGTTCGCATCTCAACTCCGTTCACGCCGAATTTTCTGATTTTACTGATCTGATCGATCATCGTGAATCCGATTCGCATTTATGTTTCACTGTTAACCCCGATGGAGGATAACCGACCAGTAGGGGTACGTTGTTACACGACCTCATCAATCTAGATTGACAGGAAATATAGCCACTTCAATCCCCATGTGCAATTGATCTAATCAACCCATGCACATAGCCGATCTCATAAATGACAACAGATCTCAACCGTCGCCTCCACATATCTAATATGCATATGATACGAATCCAAATCCTATAGCAGAGGCTCTGATACCACTGTTGGGTTCTACCGTAGGGTGTGTCGACTACAAATTAAAATTCTCCTACACGTAGAATATCCAGGAACATGCAAAGGGAGATGGATGACAGATCGTTACCACAAGACGCGCACTGCCTTGTAGTGGAAGTAGAGTTGAGGTAGCGCATTCCCGGAGTCGTCTCGCATTCCCGGAGTCGTCTCCTCCTTGCCGATCTCCGACGTAGCCAAGGATCCCATGAACAATTTTTCCGGAGAGGCGCAAGTGCACCGCCTCTAACGGTATCTGCGCGTGCAGGATGAACATCGTGCGGCGAACGTCTAGGTCCGATTAAACAACATGCAGTGAGTGGAGGTGGCTAGTTGCAACACATGCAAAGCCCTAATGACGGCGCCGAAGCGATCAACTCAATAAGTGTGACGCACATCCACTATATATAAGCATCCGTCGCGGGCTCAACACTTGGGCCTCACACGGATCCAAAGCCCAAAATCTGTTTGGTTTGTATCTGAGCCTGAGTAGGACCAAGTCTGACTTGTGGAGTCGGTTCCAACCTCAGAGGTTCCTTCCCTTAAGCGTGCGATCCCTTAAGTTCAAGTCATCTTGGTCACAGTTTAGATCACCTCCGACCTGTATGGTTGATAGCGGCCTCTAGCAAGGCATACCGACCACCAAGCAGACTATGAAGCTGGTTAGGCGAACATGTACAACATGTCACACTTTTGTTCCCTTTGCCACATGATATATGTTCTCAGGCTCAAGGCGAGACTGTCATCCTTGTGCTAGCCCAACCTCTTTCTCATTCCACTGATGCCGACCCAAACTGGATTATCTCATAATCCTTGTCGCATGGCCATGCTTATCCTGGTCGGATCACACGAGGGGCCCAGAGTATATCTCTCCTGATCGAAGGGGAAGTCCCATCTTGCACGGCCATGTCTCACAGCATGGGTCTGGACAAACCCGAAACCTTCCTTTGTAACTACCCAGTTACGAAGTAGCGTTTGGTCGTCCCAAAGCAACTCTGTCACCATCCCGAGTACATGCGTCAGCTCGGGTCTTAGGACATAGAACACATGTTGTACTAGAGACGCATAGATGACATATCGATGTGTCCCATAGTTGGGTCTGTCCAATCCGATATTCATCCGAGATTGGATCCAGTCACCTCGGATCCAACCTCGGATCAATCAGATCCATGCAGTTCGGCAACATCACATTCTTCATGGATAGCGAGACAAAGCCATCCACCATATTGCTTGCTAGTCTAGTCCGATGTGTGCCCACACGTCACTTATGACTATGGACCATTTAGGATGTATCATACAACACAAGATCTCACAAATAATTCACATACTTGCCAACAAGTATCATTGATTACATCCAAGGACTATCTTTATTCATAAGCACATAGGAAATATCATCATACATGATTGCCTCTTGGGCATATCTCCAACACTTGTCGTGTGTAACTGCTCCTGCATGTGTACTCGAGGTCGAGGCCGATGGACTTGTGCTTCTCCTTCCGGAGCCATTACTGTTACATGTCGAAGTATTGCTCCACAATCTCTGGATCGTTGGTGTACACCACCTCCAACACGGTTGGTGAGTCTACGATCTTATTTTCTTGTCGTCCATGGATACATGGCGGCGGTGGTGGTTGTGCCGGATGATAACGAATGGCAGAGGAAGAAGATGCAAATGGATGTGGTAAAACGAATATGATCCCTAATTTCTTGTGCAAATAAGGCAACCTACCTGAGCAGTTGGGATGTTGTCCTCTGGTTTCACAACTCATTAGAATCGGACGTCTGTTAGAACAAAAAATGGACATGTTGAAACAATATATTTTGTACCGTGGAAACAATGTAGGCTCAGCGTGATGACCTGTGCATGATCTTGGTATGGCACATTGCACTTTTTTAAACCTATAGCTGAAATTACAACATGTCAACTGGCAGAGTAAACTTGAATTTGTAACCACTCATTACACTTCACATGATCAAATTGCTTTCTCCAAACAATTGCACGAGCAAAATGTCTGCACATTGAAACCTACTGGGCTCACCTAAATATGCAATCCATGAACATCCTCAATCAGCTATGCTAGCACCTTCTGCATCCGAAAGTATGATCTCAAAGTATGAAGTGACACCTGACAAACTAAACTTGAATTAGTAAGCACTCGTTACACTTCACATCATCGACTAGCTTTCTCCAAGATACTTGCATGAACAAAATATATGTGCATTGCAAACCTATTGGGCTCACCTTACATATGTGGTGAAGATCCTTACACATGACCAACATGAATAACCACCTATGACGACACCTTCCCACATACAAAAGTAGGGTCTCTAAGTATGAAGTGACACCCGACACCATAAACTTGAATTTGTAACTTCGTTACACTTCACACGATCAACTTTCTTTCTCCAAGATACTTGCACGAACAAAATATTTGGGAATTGAAAACCTATTGGGCTCACCATACATATGCGATGAACATCCTCACACATGACCAACATGAAAAATCACCTATTCCGGTACCTTCCCACATGCAATGTAGAATCTCAAAGTATGAAGTGACACTCGACACCGTAAACTAGAATTTGGGACCACTTATTACACTTCACATGTTGAAAGGATCGAGAACAGGGGTCTAGATGGGGGGTGACTAGACCCTTAACAAGCAAAGTTGGGAGCTTTTAATTTCTGCAAGTTCAGATTGAGTTTACCACATGTTAATTCATTCACAATTCATTTGAAGCATGCATGATATAAGTATAGGCAGCGGAAAAGGTAAAGCATGCAATTTGCGAGAAAGTAAAGGGATGGTGTTGGAGTGTGCAAACGCAATGGAGACGCAGATATTTTTAGCATGGTTTCGATAGGTGGTGCTATCATACGTCCATGTTGATGGAGACTTCAACCCACGAAGGGTAACAGCAGCGCGAGTCCACGGAGGGCTCCACCCATAGAGGGTCCACATAGAAGAAACCTTGTCTATCCCAGCATGGCCATCATCCACGAAGGACTTGCCTCACTCGGGTAGATCTTCAGGAAGTAGGCGATCTTCTTACCGTTACAAACTTCTTTGTTCAAATCCACATCTCTTGACGGAGGATCCCAAGACACACCTAACCAATCTAGGGGACACTACTTTCCAAAAGGTAAGAGACGGTGTGTTGATGATCAACACCTTGCTCTTGAGCTTCAAATGATAGATCCCCAACACTAAACTATTTCTCACAGATTTGGATATGGTGGGAGAAGAATTGGAGTGGAAAGCAACTTGGGGAAGGCTAGAAATCAAGATTCTTGTGGTAGGATTGGAATGTCTTGATCTCAACACATGGGTAGGTGGTTCTCTCTCAGAAAATGAATGGTGCAAGTGTAGGCACATTCTGATGGCTTTCTCAAAAATGCAGAGGGGTAGAGGGGTATATATAGCCTCCACACAAAAATCCAACCATTATACTGACCCAACTCGTTGAGAGCTAATAGATGAACTCAATGGCACCGATTGGTTCAAATAGATGAATGTTAGGAATCTTGGTGGGACTGACTGGAACAACTCGGTGCGATCGATGTGCTGGGGCTTAGGGCAAACTCCATCTCGATGGGACCGACTGAATCAACTCAGTGAGACCAAAGTGAACAAAGGGTGCACAGAGAATCTGTCAAGCCAGCTCGGTGGGACAGTTTGCATGGACTTTGTGAGACTGATATAAATGCAACTAATCATAGACCACTGGGCGAGACCGCGATCCGTGTCGTTCGGACCAAACAGTTTGGATTCTGGCAACGGCTACGTCAAATGAACTCGGTGGGTCCATGATGGAATATCGGTGTGGCCGAGTTAGAGTTTAGGGTTTTGACATATTTGGATGGAGAAAGTGGCTGAGGGTTTTGGAGCAATATCACTAAGCACTTCAGCCACCAGATCATTAAGCAGCACATCATCCCCTTTTAATAGTATTGGCTTTCGTATGAACTCAATGTGATCTTGGATCACTACTGTCATGGAAAAACGCGGTCACCTATGGGGCCATTGGCCGCTTGTGGTTAACCAGGGGGATGATCACGTTGCACAAAGAGTGGAGGGCACACAGCAGCGTGGCAGTGATCACGGGTAGTTTTACCCAGTTCAGGGCACCCGCGAGGTTAAAACCCTAGTCCTGCTTTGGTGGATTGATGGGGGGGACCATGGTCGAGACGCAGTGCTCTATCCCAGGAAGGTAGCCTTAGGCCGAGAGCAGCTACACGCGTATCAGTGTACAATGGTATGAATCCCCTCTATGGTTGCCACAACCCTCCTTTGATAGATCAAGGGGTAACCACAATGGCAAATCATTCATTATATACTTAGTAGATAGCAAATAGTGCAATCATACCTAACTATATAGTCAGGACAAGGAGCATTAAATGCGCCGCTTAGTGTCACGTCATGGCGTAGCCCAACAAGCCTTGTCGGGCCATTCTGCCACCTTCCCGCCTGCCTGGTGACACGTCATTGGACAAGTGTCATTTGGTGGTTATTTCGTTCGGAAGTGGCTGTCACGTACCAAATTATGGACACTTAGTCACTTGGGGGCTTGACACCGCACCGATTGATGACTTCTGTTGCTGTGAGGTAGAGCGATGGAGCCATGGCGGGGTAACCCGCTCTTCGCATCCCCGGGAGGCATGCCGAGTAAGTCTTTGGACTTGTCTTCGGGTTAACCTCGACTTTGCCAGGCTCGCCTGCCCGGCAAGGGAGGTTTTTCCTTAGTGGTATCTTGCTCCTTTATGTTGACTTGGTCTTCTTGATCCGCCCCTTGATTTCGTAAAGGGCAAACCTCTTCTTGCTTGGTGTGGTCTTGGAGGTTGCAACATCGCTTTCGCGCCTGTGTACAGTCTAGGCAACATACGTCAAAGTTTGTTACACCAACAGAAGCCCCCGAACCTAACCCGAACACGCCGCCAGGCGTCATCCGGGTAGGCTCTATCAGGTACATAGGCAGCGGTCTTTTGCTAGTTTGTTTCTGATATTTTTGTTGCTTCTTCGTTAACCTATGATTTCTGGGGGTGGTTTCCTCACTTCCCACTCATCGTGCAAGCCGTCGTGGGGTGATTTTTTGGCCACGACCCATTAGTCGCCCGCATACCACGCTCATGGGAGGGTAACTGCTCCCTTTTTCTGACGCCGCCTCTATCGTTTCCGCCACGTACGTTACATGCATTGCGCAGGGTTGGTGGCGGAAACACCAAACATGGGAAGGAGCATCACGGCGGAAAGCCAGGTGCCTTGGATTGGCGCCGGTGGGCAGTCTTGATTCCGCGTGCCGTTAGTAGCATAGAGGAGCTGGATTCGTGGTGCAGGGCAGTGGTCTCCAGGGTGAGGAGTCAGCCCCGAGCCTGACTCGCTTATAAAAGAGGGGATGCCGGTGATGGTTTGACTCACACACATCTTCTTCTTCTCCTCACTCGTCTCCTTCTTCCCTCTCAAATGGCGAGGGGAAGGGGATGTGGTGGCATTCCAGCGGTGGCGACGGGAGCATCTTCTCGATAGTGTCTTCCTCCCCCAGCTCATGACGTAGGGGTGGAATCCAGCTCTCGTGGTAGAGGCGCGAGACGAGGGCGAGCCCGCCCTCGGGGCCGAGGAGGATGCGGTGGCATCGTGGTCCTCCATCATCCGGCTACTCCGGGGCCGCTTGAAGGCCATGTTGGGGACCAGCCATTGTAATTCGTCGTCAAGCTGTGTGGTCCTCCGTGTGGTCGCCTTTGGCTTCATACCCGTTTCGCCAGGGTGACGGAGGTAGACTAGCCACCGACGCTAAGGCTTCACATGAGCGGCTGCTGTAATGGTAGCATGCAGGTGAAAACAGTGTTTTTGCCCCCTCACTTCATGCTCCTCCGGCGTTGCTGAAAATACTTCATGCGTGTCAATAGTTTGGTGGTAGGGCACGTTCTCCATTTGAAATTAATGGATGTGTCCCCGCTGTCCGTCAAGGTCTTCGGACGCTCGGGTGCTCGCTTATGGTGTTGCGTGGAGAGCTCGACCGACGACGAAAGCTCATCCCCGAGCGACAGCGATAGGAGGACAGTGACGGCGATGATGTTAGAGTGGGTTGGGAGGACTCTGACTCCGACTCTGGCTGATTGTCAGCCGCACCATCACCATCAGTCGACGGCACCACCCACTACAAAAAAACCACTTCCGCGATAATACGTGTTTGTCACAGTAGGTCACGTTATCTGTCATGCATGTACATCCATGACTATTTTATGACAGAATCAAGATAGTCATACCCGTGTTGTCGTAGAAGTATTCGATGACAATAACAAAATTATCATCATGGAAGTGTCCACTTCCATGACGATAAATAGCGTGTCATGGAAGTGCTTTCGTCAAGGGTAACCGACACGTGGCATCCACTTTAACGGGTCGCAGTTAACCTATCGGGTTCCGATTTGGATCTGATAACCCATTAACCGTCGGGACTAATGGGCATTTTGCACGTGTAAAATTCTGATTCGCCCTAGTGTCCACATGTCGGCTCCTGGTTAGGATAGGTGTCATCCAGCTAGTGGACGGCATGAGCCTATTGTACGTCGACACATGGCTCGGCCCAACAGTGGACCTTTTAGGATAAAAGGTCGGGCCTGTCAAAATAAGCGGGCCTGCTGATTAGCGTCTACTCAAGTCAGGCCAATACACAAGCATGGCCCATACAAGTTACACACAATCGGCAGATCATAGGTCCATTCTAGATTTGAAAAATTCTAGCCCATCGTCAGTTCCAGTATGTTTAAGACCCGTTACATCTTTGGGCCCAATTATGGCCTAACCTTCTTTTGGCCTGTTAGCAGCCCATCATCAGTTCCAGCCCGTGAACAACCCGGTACATCGTTTGGCATTTTCTTGGCCCATTCTGTGGTTGGGCCAACTTCTAGCCCATTGTGACTTTCAGCCTTACCTCGGCCCATTAGGTAAACGGGCCAATTTCTAGCATGTTTTGTCTTTCGGCCTGTTAAAGGCCCGCACAACAGTTGGGCCTATGACGTGCCACCAAATTTTGGGTCCATCAGCGGTCCATGTTTAGTAGGTCACTATTTCATCCCGACGCGATATTCGGCCTGTTAGAATCCTAGTTTGCAAAGTGGGCCTCTTCCGGCCAACACTTTTGGCCTCTTAAAAGACTGACAAGTAAAAGGGCCGAAAAAATTGAAATTTATTTCGGCCTGTTAACGGCCTGCCAGGGCCCGCGTGTAATTTCCATTTATAAGGCCCTAACGAGCTTTCGGACAGTTAATGGATTGCTCGGGCCCGCGGTCCATTTCCGTTTATATGGCCCAATCGAGATTTTGGCATGTTATCGGCCTGCTAAGAGCTGTTGTTATTGTGGGCGCCATCGTTTGGGATCCACTAAATATTAAGTTGACCAGCCCAATTAAAGGCCCAATTTGACTTGCATGTATGTTCGTCCGGATGGAGTCCAGGTAACGTTTGGGCGTGTTGGCCCCTGTTACACCGATATATCATATACAAAGAATTTTCCTACTCTATACTACCGCCTCTAAAAAACCTGCACTTATGCAACAAAGAGACTAAGGCACAGAAACGAAGAATAGTCCTACAGTATAAAGTAAAGAAATTACAACAGATTATACCCACTGGGCATTATAGTTCTGCGTTTGGCACGAGTGATAATAAAGCGTACACAAATAGCAAATTACATACAGTGGGCAAATAAAGCTCATACATCAAGGGCATGCATCAACAGTGCTTACCATTTGAACTATAATCTCTTCTTGCAAATAGGATTGGCCGGATTCAGATAGCACAAACTTCAGTCTGCAAATTCTCCAATTTCTTTGTGGTTACCTCAGTTTCTTGTTTCATTTTTATGACTCCCTCATCTAATACCTGCAAGTCTAGTCTCAACATGTTGATTGCATGTTGAGAATCAGGAACACGTTGTCTTGCCACCTCTAGTTGATGCTCGATAACATTAGCACATTCCAATTCCATTCCATAATCATTTGGTAATGGCCATGCTTCACTACTCTCAGATCTTTGTGTTGATGTCACTTCATCCAGAAATGTTTCTGTAAGTACACTTGACTATGGAAAAAATATAGTTACAACAGTAAAGCGAGCAAGACAGACTATTTTGTACTTGGAAAAACAGGACAAATAATAATGTTACACATCATGAAGCATAAGCAGGTGATATTTTCAAAATTATAAGAATGGTAGTCTGTGCAGCCCGCATACAGAAATCTCTTAGATCACTAAAGGAGCGTGATGTTGGGGCCAAATCCAAAACACAGATAGGTTACAAATTTAGACGACACACAACTACTGAACATTATATATATGCTAGCAAGATGCCCGTGTGTTGCACGGAACATCAAGATGCATTTGTATGAGTAGTTTATCTTCTGAGAGAGTATCTTTTTGCAAAATTGTTATAGCTTCCTTTATATCTGTCAGATATATATTGGACAACCAATATTGTAGGATGGCAGGCACACCAGCATCACCAACTCTGTTTTTATAAGATTAGAGATATAGATATATATATATATATATATATATATATATATATATATATATATATATATATATATATATATATTGCGTATAAGTAAACAAGCATTTGGCCATTCTGTGGCTCAATTAAAGTCTTAGGGAGCATAGTGAACAGCAGAGGCATTCATACAAACCTAATACAACAAGCAAAACTAAGCAATCATTAGCCTGGTATAAACTAGATTGTGAGCCTCATGGAGTAATAGTTGGTTAATATACTTCAAAGCTTCAGGCACACTTCACCAGAGTAATTAAATGGTAAGGCCTTTAATTATGTAAACTAATAGTTAGGCCGTTCCCAGTGCTCCACTGTGGACAAGTGCTAAGCATGCCACATAAGCGAAAAAATGACATGGCACAACATTTAAGGAGGGGAGAGAATACTTTGGTGAACCCAGGAAGAACCATTGCCAAGCGGAAGAACCTAGGAAAACCACTTAAATTAAACAATTTGACCAGTGCACGAAAGGCATTAGGTGCTAACTCATTAAATAAAGTGTGCTTAGCAACAAGTTAAGCACCTATGCATTGAGGAGTTGAGTTGCTAAGGTATTTAATGCACTTAGCACCTCATCTATGCAACTTTGCATTGGAAGAGGTCTTATAAAAGTACCCAACATCAGGCATCATTGTTTGGGCATCTCATTAACTGAGGACAAATAAAACAGTTCAAAAGAGCAATTTAACTATGCCTGAAACAAACAACCAACTGAACTGTTCAGTTAGCAGTATGCATAGAGGCACACATCAATAACATCCATTGCCTAGCTACATTTCTCTACATTTCTCTACTCTCCATATACTCTTATCTCTACTCGTATAAAAAACTGAGTTGGTGATGATGGTGTGCCTGCCATACTGCAATATAGGTCGCCCGATCTATATCAGACGGATAGGGAGGAAACTATGACCATTTTGCAAAAACATACCTGCAATCCTCTCCACATTGGCAGTTAAGGGCTTCCCTCGTTCATCCTTATCTCCAATAGGATATATAAACTAATAATATAAATGCATCTTGATTTTCCGTGCAGCGCACGGGCATCTTGCTAGTACTCTTATAAAAAACAGAGTTGATGATGATGGTGTGCCTGCCATCCTGCAATATAGGCCGTCCGATCTATATCTGACGGATTGGAAGGAAACTATGACAACTTTGCAAAAAGATACCCACACTCCTCTCCACATTTGCAGATAAGGCCTTCTCTCGTTCATCCTTATCTCCCACAGGATAAACTACTCATATAAATGCATCTTGATGTTCCCTGCAACGCATAGGAATCTTGATAGTACTATATAAAGGAACATGTAATGTACCATTGTTTGCCCCCTATGAAGTATATCGAATAGTATGTAATCAAGATCCTAGTAATGATAGGGAGGCTAATGATGTGAATATGTGTTTGGTTATGATATTTATGATATTGACAACTCTAACATAGCAGGAAGCAGTTTCACATTGTTCACTACTATAAGATGTATCGTGTTTTTAAAAGTAGACTACATCTGTAATGACTGAGCAGACACATCAAAATGTGCTTACATACATCTGATTTACAAAAAAAGTTAGAACATCATATAGTACTGAGCAGAGGAGGTTTTAATCAATGGCCAAATGACTGGGTTACACGTGAAGAACCCTACACAAGCACAATATCAGACAAATAAGATGTCCTGGTAATTGTAATACAGTGACTTACCATAACTGGTTGAACACGCTCAGCGCTCCTCCTCCTTCTCTGGCAAGGCTCCTTCCTAACATCTTCTACATGGAACTCCTTAATCTTATCTTCGTTGCACCCCCTCTGCAAGGTGAAACCAACTAGTTACTGGTCTCCTTGGAAGATAAATATGCATACTTTCCAGTCTGTGGACAATACACAAGGATGAGTTTATAACAAAACAACACCACATAATGAAAGATGCCACATCTATTGCACACAATGAAATGAGCATTTACTATGTGTGCACTGTGTAAAAACTAGGAAAACCTTCGAACTGTATCACCAGGTACTCTTGGAGACCCTACTTTAGTGTACAGCCAAACCTTTATGTCATCTACGAGTTATAAAAGCCCACACTACAACATGCCTTAGTGTTTAAATCGTTGACAAGCTCTGTTAGGTCAAGAACAGCAAGTAATCAAATCAAACAGTCCTAGTATGGTTGGCTGATACAAAGAAGCAATTGAACAGATGTCTGAGCAAATCTTACACAACACTGAATTTCATATCTCTACTCTTATAAAAATAGAGTTGGTGATGATGGTGTGCCTGTCATCCTGCAATATAGGCTGGCCGATCTATATCTGACGGATAGGAAGGAAACTATGACACTTTTGGAAAAAGATACCCGCACTCCTATTCACATTTGCAGATAAGGCCTTCCCTCGTTCCACTACACCACGGTAGAGGTTAGGTGACACACTTCTGTGGGCAAAGCTCTATTAATCTCAACATGAGATCTGTTGGCGTAGCTTTGAAGCTTTGTAATCAGATAATATGTCGGCCAATGTACATAATTATGGACAAACTATGTGTCGGAAATCATGCAACGACAATGTATATGTCGGCAACCACTTAGTGACATATCATCTGTCGATAGATGTGCGCGTCCTGATAGTTTTTCAGTCGGCGTAGGTATGTGCTTAACGACATAAAATATGTCGGCATAGGTAGGGTGTATGGACACAGAATAAGTGTCGGTGTATGTGGACACATGTCAAGAAGGAAGGCCAGAAAATTGCAGCGTGAATTAGGCGCGAGAGCCCAAAACTTTCCCTGCGGGCGGCCCAGTTTTCACCTCACCTTGCCCAAGTACCCCAAAGAACCCGTAGCCTCACATCCAGTCGCTTTAGCCCTATCCTCCCCGCCCTTGCCCCCAATTTCCGCCGCCGCCATCCTCGGACCCGTCCGTGCCGCCACCGGCGGCCATAGCCCCGAGCTCCCGAACCCTCCATCGCCTGCCTTCCTCGGCCCCTTCGCTGCCACCACATGGGCTTCTTCGTTGCCCCGAGTCCCCACCAACGATGGTGAGCATATCTCAGATCCCCTAACCCCATCGCTGCATGCCTTCCCCGGTGCCGCGGCCACTGACAGCCCTGTCCGCCGGGGCCTTCACCGACCACCGATAGCCCTCACAAAGATCCAAGACAACGCCCTCCTCTTCCTACTCTCAGGGATGGATCTCGTCTCCAACAAGCTCGACCACGCGTCCACGCGGCCACTAATAGAGCGGTGTCTCATGAAAGATTTCTGGAATGTTCATCTGCTCGTCACCAACAGCAACGCTCATCCTCGGTGACTACCTAAGTTTGCATATTGACATTTACCTCTGTTTCAGTTGTATGTGGTCTGTTGTGTCCTTAGCCTCTCTGGAATAATTTGTGCTATGTTGTGTCCTAAGAAAAATTATCTTCTGCCATTCTCATATGCCTGCCTAGTTGGTTGTATCTATTAGTTTGGTCTGACAAGATGTAGTCTGTTATGTGATGCTTTATTTCTCTAAAAATGCCATGGATCTGAAATTTTTTAGTTACTCTGTTATGGATCTGGTTTAACTCTAATGTTTATGAACTACTGTTTTCATTGCAGACTATTTATGCATTTCGTTCTCTGTGAAATTTTTTAGTTACTTTGTTTGGTTAATTGTGATGTGCGACTATTTTGTCAGGCATCAAGTAATACTTCCATTGGTGCGTGAAGTTCAACAAAATATTATTAAAAGTAAACCTTTATTTTAATTTGGAGACACAAGAAAGACACAGACATATAAAATGTCATCAAGACAATGTCATATATACATCATTGGGAAAATGAATGCACATGTAGGAAATTGTTTGGCCAATCTGAATAGAAGAACAAAAACACAACTCTCTAAACCTTTAGATTTATTGATCTACAACTCTGTAAACACAACTCTATACAACATGGTTATGATTTAAGTCATGTCTTCACCTTATATGTGGCTCCATGCAAGTTTGTCCACTGGCATATAATAATATGATGATAAGCTTCATTGTTTTATTTTCACCTTGTGCTAGAGGCATGACGCTGGCCCCGCTCCCACGCTGGCAACGCTCCCACATGTTGCGTCCTAAGAAGAATTCATCCTTATCTCCCACATGATAAATTACTCGTAGAAATGCATCTTGATGTTCTGTGTAATGCACGGGCATCTTGATGTTCCGTGCAATGCACGGTCATCTTGCTAGTCAAGAAAAGAAGCATAGAAGGAGTCTTTAAGACCAGAAACTGCCTAACCAGATTGAAGGGGCATTTAAACATCATGTGCAACGTATGAACTAACATAAACATTGCCTATTTTACTTTCTATAATGAAATGCACATGTATTAGGTTATGCCATGTATGATTCCTAAATGTACCCTATAGCAGGTAGGAGTGATTCATCATTGCACGCACAATTGAATTGTGGATTAAGGGCCAGTTCTATTCCGTCTTTTCAGAGCTTATTGTCAAAATACGGCATAAAAGATGTAAAGAAGTCCTTTTTGAGTCCCGGGCTTTGGCTTAACTTATTTTGGTTTGGGGGGTGCTTCGGGTCGAAGCTCACTAATAATTGAAGGGAAGGGGAAGACAAAATGACTCGGTTGTCTGCCTATATTACACTCAGAATGCCAGTGCTCACACCAGCGTCACACCTAACCCTCAAGTAAAAACAAACACACGAGCATTCATTGCCCTACCCGCTTGCATCTCCTCTCCACTTTCCCTCTACCTTGATCCCTTGCCTGCAGCGCTAGGGTTCTTGCTGCTGCTATATGACGAATTGTTGTGAGCTGCTGCTGCTATATGATGAATTGCTATGAGTTGTTGCTGCTATATGATGAGTTGGTATAAGGTGCTCCTGCTGCTATATGATGAATTGCTATGAGCTGCCATAGCACACTTTCAAAGGTGCTTACTTTCTTAGCATATCTCGAAATAATTGTCCCTAAGAAATTTGGCCAACAACACTGACATACAAATAACGTGTCACGACGATTGCAATGGGAGTGACCTACCATAGCACACTGTATAGGATCACCGCTGCCTCTCCTTTTTTTGCGATATTCCATGAAATTGCCACATACATCTTGTACTAAGAAATATTGTAGTTTTTCATTGCATAACCCAATCTGCAAGTTGACACGGCTAATTTCAGATATCTCTACATGATAATACATTGCATATCCCTTGTGCATATTTAAAACAGCAATTAACAATTGTGTGCGTAGCATAAACTAGCCATGACTCTGTGTACTGGACTAGCAGGTACTCTAAGGGAGCCTAATGTAGTGCACCGGAATTCCTACATGCCACCTATGCTTTATTGTAATATAGTACCTCTCTTCCTAAATACATGTCTTTGTAGAGATTCTAGTATGGACCACATATGTATATAGATGCATTTTCGAGTGTAGATCCACTCATTTTGATCTCTATGTAGTCTATAATGGAATCTCTAGAAAGACTCGTGTTTAGGAAGGGAGGGAGTATCATGTATGACATCTACATCTCTAATTTAGAAGCCAGTGGTGGAAATCATTGTCTGCACAAAGGGATTACTAGTCGAAAATCCTAGCAAAGCACGCTGGCAGGCACACAACAATACAAGAGAGAGAGATGCACTTACAAGATCATAGGAATGCCTCAGTCCATGATCTTGGTTGGTCAAGCTGTTAGATCTAGAAGAAACATTGTGCTTGTAGTTTTTGCCAGCTGCATAACCTATGACAGCAACCTGTTAGTATATTTGAAGTACATTGGGCAGGTGATGGTGAATGGCTTTAAAGGTGACAAGTACCTAGGCCGTGCCGGGTGCTTGTCATCTTGCCAGCTGGTGGGTATAAGGTTAGAAATGTCAAGGGTCATGACGCCGCACTAGCTGTCGGGGTCCGGTAAGGAGATCTAGAACCATGGAGTAAGGTGTTTGTGGAGCGGCTCCGGTAGGGTGGACTACGGTGTGGGCGAAGCGGATCTGATGTCGTGGATGAGGGCATTGGTGAAGCTGCTCCGATGGTTGGGTTCAGGATGGTGTCGACGATGCAGATCTGCGGCCGTGGACGGGGCGTCAGAAGCTGCTCCGGTAGGTTTGGACGAGGGTGCAATGAAGCGAATCTGAGGTCGTGGACTTGGGTGTTGGCAGAGCAGCCCCGATAGGGTTGAGAATGGTATAGGCGAAGCTACTCCAATAGGTTTGAGGATAGTGTCGGCGAAGCGGCTCTGGTAAGGTTGAGGATGGTGTCGGCGAAGCGGCTCCGGTAGGGTGGAGGATGATGCCGGCGAAGCGACTCCGGTATGGTTGAGGATGATGTCGGCGAAGCGGCTCCGGTAGGGTTGAGGAAGGTGTCGGCAAAGAGTATCAGAGGCCGTCAAAGGGGGCGTCGTTGGGGCGGCTCTGGGGGTATCAACGAAGCATCTCCGGTGGGGAGTACGAAGGAGTCGCTACAGATGCGCCGTGGTTGATGAGACTACCGGCGAAGTAGACCCGACGCCGTGGACAAGGCGGGCACTGACTTGGCTATGGTATAGTGGTGGATGAGCGGTCTACTTGTTTTTAGGGGAGGTGGGAGGGGTAGATGTGGCCGCAGAAGCAGATCCGGCGAGGTGGACATCGTTGGTAGTTAATGGTCGCTAGTACATCAGTGGTTGAGCTGTGTAGGGTTTAAAGAGGGGAGGGGTACAGAGGCCGATGAAGGATGTACAATGTGATGTAAGATGCTCTAGTGCCCTGGAGTAGTCGTTTTTGCAGGAGGGTGAGAGGAAATGGGGGTGACGTGTGGTGGGAGGAACCAAAAGTTACCAAAGCAGCCCCGACCTATTATGCAAATGAGGGCCATATTGCAATAATTTTTCTCCATGCACCAAGGACAGTAGGGGAATTTCGCATGTTAAACACTAGGTGGCGGAAATTTTTGATGGAGGCGGGAGATTTTGCTTCCCGCAGGATCGTTCATATCTAGTTTGAACTAAATTTGGACAGTGCTAGCAGGAAGGTCATGCGAGACTGTGTACATGGGGCACACGTTGGCACTTAATAACTGGTATGAAGTCCACCCCAGAAAAAAGACAATAACTCGATATGATGCACCGATAACTTGGACGTTCACTTGGGCACGGCCAATCGTACGGGTGTAGAGGCGCGTTCACAAAAAAAGGGTCAAACGCACACCCAATGTATTTCTCGTGTAAATATATAATTTAGTGCCATTGGTTATTTATTTTAAGCATAATGCTTTTTTTGCGGGGATAAACATAATGCATTAGTGGTGCATGTACATGGGAACTACAGTGGTTGTTTGAAGAAACATCACTCTAACTTTGGCATGCACAATTGAAAACAACTATTTGGAAATAACAAAATGTGATATGTGAGTGTACAATATTTATAGCGTTGAATCGATATTGTATCTTTGGCCACGATACGAGGTAGATATTGATTTATGTTCAAGAGATGCATGTCCACGGTCGCTGGGTAGTGATATGTGAATAAGTAGTGCAATCTCTCTCACACGCCTACATATATCATGTCTCCATGGGCATCGGAACCACACACGCGCACTTCATGTATTTCTCTCACTCCATCAGTGTTAGAATTCATCTTTCTACCCCGTCCTACAAGTCTCTCACACAAAAACACACATGCTCCGTCTGTCGAACAAGCCCACCCATTTAATTGCGCCAATCCTCCACCACTAATGTCTCAAAGTATAACTATGTCTCGCACACATATGCGTAAGGTTAACTCGAGTCTCGGAACCATATAAAAACATACAATGGGATTCCAGCAGAGCACCTTTTGCTTTGATATTTACGCTCTCTCTCTCCATCACACACACACACACACACACACACACACAAACACACACACGCGCGCAGAGACACTGTTTCTCTCTTCATTTTTTTAGCACTTGCATGCACACCGCTTGTTTATCTCCGTGATGCTTCAAGTATGCCTCGCACACATGCTATCTACCTATCCCTTAATATAGATATGTATCACACAAACTCCTTGTTCCCTGTATCTAAGTCTCACTCGCCACTAGTAGAAAACGGGCCTGTAGTCCCATTCCACAGGGCCTTTAGTCCCGGTTCTGGAACCGGGACTAAAGGGTCGGGACTAATGCCCAAACCTTTAGTCCCGGTTTGCTTACGAACCGGGACTAAAGGGGCTCCACGTGGCCGCTGTCCGGAGCTCCACCTTTAGTCCGGTTGGTAACACCAACCGGGACTAAATGTATTTTTTTTTTGGAAAGAAATTGATTTTTTTTTTCGATTTTCAAAATTTCAAATTATTTGAATTTAATCTCTAATCACCCCTCATCACTTCTCAATTCATCTAACCTCCCTACCGGTCACCCATCCTCTCACTACTCCAACCTGAGCACGCTTAACTTTCGAGTTCTATTCCACCTTGTCTCCAAGTCTGCACTTGTTGTTTTCTTGACAATAGTATGCTGTCAATCCTACTAACCCTTAGGAGTTGACGTTGAGCATGAAGTCACACGTTACACCGTTTGAGTTTAAAACTATTATTCTTAAAAACAATAATTATTTAGTAACACTAATATTTCCTGACTAAGTAGTTTGACCATTGTTTGACCCTAGTTTGACCAGATTTGACCAAAATTCAGAAAAGCTGAAATAATTATATGGTAACACTAATATTCTTGAATAATTATTTAGTAACACTAATATTTGTTGAATAAGTAGTTTGACCACAGTTTGATCAGATTTAACCAATTTTTTTTAAAAAAAACTGAAATTTGAGCATTACTTTTTTTCTTTTATAATTTGAGGATTCAAAATAATTGCGAAATGGCCTGCGGCCATCTAAATCGGATGCGGATTTTTGTGCTGAACATTTTGATATATTATACGTTTTTTGCGACATCGTATGCAAAAAATATAGTTGTTTTAAATTTTCGTCACACTTTTTTGCAAAACATGTCCAAATTTATGTTTTTAAATTTTTCTAACTAGTAGATGTAGTAACATAACTACATCTCGAAGGATTTTAATTTTTGAAGTTTTTATCATTTTTTTGTTTTTTTTTCAAAACTGAAATGGCGATACAT
>LR738712.1:202047343-202137699 GCA_902687465.1 Secale cereale
CACACACACACACTTGCTAGTTGTGCCTCTGTGCCTACCGCCTACACACTCTCCATATGTCTTTCTCTCCCTCTCCCCTCCCCCCAACAATGACTGCAGAAGGGTGAGAACTTGATCTCGATTTTAATCTATCAATTGGCTTCTCTCTAAAACACACACACACACACACACTAGTTTTATCTCTTTGCCTCGCTCACAAACTCGATATGTCTTTCTCTCCATAGCCCCCTCGATTTATGGACTTCTCGTGCGCGCACAACTATAGTGATGATGATGATGGACCTAGTATGCCTTGTATTTACAGGCATCATGTGATACTTTTCACCATATTGAATATTAATTAACAAGGCAACCTTTTCTTCGTCACTACTAGTGAATTTTATATCATTTGGGGAAGAAATAAAATATATCGCTTCAACCAATTATCGCAGTAACTATTTAAACAGAAACTGGCAAAATGCCCGTGCGTTGCACGGAACATGAAGATGCATTTATAGGAGTAGTTTATCATGTGGGAGATATCGATGAACGAGGGAAGGCCTTATCTGCAAATGTGGGTAGGAGTGCGGGTATCTTTTTGCAAAATTGTTATAGTTGCCTTCCTATCCGTCAGATATAGATCGGATGACCTATATTGCAGGATGGCAGGCACGCTATCATCACCAACTATGTTTTTTTATAAGAGTAGAGATATAGACTCCCATAAAAGACTTAGTTGGTAATGATGGTGTGTCTGCCATTCGTCATTTATGACCATTAGATCTGCATCTAACGGTTGTGAGGTAAGTTGTTACATTTTTGTAATAATATCCCACTTCTATGCTCCACTTTGTAGAAAACCCCTTATTATCTTATAAGCAACCACATCCCTCCATCACCTCATCAAAACATCCCGAGAAATATATTTTGAGTGGAAGGTAATATATTTGTAGTGGTATATATGGATATCAAAAGAAGAGTGTTTTCTTTCAAGTTTGTGAACAAGTACTATTCTACTTTGGATCTGTTACAATGCACGGGCACGCGTTGCTAGTAAGAACAGAGATATATCGCTTGAATCGACCATAATGAACTTGTGGTGGACTGGTTAGCGCCGGATTCTTGCAACGCGATGACCTGACTTTGAATTCTGTCTTACACTTTAGTTTTTATATTTTTAATGTATACTTCTTTCACTATTGTACTCACAATGGAACCCATAGAGTACTTAGAATAAGATTAAGGATGGATTTATTTCTTGTTAACTTTCGGTACGAATCTGTAGCCACCTGAAAGTCATGTACAGTGTACGTGCAATTAACTTTTTATAGAGGAGGATTCATACACACAATTAACTCAAATAGATTGGATGTGACTATTATTTCGAGCATAAGAGCATCTCCAGCAGCAACCGGTGCAAATTTCCTCCCACTTCCTTCCGCGGAGGATGCCATCCAACGCCAGCAGCATGCATTTTCACAAATCTTACCAACCAGAGGAAATTCATGCAAACAAGGACTCATTTCATATAAGCATGAAGGATTTCGTATAAAAAAGTCAGATCTTCATATAAACTGACAGATTTCATTACATTTACATGAACTAAGCAGGGTGCTAATTGGGCTCTCCTTGTATAATTAATACCTAATCTAGATGGTTGTCCGTGTCTCCCTTTTTCTTCCTCATGTTCGGCACACACTTGCGGGGTCGACGAAGGTGCTCACAAGAGACGAAGCAGCATAAAAACCACTTGTATACGCACTCGTCGCCTCGATGGTGGCCTTCATGGGACCCAAGCGACAGTTGCCTCCCGTGTTCTACTTCTCCTCGATGATGGCGGCTGAGACGGAGAAGCTGGGCACCGACTTGTCGCTCTTCACGCACCTGGATTCTGTCTCTGCATGCATTGCACTATCGCTAGCATGAGAGGCGCGCTCACAGACACAGGAGGCGCGAACACCATAGACACGGGAGGCACGGCCACAGACACTGGTGGCGTGGTACAACGTGGCAGCGATGATGCCCGTGCGGCATGGAGAAACTCGCCACTCCTTATCAAGCTGAACTAGAGCAGCGAGTTGCTGAACCATGCGCCGGCTTCGGGCAGCAACTGGCTACGTTGGGCCAGGCGAGGTAGGTGAAGCACGGAGCAGCATCACTCATATCCGGTGGGCTCGTTGGGCTTCCCAGCTGGGTAGTATGCCGAAGAACGGCTCCTCGAAGGCCATCGGAAGAGTGGAGGAATTGGTGAAAGAGGAGATGGGGGAGAGGTGGACGGGTGCGATTCTTGCCCGCTATCTAGCCTCGTTTAAATAGAGGCCGGACGGTAGGAGCTTGGCAGGCATCTGGCCTCATTTAAACTATGGGCGGAAGGGAGGAGCTCGGCCAGCGTTGCGTTTTATTCCAGCCCTCTCATGTACGGAGATGTGGCCGGAGTAGGTTTCTAGGTTTTCATGCGGGTTTAGTGGAGATGTTTGATGTAGGCGAGGAGGCTTGTTCAGCAGACCGTGCAGTGGGCGGTGCAGTACTATTCGATTTGACAGCTCCAGTAAACCAGGACAGTTCCTGATACGGATTTAATGCAGACGAGGGAGATGGTAGTGGTTCCCGAAATGTTGAACAACCAATGAAGCATGATGATGAATGCATGAGGGAAGTAATGGGAGGAGGATGGGGAAAAGAGGCAGCACGATGTGAATGCAACGCAGTTTGCACTCATATAAAGGCACCCCTCCATTCTGATGCATCTACCACATCGTACGCACCTAAACACATACACTAAGCACAAAAGTTCTCACTCCAGACCCATGCCAGCGATGCGTGCGTGCGGCCTGCGTCTGTGCCAGATTTTCCACGACGCTGGCCTACGGCATGGCACTGAGGATCATCTCCAGACAGTGTTGGCGACCAGCTGGTCATGGCCATCGTCGCCGCCAGCTACGACTCTCAGTTGGACAAGATGATCGCTACCACCATCAACAAGTTCACCGTCGTGAAGAAGCTCGTCAACAACATCGCCGTACTCTTCCAGCATGTTCACCCAGGCTCCTCATTGCATGCCACCCTAATCGGCCTCCACGATGAGAAACTCTTCCGAGCCCTGGTGGTCCTGCGACTGCCCGCCGACGCAACGAAGAATGTCCACCTCGAGGTCGCACTAGCCGCTAAGCGCCTCGACGTGCAAGAATTCACCAACCTACACATCCACGTGTACAAGGAAGTCACGTACATAGGCATCTACAAGGCCGCTAAGGATGCTACAACCTTGGCTTTCCTCAACCGGCTGGAAGGCTTGGACGCCTTTGCTGAGAAGCACATTGACCTCACCACAAAAGTCGCCGCTCATCAGCCACCGGTCGATGGCCCATCGCACTGAGTCGAGGAAGAGGAGGTCATTGATGGATGCACCTTTCTTCATGCCTCTTGTAATCACCACTGCAATCGTGTCGTCGTGGCCTTAATTCTTATTGTACTATTGCATTGTCGTTCCTAGCTACTACTACCCTTTTTATCTTGTGGGAAAAGCCCCGCCCTAGCATTTCTAATGGTTATTTCTATCTATTGATCGTGCCAAGGAGCAAAACCAAATGTTAAAATTTATACATGTTTCTCTACTCGTAGAAAAGACTTAGTTGGTGATTATGGTGTGTCTGTCATCCGTCATTTCTGACCATTGGATCTGCATCTCGCGGTTGTGAGGTAAGTTGTGGCATTTTTGCAACGCATGGGCTGGCACACTGCTAGTATAAAGAAACAAGTTCCGGGATGTGGCACGAATTCATATTGCGGGAGCACCACAAGGCCTGGCCAATGAGTTACATTTCCCTCTTTGGGCCCATGGGACCGAGCTTCAGCGACTAGGGCACCTACCTTTGAGTCAATGACTTGTGGACCCTAAATGCGGCTGGCCCGCATGTCATTGTCATAAAAGGAGAGGGGTGCTGAGATCGAGAGGGGTGACGTGCAGGTCGGCGGATGTGTGGGTGTCATGGGTTCGAGCAACGTCGTGGGAATCGCATGCGACGAGGCTGGCCTGCTCCCCTCCCATGCTCCGATCAATACTCCTGCACCACTAATTTTCATCCAACGGTTATAATAGACTTCCTCATGTGGGTTTCGAAAAAAGGTAAACAAATGTCGTATTTCCAGGAAATAATTTCCTACATGAATCTGTACACACATGCAACACCCTTTTCTTTACTCCTCGTCCTTCGAGCGTGGCAACAGGTGTGTGCCTAACCCATGTAGCATGCTGCACCATCAGTGAGTAGCACCTCCTCCATGCCAATGCTGAGCCTGGAGGCATTCCTGTCGTCGTATGTTTACGTGTGGTTCAACGGCGTGTGGCCATGGGCCAGCGGCATCGATGCGGTTCGAGATGCTCATTTGTTCGTTGTCGCGGTAGCATTCGCGACGCACTCATTCGAGATGAACCAACCGGTGGTGGCATGGTCGTGGCGAGGGCACCACAGCTGGACGTCGGGGTGTTACGAGGCGTAGATGGCCACACCGGCCGGGTAGTACCTGTATTACAGAAGTAGTAGAAGGCGAAGACGGGCCTTTAAGAGAGAAGAGTGGAGAAAGAGAAGGTTTACGTTTATTTGAGGGGTTAAGAGAGAAGGTTCTTGCCGAGATCTTCATCCCTAACGATATTTGACAATAGTATTGTTGGAGTGGATAGAAAACTTAGAAAATACAAGACGTGGACTAGGCGTACTGGTCCAAGTGAAGAGAAGCAAAAACCAAGTGATGATTGTTGTTGAGTCACTCAAATACATGCATTGTATCCCGTAGCAACGCATGGGCGTCCTACTAGTATTTGTGGCTGAGAAGTGATGCCCCGGACAAAATGTGTCACAACCGCTGGCTGAAAATTGGATGGTGCTAGATTACGGATCGGAGCTAGGAGCGGAGCATGCAAGCCGCGTCCAATCGCTTGTGGCTGTGGTAGAAACTTGATGGTCACCACAGTTTAGCTTGCCACCATTGCATGCACACAAATGCAGAGGAGCGATGGGGCCGAGAGGGGTGAGGCCCATGTCGGGGGACGTGGTGCAGTGGGTTGGAGCGGCTTCGTGGGAATCGCGTGTGGTAGTGGTGAAACGTATTGTCGCCGTTGTTCAACTTCCATGGACAAGCTGTCATGTTTGCTGACACATGCATTGCATACCGCTCACTTCAAGGAGTAGTAGTAGAGAAAACAAGGTGGATAAATAGTTCGTTATAGTCAAGCAGACCATATCAATGTACACAGAGTACACTTGTTCCGAAGACTTGCACATCAGCGAAATAGTTCATCTATATCAATGTACATAGAGAGGAAATATAATTTTTATAAGAGAGGAAATAGTTCATCTATATCAATGTACACAGAGAGGAAATATAAGTTTTATAAGAGAGGAAATAGTTCATCTATATCAATGTACACAGAGATGAAATATAATTTTTACAAGAGAGGAAATAGTTCATCCATGTATAATGCCCTGCTGCCGGTGCATCTTCTTCTTCTTGTTTCTCCTCCTCCTCCTCCTCCCCCTCCTTCTTCTTCTTCTTCTTCTTCTTCTTCTTCTTCTTCTTCTTCTTCTCTTCTTCTTCTTCTTCTGCTTATCATTTTCTGTGGGATACGGCTTTGTAACAAGCTCTTTCGACCTTGCAGCTATCTCGAAACTCACATGGGCATCGAGGGCAGCATATCTTATCCGCTCGTAGGTCAAATGATAATTATCCCATCCATACGTCCTTAATCCCCGTGTCTCATCACCCTTCTCAATATTCGTTCCGAGCATAGAATTTGCTACACCGAACAGGGATGGTGTTTCTTTATCACAACCGTCTACAGTAATTCTGGTTTGTAGGTCAGCGATGTTTTTCTAGTCAAGGTTGTACGGCGCCAGCTTCTCTTTGTCCCCTTCGATGGATGCCCCATAGAAGTATATGTCCTCCCGAGACAAGAAATAGTGGAGCTCACCTCATATGGAGGGCACGTGTATGATTTGATGCACAAAAACATCATCTTTGAGGCATAGCATAAGGACGGCGACGCATAGGATCTTCCTAGTTGCACACTCTGTGTACTCTGCGTCGAGATCGATGACCTTCATCTCCACCTTTTGGAGGGAGTTGGATACATTGTTGATCCACTCCCGAACAACCCTTGGGTTGTCGATGATAGTGGCAACTATGCTCAACGATCCTTCAACGAAGACATGTTTGATGCTAAAAACTCTGCATAGGGATCTCTATCGCCATTTGGAACCGCTGGACCGAAGGGCTATGGTTTGAAGAATTAGGATTAAGATGGTAGTCTATCTAAAGAAGATGTTTATTTAAAGGGGCTTCGGAATTACTCATGGAGGATGTGAATCCAGTGAGGTTTGAATGCAAATGAATGAGAGGTGAAGAAGCCGAGGAAAATCGGTTCCCAATGGAGAAGTTAATGGGAGAAGTGGCATGCACATAATTGATTAGACGGCTAGGTAGAGCAACCTACAAAGCGGTCCGTGTTTGTGTACGTGTACGTGCCCATCCCTCGATCGCTACATGTGCCACTGGTAAGTTGAGGTCACTCTTTGGAATCACCGTGGCGAAACATTTTATGATTCCTTTTTATTTGTGCACCCCTCCTGATAGGTGGGACCTACACAAAACCAACTTGGGTGAACGAATACATATACAAACATATCCATCTCTTTGCACACAAAAATGTCTCATAGCTGGTTCGAATTGATATTGGCGAGTGCCTGGGAGACACAACGTTTTCTGGTTAAGGAATGTGCGGTTAACCTAAAGAAAGCCTTTCTTCGCGCTTCCGTATGCACGAGAATTTGCTTCTGCTCACAATATGGATGTTACCTGGAGGATGAAGTGAACCCAAAGGCATACATCACTACTAGTATGTTACTACTAGTAGTAGTACAACTGAGGTACTACACGTGATCGTCAAAATATTATTCATCCGGTCCTCATAGTGAAGTGACAAGACACTACACCCGAGGTGAAACTAGTCCAGGCGGCATGTTCAGGTTACCAAAGTCTGCCTCACCTTGTGCACTGTGTAGTAAGTATCACCGCCGCTGTATAGCATGCCTCGCCTTGTCTCCCTCTCGCCTAGAACAACTCCATCTCCATCTCCATCTCATCGAAGATCCTAAGGTCACTCTTCATCATCTCACTGTGCCCCTATGTACCCTCGCATCGCTCGCCTCCCCCAGTACCACTATTCCCTCGCTAGCCGCTCCAGCACCGAGAGCCTTCTCCCCCGTAAATCAAGCCCCACAAAACCATACCTTCCAAACTCCACCATGGCCGAATGCGGACCGCACAACATCCATATGAGCCATGATTGGAGCAATCTCCCCAGTGACATCCTCGACCTTTTTTGTTCGTGTATGGATATGTTGAGCGCCGTGCTTCTAGCTTCATGCTCGAGGAACATTCACACGGTCATCGCCGAAGCGAGGCCTCATCTTTTCAAGACACCCTGCTTGCTGCTATCTGGTCTAGAGAGATTTGCTCACCATGATATGGAGGCGTACATGATGCCCCTCGACTTCAATCCGACCTCCATTAGCCGAAACTTCTTTGTAGGTATGTAGTGTGCCGCCGTACATCATTTCCCTCGACTTCGATCCGATCACCATTGCTCGAATCTTCTTGACAGGTATATACTGGGTCGGCATGAACTCCCACTGCATGGCTGCCGTTAGACAAGACGGGAAAAAGTTAGTGCTCGTGAACATCTAAACCTCCCATGAGATTATCCTTCCTTCGTTGGAGTATGTAGGGTCTTACCATAGCGGTCCAAGTCATCTAGATTACAACGTCAGTTGGACGGACCTTGTTTTGCAGAAGATTGTAATCTGCCAAGCGCCCACAGAATAGGCGGATTACACAGACTTCAAGCTAATTGCCTTGTTCGGCCATGGACTCGCCTATCTTTCCAATGGTGCCTTCTTTAGCTGGAGACGACTCACCTCGCGGTGGATCATCAAAGCTGATACACACTTCTGTGATGCTATCGAACACAATGGCATCATCTACGCGATCAACAAAGCAGATGGCACCACGTATTGCTGGGATGGCGCGTGTAAGTTGTTTTCGCCTGATTTTAATGATAACGCCATGATACAGTTTGAACTTTTTGTTATGATTGGCATATCTCTATTTGAGCAGAATTTGAGTAGAACTATGGCAATGTATTAGAGACACCGTAAATCAGCTATATTTGGAATGAGTTAATTCATGCGATTGTGACGATGTCAATACATCCAATTTGTACCCTTGAATAATCAAACGGTTCAGATGATATGGATATTCTCCTTACTTTATTGTAATCAACATACTACTAAATATTCGAACCCAGTATACATTTCCTTGTATTTTCCCCTCAGTTCCAAAATTGACAGATCAATGTTGTTTCTTATATTATCCTACTCATAGTCTAAAGAACGCTGATCTTACATTAACAATGCCTGCCCTTTTTAAGATGATGAAGTGTCCCTACAGTTACTGCCCTTGGTAGTCACACCACCTTTGCCGAAAAACAGGGAAGCACAACTGGTTCCTCGCTCGATCAGACGAGGCAAAAGACTGATGATCATTTGCACACATGAGCCGGAAGAGTTATAATTGAAAATCCCACTGTGTACAAGCATAGAGAAATACATGAGTATACGGACAATGGCTATTACGTCTATGAGCAGGCTAACAGCTTGTTGGGGCCTTGAGGATTTTTGAGTTGGAGGCGGGTAAACAACCTTGGTTCACACTCTCTGCTTCTCGGACTCAATTATCCTATTAACTAGGACATCACCATTGGCAAGGACCTTGATGGCAGAGAGGCTCTATTTGCTAGGGAAAATTGTGTCTATAGGGCGAGCCCTAGAACTTCGGGAGCACACTCCCCTGATTGTGAACGATACAGTGTGCAGCCGAAAGTAGGTGAGAATGACAAAGGCATCTGGATTAACTTTGATCCTTGGATGTCTCAAGTCCTATAGGCAGTAATGTGGTTCAAGCCTTCACCTTGATAGGTAATTGGTCCATTGCATCGAAAGGGTGGAGTTCTGGTGTCTCTAAATCACTAGGCTGCAAATTATGATGGTGTTGGATTATGCCTCTACGAATGACTTGTTGTCTTTGCTGCTTGTTCTAGACGGGTAGTTCTCTCTTTTGTTGTGCATACTCCTTGTCATCTGGTAATCCTCGTCTATGTCACTCTTACTATGTAATAGTATTTGCCTCTATTTAGAATGTCATTCTCGTCTGGATCATGACATTCTGAGCACCGCGGATTGGTGCGTTTTGGTGGTGTAGCAAGACTTCTTATGAACTATCATGTCTTGCGTTTTATGTCAGTACTCAGTAGTAGTCACTAGTTAGTGTTTGAATGTTGTACATATCATTGTTTCGAACTGTTTATTGTCCCGAATTGCTGGTGGGCTAATGAGTGCATCACCACTCTCTAGAGAGGATATCTCCTTTTTTAAAGTTCAATAATTTGATCTTAGTGTCTTTTCGATGGTGTGCACTAGTTTGGGCCAGTGAGGTGTCCTTGAATATGGGCCGACTAGTAATGCAATGCCAGGAAGGTCAATTATGACTCTCAGGCCGGGCACTCAAAAAAAGAAGGAAAAAGGACTCTTAGGCCGACATGTGGGCGCTACCGGTGTTTTCGTGCACTTGCGCATCGACAACATATTGGCGCGTGTTCGAAATTCATGCTACCTTCATCCCCGATCCCTCGCCCCTCCCCCACCTCTGGAATCTCGATTCCTACTCTAGTTCCCCCAAATCACCCTCCTGTACTCCCTGTACTCAAGCGCACTATCATATCGCCGGTCAATGCGGAGCTCTGAGCCGGAGATCCTGAGGTCCATCCTGCCTTCGGGCGCTGCGTGCTATCGCTCAACAGTGGCATGGCGGCACTTGACGACCAGTTTGCCAGCAAAGTGCTAATGGTAACCATCAACGACGACCGGCCTCTTGTCTCGCCAGACGACCTTGTCAAAGCTCATGGCATTGCGCACGGCATCCAAGTAAGTGACTTGCGCGTCGAAGTCGTCCGCCACCGGCTGATTTCTTTGTTAGGTTCCGAACAACTTTCGACTGCAGTCGTGTGTTCGAATCGTCCCAGCATTTGTTCTGCGATGGCGCGCTGGTCAGCATTGATCGGTAGCACCCAGGATGGGGCTTAGTGTTCTCTGAGCTTGAGTTTTTAACAAAGCTTACCTTCCACGGCATGCCTCGATGTGCTTGGAAGAACGAGACCATGAATGAGCTTATTAACGACCTTGGAGATGAGCTTGTAAGTATGTTTGTTCCTCCAGATAGCTGGGCTCTAACGGTTATGGCATAGATGAAGAAGCCGTCCACCATACCTAAGTTGATTAGTGTGGAGATACTGGTGCAGGAACTGGGGTTGTACTATTCTTCGCCACTAAGGCCGCCGCAGACCACGTTAGGGACGTACTTGTATCGAGTATTCGTGCATGTCGAAGAAGTGGTCAATCCATCAATCAAAGTCCTGCCGCTGCCGCTGGTGCCAGGGTCCGTCGACGACGTCCATTACAGGAGTCAACATCAAACTTTCCCCATGTTGCTTGGAACGATGGATGGCACAGGGCCTACTCCATCGCGCGGCGAAGGCCACTGCTTCTCCGGCAGAAGAGGCAGGGCTGGTTGCCTTGATGTGCTCTAATTTGAGGTAACTACTGAATGTCCTCAGATACTAGTTAAATCCGAGCTATCAATGTGAAGCACTGATGTGCCACTACATTTCATTGTGACATGTTCTATTTTTGTACCTGAACTTTTTTTAGAAAGGGGTGTAAATCAACTTAATGTGCTAGCAGAACTGATTTTATTGTCTGTCTGTTTTGTTTGCGCAACAAAAATATATTTCCACGTCATTGATAAAGACGATGAACCGTTATCTACGATTTCGTTGGTTTCAACATAGCTCTACCCATAGCGATCCACAACTTCCACCCTGATTATGCCGCCTGCGTGAAATTTTTCTATGCAAGTTCAGTGTGCTATGATGTTCCATATGATTGTGTCAAATATGTAAATTTATACTGAGCATCAGCAATGCATATGGACGAAATATGTATTTATGAGCATCTACTGATGTGTGTGTCTCTCTCTCACACACGCAAAACACACACACACACAAGTGGGACCCGGTGAATTATTTCTTCGCTCATGACAGCTTTTAATTAGGTTCCACTTTACTCTAACTTTTTTCTTAAGTTATTAACAGAGCTCCGTAACTTCAAATGGTTATAAAGAAACCTTGTTTGGGCATTGAATGTCGGCTGAGTAGCTGTGTAAAGTTGTACTGTACTACACAGGCCATTTTTGTTGAACATCAGCAATGCAACTGGGCCGACAGTTATACACAATATCTTTAAATAAGCGCAGCCTAGCTTATGTTTCTTTTAATAAAATGCACAACCCAGTTCTTTTTATATATAATAATATTACCAAGCCCAACTTACTTTTTTAATAATATTGTAACTCAATATTAATTTTTACACGAAATGCTCAGTCCAGACCATCATTGTTTTTTCACCCAACCCAGAAAATGGGTCCATTTCTACTAAAATCAAATGGCTTGTAAATTATCATAAATGATAAATGTGTTGCATGTATGCAATATTATTTTTCACCCATCTCAGTAAATATGTGTATTTGAATAAACATTTAAATGCGCTGTAAATAATATATCATATTATTTTATTTGTATTCATTTATTGTATTATAGCTTAATATCTTGATTTGTCAAAAATCGGCTATTATTATTTCTACCCAGCCCCGGAAATATATTATTTTTCGAGTCAAAACCCCGGAAATAGATGTATTATCAAACAAAATGAAATGGGATGTAAAAGCTAAATAAATGGGCTGCATTCCGCCCCAACTTTCGAAGCTGACTTTGTTCGCCTAGTAGATGAAGCATGCATAAGGTGTTGTCCATTTAGTGAACAAAATGATTTAATGGTCTAAAAAAAGTCAACAAATTATTCTGACATCTGTAGTCGTTGGATTGACATCCAACGGCGATCCTATTTCTTCAATCTCTGATCTTGTTGCTCTTGCTCCAGCCACCAAAACTATCGCCAGCTGGAGCGCCTGCATGTGCCTCCCGTGGCCGGCTATGCTGTCGTGGAGGACTAGCCGCCCCACCCTACTCCCAATGGTAGCCATGTCATACTTGCACTCACCCACACCTTATGTTATTCTCTGGGGAAAGCAGCAGAACGAGTCCCTCGTACTCCCGCTGACAGCTCGAACCCACCAGCTATATCTTCACACGTAAGGTAGCGCCTCCTTATTGCACACAAAAAATGAATACCACCCTGCTATCTGGGACCCACCATAGTTGGTGGCTGACTTGTGGGCCTACTAACGCGGACGGAGGGCTTTGTCAACTTAGTCAATATGAACGATTCTAGTAGCAGTAACCGTACGATGTCCATCCAACGCATGTAGTGCTTCTTCAATCTTAGGTTTTCTTGCTCCAGCTGCCCAAACCAGCGCCGGTCGTGCCGCCTGCTCCTGCCTCCCATGGTCGGCTGTGTAGCCGCTCAGGCCTCGCCGCCCCACCCTACTCCCAGCGGTGGCCATGTCACCCTTGTACTCACCCACACCTTCTGTTATTCTCCGTCGAAGGTAGCCGAACCAGTCCCTCGTACTCCCCTTCGCCAGAGACTCCAGTGCCCCTTGTCCCATGACTCCAGATCATTCCCATCTTAGGCCTTGCCGTCGTCCATTGCCTTGGTGCTCTCGGCGTGGCATGGTCAACGTGGTCAAGGAATGTCTTCCATCGGAAGAGGGCTGTACATGGAGAGGCTGCAGCAAGGAAATGCCTCCTTATTACAAGCAAAATAATGATTCCTCCACATGATAGCGGGACTTACCGGAGGGGCCTCGAAATAAATGTTTCCCCTTTGATAGGTGGGACCCACCAACTACATCTTCGCACGCAAGGAAGTGCGTCCATATTACGAAAAGAATGATTCTCCGCCCTGACCGCTGGGACCACCATCAATAACTTCGCACATAAGGAAGTGCCCTCCTTATCCTCCCTCACAGTCGGGACCCACCTGGTCGAAGCGTACGTAGTGTTGTCATTCTAGTCACGAACGTGTATCTACATACTGGTCGATCGGTCTCTCTGCAACAATGAACCATGGCCGAGAAAGCAGTGACATGTGTAGTAGTAATTCAGGAAGTCCAGTCTAAACCGGGTACACATACGTACAACCAGATGCCTTCAAATACGGACACATACGTACATAAGGGTGGGTCCCGAATGCCTAGCTACTCGCACATACGTACGGCGATGGCACGTGTACATGCAGAGGCAACGGACAATAGCAATGGTGTCCTGTGCATCGGTAGCCAAGCAGTTGTGTCAGAACAGAGAAACAGCGTCCTGCTTCATCGGGACCGAAGCCACTGGGTCGGAACGCCTCCTGTTCATCGGGAGCCAACCGGCTTGGACAGAACATCTGGAACGGGGTCTGGCGTAACACAAAATGGAGGAAAAGGGCCTTAAGTTCGAGCGCGTACGGTCGAAACGGGGTCCTGTTAATCGAGAAGGGTCTGGCGTAGCGCAAAACGGAGGAAACATACTTGTGTTCGAGCTCCTACAGTCGAAACGGGGTCCTGTTGATCCGGAGGGGTGTGGCATACCGCAAAACGGAGGAAACGTACTTCTCTTCGACCTTCTACGGTCGAAACAGGGGTCCTGTTCATCGGGACGGGTGTGGCGTACTGCAAAACAGGACTCCACGGGCTACTGTTCATCCACCATCTACTGCCTCCCTCCAGCCTCCACGGGCTATTTATCATCGACTATCGACCTCCTCCAGCCTCCACCTACGACTTTTCATCACGACGTCTCCCTCCTGCCTCCACGGGCTCCTGTTCATCTAGCATCCACCACCCCTCCAGCAGCTACTGTTCAACCACCTCTCCACCGGCTACTGTTCAACCTGCCCTCCACGGGGTCCTGTTCACCTCCCCCAACCAACTCGATCGGGGTCATGTTCATCCAGCGGTAACGACGTCTAGCTACTACCATGGGGTCCTGTTCATCCAACCCTCGGCCAGCAACACTCACTGTTCATCAAGAGTCTGTAGGTTCGACCGGCTTCAGTTAGCAGGAGTTGCGAAGGAATTGCTCGATCGGGTTCAGTTAACAGCTAGATCGATCGATCGCTCGGGTTCAGTAACGCGTAGCCTGCAGTGCAATCACTCCGGTTCAGTATGCGAACGCCTCGCTCGGGTTCAGTTAGAGCCCAACGCCTCGCACACACGCGCGTACGTGTACGAGAGATACGTGCAATCCTGATACGTCTCCAATGTATCTATAATTTTTTATTGTTCCATGCTATTATATATGATGTTTTGGATGTTTAATGGGCTTTATTATACACTTTTATATTATTTTTGGGACTAACCTATTGACCCAAAGGCCCAGTCCCGATTGCTGTTTTTGCCTATTTGAGGGTTTCGCAGAAAAGGAATACCAAACGGAGTCCAAACGGAATGAAACCTTCGCGAGAGATATTTTTGGAACGATATCTTCACGACAGACTTGAGAACCATGGTAGAAGGGACACGTGGTGCCCACAAGGGTGGGGGTGCAGCCCCTCCCCCCTGGGCGCGCCCCCTGCCTCGAGGGCCCCACGTTGCTCCCCCGATGCCCTCCTTCCTCCTATATATACCCATGTACCCTAAAAACATCGAAGCAACAGAGAAAACCCTAATTCCACCACCGCAACCTTCTGTTACCGTGAGATCCCATCTTGGGGTCTATTCCGGAGCTCCACTGGAGGGGGGATCTTGCATGGAGTGCTTCTACATCAACACCATCGCCTCACCATGAGTTGTGAGTACTATACCATAGACCTTTGGGTCCATAGTTAGTACCTAAATGGCTTCTGGATCTCAATACCAAGTTATCCTCGGTTTTCGAGGAGATCTATTCGATGTAATCTTTTTGCGGTGTGTTTGTCGAGATCCGATGAATTGTGGGTTTATGATCAAAATTATATATGAGAAATATTTGGTTCTTTTCTGAATTCTTTTATGTATGATTACAATATCCTTGCAAGTCTATTCAAATTACCGGTTTGGTTTGGCCTACTAGATCTATAGTTCTTGCAATGGGAGAAGTGCTTGGCTTTGGGTTCAATCTTGCGGTGTCCTTTCCCAGTGACAGTAGGGGTAGCAAGGCACATATAGTATTGTTGCCATCGAGGATAAAAAGATGGGGTTTATATCATACTGGTTGAGTTTATGCCTCTACATCATGTCATCTTGCTTAAAGCATCACTCTGTTCTTATGAACTTAATACTCTAGATGCATGCTGGATAGCGGTCGATGTGTGGAGTAATAGTAGTAGATGAAGAATCTTTTCGTTCTACTTATCACGGAAGTGATGCCTTTATATAATGATCATGCCTAGAAATTCTCATAATTATTCGCTTTTCTATCAATTGCTCGACAGTAATTCGTTCACCCACCGTAGAAATCTGCTATCATGAGACAAGCCACTAGTGAAACCTATGGCCCCCGGGTCTATTCTCAACATATCAATCTACAATCTACTTTACTTTGATGTTTTTACTTTCTGTTCTTATATCCAAAAATACCAAAAATATCAAACTATCCTATCTATCAAATCTCACTTTCGTAAGTGACCGTAAATGGATTGACAACCCATTATCGCGTTGGCTGCGAAGTTCTTATTTGTTTGTACAGGTGCGAGGGACTCGCGCGTGGTCTCCTACTGGATTGATACCTTGGTTCTCAAAAGCTGAGGGAAATACTTACGCTACTATGCTGCATCACCCTTTCCTCTTCGAGGGAATACAACGCAGCTCGAGAAGTAGCAAGAAGAATTTCTGGCGCCGTTGCTGGGGAGGCGGCTTACCCAAAAGTCATATACCAAGTACCTATGACAAATCCTTATCCTTCCCATTACATTTTTTTGCCTCTCATTTTCCTCTCCCCCACTTCACCCTTGCCGTTTTATTTGTCCTCCTTTTTGTCGTGTGTTGACCGTTCGCTTGATTCTTGTTTGCTTGTGTGTTGGATTACTGGCTTATCAGCATGTCTTGCACGCCTATCATTATCAATACTCCCAGGAGTGAGGTTCTTAATTTTCAACAAAGGGAGGTGGAAAATCTTAAAGATGCCTGGTATATAATTTGCAATGCTCAAATTAGATCTACTTTCCACTTCCGTGCTTCTTCACAATTTTTATGTTGGCATAACTCCTTGGAATAGGCTTGTCCTTGATACCGTTACCGGAGGAAATTTCTTGGGGAGTCATACCTTGATTCTTATAATGTTTTAATGGAGTTGTTTGGGCAACCCTCTACCCCGGAAGAGACGCAAGCTTTTGAGAAAATTTGCGAAGTAACAAAAATACTACAAAAGTCTCTTGAACCTCTTGAGAATGTTAGTGGAAATCTCCACCGCATGAATATGTTGATTACACTTTGCAATAAGTGGTTCGATTCGTTAGATCTAAAGATTTACGAATATGAAGGGACGCGTAAAGAACATCCCGGATTCGAACTTGACTCCGCCAAAAAGTTAAAAACCAAAGATGGCAATACCTAGATCTATCCTTGTATCATGCCTAGATAGGGGCGTTAAACGACAGTGCTTGTTGGGAGGCATGCCAATTTTATTTTCTTTGTTTTTGCTTCTCTTTAGGAATAAATAATGCATCTAGCTTCTGATTAGATGTGGTTTTGTGTTTCAATTAGTGTTTGTGCCAAGTAGAACCTTTGGGAAGACTTGTGTGAAGTTTATATGATCTTGCTGTTAAAAATAGAAACGTTAACGCTCATTAGAATAGTCACCAGATTTTACTAGAGAGTGCTATTTAGTTGATTCTTTATGAAGATTATTAATAGACAAATTCCTCACGTTTACGAATTTATTTCAATTTTTTTGGAGTTACAGAAGTATGCAGAAGTTACAGATTACTACAGACTGTACAGTTTTTGACAGATTCTGTTTTTCGTGTGTTGTTAGCTTATTTTGATGAATCTATGAGTAGTATTGGAGGCTATGAATCATAGAGAAGTTGGAATACAGTAGGTTTTACACCAATATAAACAAAGAATGAGTTCATTACAGTACCTTTGAGTAGTGGTTTGTTTTCTTATACTAACGGAGCTCGCGAGATTTTTGGCTAAGTTTTGTGTTGTGAAGTTTTCAAGTTTTGAGTATGGCTTTGATGGACTATGGAACAAAGAGTGGCAAGAGCCTAAGCTTGGGGGTACCCAAGGCACCCCAAGGTAAAATTCAAGGACAACCAAAAGCCTAAGCTTGGGGATGCCCCGGGAAGGCATCCCCTCTTTCGTCTTCATCTATCGGTAACTATACTCGGGACTATATTTTTATTCACCACATGATATGTGTTTTACTTGGAGCGTCATGTATGATTTGAGTATTTTCTTGTTAGTTTGCCACAATCATCCCTGCTGGAGACAACTTTTTGAGAGAGATAAATATGGCCTAGAAATTTTTAGAACACTATATGTGCTTCACTTATATCTTTTGAGCTAAATAGTTTTGCTCTAGTGCTTCACATATATCTTTTAGAGCACGATGGTGATTTTATTTTGTAGAAATTGTTGATCTCTCATGCTTCACTTATATCCTTTTGAGAGTATCTTAAAACAGCATAGTAATGTGCTTTGGTTATAAAACAAGTCCTAATATGATAGGCATCCAAGATGATTGTAGTAAAAACTTTCATACAAAGTGCATTGAATATGATGAGAAGTTTGACACTTGATAATTGTTTTGAGATATGAGGATAGTGATATTAGAGTCATGCTAGTGGAGTTATTATCAAATTTAGAAATACTTGTGTTAAAGTTTGTGATTCTCGTAGCATGCACGTATGGTGAACCGCTATGTGACGAAGTTAGAGTATGAGGTATTTGTAGAGTGTCATCCTTTGTGTGGAGGTCAGGGGCGCGCGATGGTTAAATCCTACCAACCTACCTCCTAGGAGCATGCGTTGACTGCTTTGTTTTGATGACTCGTATATTTTTGCAAAAAGTATATGAGTATTTATGACTAATGTTGATTCCATGGATTATACGCACTCTCACCCTTCCACCATTACTAGCCTCTCTTGTACCGTGCAACTTACGCCGGTACCATACACCCACTATATACCTTCCTCAAAATAGCCACCACATATCTTCCTCAAAACAGCCACCATACCTACCTATCATGGCATTTCCATAGCCATTCCGAGATATATTGCCATGCAACTTTCCACCATTCCGTTCATATGACACGCTTCATATTGTCATATTGCCATGCATGATCATGTAGTTGACATCGTATTTGTGGCAAAGCAACCATGCATAGTTCCTCATACATGTCACTCTTGATTCGTTGCACATCCCGGTACACCGCAGGAGGCATTCATATAGGGTCAAACTTTGTTCTAGTATCGAGTTGTAATATCGAGTTGTAAATCAATAAAAGCGTGATGATCATCATTATTAGAACATTGTCCCATGTGAGGAAAGGCCAAATAAAAAAAGGGAGATGGCCCAAAAAAATAGAGAGAGGGGCTAAAAAAAGCCCCTCCAAAATATGAGAAAAAACAGAGAAGGGACAATGCTACTATTTTTTCCACACTTGTGCTTCAAAGTAGCACCATGTTCTTCATGATAGAGAGTCTCATGTTTAGTCACTTTAATATACTAGTGGGGATTTTCATTATATAACTTGGCTTGAATATTCCAACGATGGGCTTCCTCAAATGCCCTAGGTCTTCATGAGCAAGCAAGTTGGATCCACACCCACTTAGTTTCATTTGATGAGCTTTCATACATTTATAGCTCTAGTGCATCTCTTGCATGGCAATCCCTACTCACTCACAGTGATATCTATTGATGGGCATCTCCATAGCCCGTTGATACGCCTAGTTGATGTGAGACTATCTTCCTCTTTTTGTCTTCTCCACAACCAACACTCTATTCCACCCTGGTGCTATATCCATGGCTCACGCTCATGTATTGCGTGAAAGTTGAAAGGTTTGAAAAAATTTATTATGAAATCAATTGTTTGGCTATAACCGGGGTTGTGCATGATATGAATATTTTGTGTGATGAAGAGGGAGCATAGCCAGACTATATGGTTTTGTAGGGATAACTTTCTTTGGCCATGTTATTTTGAGAAGACATGATTGCTTTGTTAGTATGCTTGAAGTATTATTATTTCTTATGTAAATATAGACTTTTGTCTTGAATCTTTCGGATCTGAACATTCATGCCACAATAAAGAGAATTACATTGAAAATTATCTTGGTTAGCATTCCACATAAAAAATTGTGTTTTTGTCATTTACCTACTCGAGGATGAGCAGGAATTAAGCTTGGGGATGCTTGATACGACTCCAACGTATCTATAATTTTTTATTGTTCCATGCTATTATATATGATGTTTTTGATGTTTAATGGGCTTTATTATACACTTTTATATTATTTTTGGGACTAACCTATTAACCCAAAGGCCTACTCCAGATTGCTGTTTTTTGCCTATTTCAGGGTTTCGCGAAAAAGGAATATCAAACGGAGTCCAAACGGAATGAAACCTTCGGGAGAGATATTTTTGGAACGATATCTTCACGAGAGACTTGAGAACCACGGCAGAAGGGACACATGGTGCCCAAGAGGGTGGGGGCGCACCCCCTCCCCCTCGGCGCGCCCCCCTGCCTCATGGGCCCCACGTTGCTCCCCTGATGCCCTCCTTCCTCCTATATATATACCCATGTACCCTAAAAACTTCGACGCAATAGAGAAAACCCTAATTCCACCGCCGCAACCTTCTGTTCCCATGAGATCCCATCTTGGGGCCTGTTCCGGAGCTCCACTGGAGTGGGGATCTTCCACGGAGTGCTTCTACATCCTCCCCATGAGATGTGAGTAGCTTACCACAGACCTTCGGGTACATAGTTAGTACCTAGATGGCTTCTTCTCTCTTTCTGGATCTCAATACCAAGTTCTCCTCGGTCTTCGAGGAGATCTATTCGATGTAATCTTTTTGCGGTGTGCTTGTCGAGATCCGATGAATTGTGGGTTTATGATCAAGATTATCTATGTGAAATATTTGGTTCTTTTCTAAATTCTCTGATGTATGATTATAATATCCTTGCAGGTATCTTCGAATTATCGGTTTGGTTTGGCCTACTAGATCTATAGTTGTTGCGATGGAGAAGTGCTTGGCTTTGGGTTCAATCTTGTGGTGTCCTTTCCTAGTGACAGTAGGGGCAGCAAGGCACGTATAGTATTGTTGACATCGAGGATAAAAATATGGGGTTTATATCATATTGCTAGAGTTTATCCCTCTACATCATGTCATCTTGCTTAAAGCATTACTCTGTTCTTATGAACTTAATACTCTAGATGCATGCTGGATAGCGGTCCATGTGTGGAGTAATAGTAGTAGATGTAGAATCGTTTCGGTCTACTTATCATGGACATGATGCCTATACATAATGATCATGCCTAGATATTCTCATAATTATTCGCTTTTATATCAATTGCTCGATAGTAATTCGTTCACCCACCGTAGAAATCTGCTATCATAAGAGAAGCCACTAGTGAAACCTATGGCCCCAGGTCTATTCTCCACATATCAATCTACAATCTACTTACTTTCCTGTTTTTACTTTTTATTCTTATATCCAAAAATACCAAAAATATCAAACTATCCTATCTATCATATCTCACTTTTGTAAGTGACCGTAAAGGGATTGACAACCCCTTAACGCGTTGGCTGCAAAGTTCTTATTTGTTTGTGCAGGTGCGAGGTGTCGGTGTACTAAAGTAGGGGTACCTTAGTATCCCGACTCGTGCACGGGCAGTAGCAGCGTCCCGTGGCAGGGCTTGCCACGCGCCCGCCAAAGCCCGCTTTGGTTCCTTTGGAGCCATTCAAGAACAAAGTATTCAAGTCAATGAAGCAAGGCCCCGGCAAGAGGAGCTTGCCGGGAAGGCCGCTCCACGCTCAAAACCATACCTTTAGCACAAGACCCTGGCAAGAGGAACTTGCCAGGAAGGCCAAAGCATGGCATTTCAGAAGACTCGCCGTGGCGCATCACGCGTCCCGGCAAGGCACGGAGAGCGACAAGCTTCCGGGCGCGGCATGGTAGCGACCGCGGCAAGGCACTTGCCACGGCAAGCTTCCACTGTGTGCCCGCGCTCCAGCTCATCTGGCCACGCGTCGCCCTGGGGCCCTTCCAGGGGCACGTGGCGGAAGGCTGTGCAGCCTGGGGGACACGGTGGCAAGCCACGATGACGAGGCTACCGTCGTGGCGAACGGAGACGCTCGGACGGACGCTTTTTTGCACTATTTGGGGGCGACGGCGACGGGCATTCAATGCCCTTGTCCCCAACCGTCAGGGTTAGGTACAAAACACTGTACATACACTGTTACAACTACCACCATTTTTACGATTCTACCCTCACCTACGTTGCCACCTGTCGGTGACCCCTTGACCTATAAAAGGAGGCCCATGCACAACGTAGAGGGGGTTCCGACTCTCGATCACTCCCACGCTCGGTGTTGTAAGCGGCAAGTACTGTAGATCTTCTCGTTCCCGAGCCAAGAACACAATACAAACCAAGGCAGGAGTAGGGTTTTACGCATCCGTGCGCCCCGAACCTGGGTAAACTGCTCGCGTGCTCGCCTCGATCCTCTCTTCGTACACCCTCCGCTCCCTTGCCGTACCGAAAAGGGGCTCCGGTCCCATAGGTGTTCGTCGGCGACCAGTTTCCCCGACATCTTTGGCGCGCCAGGTAGGGGGGCGTCGAGGTTGTGCGAACCTGATCCGGCGTTCACGCGGGCGCAATCTTCAGCAACTTCACCAACTTCGATAGCTTCATCGACATGCCGCCGAAGAAGAAAGCTTCGGAGGTAGGAGGCCCGTCCGCGTCGATCCCACCACCACCAGAACCAACAGTTGGTGGGGGAGACGCTGGCGGAAGGACGGACGCCGGCGAGGAAACTCACGGCGCCGCCAAATCCAAGGACAAGACGGACGACCGAGCGCACTCCAAAACCTCGGCCTCCGTGCATGCACCGCGCCCCTCTCAGGAGGTGCCAGAACGGCAGCGGCGTGGTACGCAGGGTACCATCCGCTTGCTGGGCCAAGGACAAGTTGGCGGGTCGCGGGACGCTCAAGGCCAACGCGCTGGCACGAGCAAGGCGCGGTCGCCGGGGCGAGAACCTGCTCCTTCTAACGCGGTTAGAAGTCCGAGCATATCTCGCTCCTCGCACCGCTCGCCACCGCTTCCCTCCACTCCAGCAGAAGCTCTGGCTAGAGCTCAGCTGCTCCTCGACTTCCCTCCAGTGGCAGACAAGGCCGAAGACTGGAGGGCTACCATCCAATGCCTCATCACCTTCGCCAACAACGACACGCCGCTGCAGCCGGCAACGTCGCGGCCGCGGAAAGTCAGCCAGGCGCGGGCTGATGGAGACAAGACCACCGGGGGTGCAACTACCGTGCACTCCCTGCCCCGAAGGTCGAAATCGCCGGCTCGCCGGATCAACATCGACGACGACTCCACGGCGTCGTCGGATCCACGAGCTCGCCGCGATCAATGCCAAATCCTCGACGACAGGCGACAAGAAGACGCTCAAACTCGCATCGAGCGTCGAAGAGAAGCGCGGCGACAGTCCGACCAGCGCGCTGAGACCACTGTCGACATGCACGCGCCCGGAGAACCGGGCGACTTGCCGTACGCGGCAGGTTGCCCTGCGTTCACCCGTGAGCTGCGGCAAGTCCAGTGGCCCAGCATGAAGAACTTCAAGCCTGACGTACCCGAGAAGTACGACGGCAAGACCCATCCCTCGGAGTTCCTCAGTATCTACACCATTGCGGTGCAGGCTGCCGGGGGACGGGATGAGAAGATTCTGGCAAACTACTTCCCGCTCATGCTCAAGCCAAATGTCAGATCTTGGCTCATGCACTTGCCGGATAACTCCATCTCTTCTTGGGCCGACCTATGTCACCAGTTTGTCGGCGCCTTCACGGGCGGCCACACGCCCCATGGCCAGGAAAGTGATTTGCATATACTTGCCCAGAAGGAAGGAGAGTCCCTGCGAAAGTACATCCAGAGATTCAGCCGCGTCCAGCACAACATCCCGGACGTCCACCCTACCGTGGTTATTAGCGCGTTCCATCAGAACGTGCGTAACCGCCGGATGAGGGAGGAAATGGCGATGTGCAAGATACGAGACGTCAGTGAGCTTTATGCCCTGGCCGACAAGTGCGCAAGCGCTGGAGAAGGGAGGAGACTCCCCGGAGAGGATGTTGGAGCAGGAGGAACGGACAGTGAGGATGCCGCCCCGGCAAGGAAAAACCGGCGGCGGAACAATAAGAAGAAGAAGAACAAGGAAGTACTGGCCGTCGAGCAGTCCGGCAAGGAGGCAGGCGCCAAGAAAGCTCAGGCTGGTGGCTCCGGCAAGGAAGCCACCACTGTAGCAGCCGCCGACAAGCAGGACGGCTCTGACAAGCAGTACTGCAAGATCCACCATACCAAGGGCCACGATCTCCAGAACTGCAAAAGGGTCGAATACCTCGTCGAGCAACAGAAGGCTGAGTACGAGCGACGCGACAAGGTGAAGGCCCAGGGAGGCGGAGGAGAGTCCGGCAAGAAGCGGTCATTCAATGGCCGAGGAGGACGCCGCGGCAAGGCCAAGCAGCGGCAAGGAGATAGACCTCCCCGCGGCCACGACAAGGACGAAGACGAAGACGACGACGAGGACATGGACGACGGAGACAACAGCGAGCAGGAGTTCCAGAAGGCCACAGTGCGTCGATGGAGGTGCCTCTCTGCATACTTCCCACCGCCAACTCAAACAATGGGTGCGGGAAGTTAATGCAGCTGAGCCACCCGTCGAGTCGCGCAAACTCCTAAAGTGGTCCAGCACGCCCATCATCTTCGACATTGAGGATCACCCTGACCGCACAACTACGGTCGGGTGCTTGCCGATGTTGGTATCACCAACCATCCGTAACCTCAAGGTCACCAAGGGAAGCTCCACCAAGTTGTCGAAGAAGGTTTGCGCGGCTTCGTCAGAAGGCGCCAGCCAAGTGGGGTCAACCCCGTGAGAGTCGCACAACGGCATCGCCGCGCGGATAGAACTAAGCGACGAATTGTTGCATAGTGGAACTACCCCCCGCGGCGAGGCGAACCACTCCGGGTGCTTGGCGTCGTGCTTGAACAGCTCACGGAGCATCCCTTTGAGCTCTAGGACAGTGAAGTTGTAGTTAAGACCAAGGCGTAGCCTCATACAGTCTGCCGCGTTGCCGAAATCCCAAGCAGGCCTCTTCCTCTCCTGCAAGGGAGCGATGCGCCGGCGAAGGAAATCTGCCCCGACCTCACCTACAGTGAGATTGGCCTGCTGGAGGCGAAGAATCCTAGTGAGAGCTATCTTCAGCTTCTCGTCCTTCGGGGCCAGATCACTCCAGTCCTTGCCGCGCACTATTGCAGCTCGGCGCGGGGAAGTAAACTGCTGGGGTTCATCCTCCATGATCTAGCACTAGTCGGCCCTCCACTCCTCACACTTGCCGCGGAGCTCTCCAATCAGGTATGCCTCTTTCTTATTGAGCCTAAAGATCCAAGAAATCCCACCGGACAGGGGGGACCCAGACTCTACCCGAGGCGTAAAAAAATGGCGGAAGAGGGCTACATTTGGGTAGACTCCGACAAAGTTTTCGCACAGATGTGCGAAAACGGCCATGGTTAAGACTGCGTTCGAGGTAGAAGATGGAATCCATACGTGATCATAACATCGCAGAAGAATTCGGAGTATGGAGGGCAGAGTCCGCAATGGAAGAACAGGGCAAAGTAAGGATAACCTCCCGGAAACATGTCACAGGCTTCGGCGGGGAGAACCCTGGTGCGCGGGTGAGCTTTCGTTTCCCTCGACCAGAAGAGGTAGAACATGTCCTTCAGCTCCCTCGCGCCGAGCCTCGGCGGGAAGACCACCATCCTCTTCCGCATTGCTGCAAGCTTCGCCGCTCGTTCGGTCTTCGCGGCTTTTGCCTTGTTGCCCTTCGGGGCCATGGCGGGGACGGCGAGGGGGCCCGGCGGCGCTGGGGAGCCTGGCGGCGGCGGAAGAAGGGCGGAGCGCTGCTCTGTTTCAACCTTTGGGGAGGAGGGGAGCGGCGGGGGTTTCTGGAGGTTGAAGACACAATGAAGCAATGGGCTAAACTGCCCCTGTTTCCTCTGCTTTTAAGGGGGAGAGGGGGACGTTCCGCATTTTCCCATTAAAGAAACAGGCCACGATCTCTCCCACGACGCCGCAATCGACGCGTGCCATTAGGGAGGGATGCGGCAGATACGGAGTAGGCTGCGGCGCGCCGCGGGCCGCGTGTGCCCGTGCACTGTTTTTTGCCTGGCCCAACAGCGCTCGGCACCGTGTGTGGCCCAGGCCCGGGGGCTCCTGTCGGTGTACTAAAGTAGGGGTACCTTAGTATCCCGACTCGTGCACGGGCAGTAGCAGCGTCCCGTGGCAGGGCTTGCCACGCGCCCGCCAAAGCCCGCTTTGGTTCCTTTGGAGCCATTCAAGAACAAAGTATTCAAGTCAATGAAACAAGGCCCCGGCAAGAGGAGCTTGCTGGGAAGGCCGCTCCAGGCTCAAAACCATACCTTTAGCACAAGACCCTGGCAAGAGGAGCTTTCCAGGAAGGCCAAAGCATGGCATTTCAGAAGACTCGCCGGGGCGCATCACGCGCCCCGGCAAGGCCCGGAGAGCGACAAGCTTCCGGGCGCGGCAAGGTAGCGACCGAGGCAAGGCACTTGCCGCGGCAAGCTTCCACTATGTGCCCGCGCTCCAGCTCATCTAGCCACGCGTCGCCCTGGGGCCCTTCCAGGGGCACGTGGCGGAAGGCTGTGCAGCCTGGGGGACACGGTGGCAAGCCACGATTACGAGGCTACCATCGTGGCGAACAGAGACGCCCGGACGGACGCTTTTTTGCACTATTTGGGGGCGACGGCGACGGGCATTCAATGCCCTTGTCCCCCACCGTCAGGGTTAGGTACAAAACACTGTACATACACTGTTACAACTACCACCATTTTTACGATTCTACCCTCACCTACGTTGCCACCTGTCGGTGACCCCTTGACCTATAAAAGGAGGCCCATGCACAACGTAGAGGGGGTTCCGACTCTCGATCACTCCCACGCTTGGTGTTGTATGCGGCAAGTACTGTAGATCTTCTCGCTCCCGAGCCAAGAACACAATACAAACCAAGGCAGGAGTAGGGTTTTACGCATCCGTGCGGCCCGAACCTGGGTAAACTGCTCGCGTGCTCGCCTCGATCCGCTCTTCGTACACCCTCCGCTCCGTTGCCGTACCGAAAAGGGGCTCCGGTCCCATAGGTGTTCGTGGGCGACCAGTTTCCCCGACACGAGGGACTCGCGCATGGTCTCCTACTGGATTGATACCTTGGTTTCCAAACACTGAGGGAAATACTTATGCTATTGTGCTGCATCACCCTTTCCTCTTCGAGGGAATACAACGCAAGCTCGAGAAGTAACAAATCCCTCTGTGCATCGCTCGGCTTTGACCACCCACCGTAATCGGCAACTCGCCTATATTTTCCTCGCCCTTGCTTCTACCATGGTTTTTTCCATCATGGATGGCCCAAAGAATGTCATGCAGATGCGTCCCCGGCACGCCCAGGACGAAAAGCCCATTTGCTATCATAATTTCTTGTCATAGAAGTAGGCGCCCACCACATCTATGATGATATGGGTTTTTGTCACAATTATCGTCATAGAAGTGTCATAAGCATGATAGGAAAAAAATTCGTTCGGCCCAAAATGTCATGGATGTGTCTTTTTTTCTAGTGACCATATGCACCTGCCTTCCCCCTCGGCAAGGTGATTTGATGGGAATTTGGATGGGGACTTGCAAGTGGTGTCTCTGATTCCTCCAGCAGCCCTCCAGCTGGGCCCTGGCAGGCCTCCTCATGGCCTCCAGCTTCGTTCCCCCTGTCGCGTCCTGTTGGCCCTGGTGGCGGCGGCCGGGAGGCCGTCTATGCCGCTCACTTCACCATCACCTTCTCCCGCGCCCTACCGTTCTTGTCGGGCTCCTCACCAAGGGGGCTGATAGGGTTAGGCTGGGCTTCTGCCCAGGCGCTCCTTTTGTCGTCTTCACCTCCCACCGCAGTGCCTAGGAGGAGAGGGAAAAAAAGGGAATTACTGAAAGAACTGTATATCGACTAGAGGGGGGGGGTGAATGGGCGATTTTTAGGAAAGGATTGAAAACATGGAAGTTTCAAAGACAAATGATATAAGGGATCCTATTTATATGCAGCGGAAGGTAGACTACACTAGACAAGCCATAGTCAAGTATTCAATGAAGTGAAAGCACGAAGACTAATAGCAGCTAGGAAGTACGGATCAGGATGGAAGATTGTATGAAGCCAGTCAGAACAAGGAGTCACACAGTGAAGTCAAACAGATAAGGCAAGCAGGCAATGACTTCACAAAGACAGATAGTAAGTAAAGAAGAGGAAGGGATAGAATCAGTAGGTTGGGGAAGATAGTGATTTGTTCGTCTAGTTCCAGTTGATGTGGCAACTGTACGTCTGGTTAGGGAGGCTGAGATTTAACTCAGAAGACCGCGTCTTCACCTTATTCCCCTTGAGCTAAGGACACCCAGTCCTCGCCCAATCACTCTGGTATGTCTTCAAGGTAGACTTCCAAACCTTCACAGACTTCGTTCACCGGCGATCCACAATGACTCTTGGATGCTCAGAACGCGACGCCTAATCGACTGGAGGATTCACAGTCCTCAAGTGTAACAAGTCTTCTGATCATGCGGACAGAAATACTTTAGTGATGCCTAAGACTATTTGGCTCTGGGTGTGTCAGGACCCCGATCCTAAGTCACACAGGTCTAGCCTGTAACACATCATATCACTTTGCGGCCTCACGCACGGTATCCCCACGGGTGCCACCTTACCTGGCCCGGCACCGTTTGCGCATTTTGGCACACGTATATGATAGTGTCGCTAGCATCCATATCACAGAGAACCCGGGCCGACATGACCAGTTATAAACCAAAAGTGGCACTAAATTACAGAGACAGGCATACATGACCCATCAACGATCGTGTCGGTCATCAACGTATGAACCCAAGTCGTAGCAAGCTACAAGGACTTAAAGGAACAACGCGTGACATTTCTCCTAAGGGACAGACACAGGAACGAAGAAGGACACATGCCGGCCAGCCTAAGTGTTCCGGAGCAGTAGCAAGCTACCAAGGCTCAGTGGAAGCACCAGGAGACATTTCCCTGTAAGATAGGCTACCAAAGGTAAACAACTAGGTGTCGGATCCCACACAGCAATACACATTACACGTACGCATAACATGCAAGTATGTGTTGTACAACATGGCATCACAACATAACTCAACAACTCATATAGATAAGGCCCAGAAGAGCCATCATAGCATTTATTACAAACAGAGGTCACATGACCCAACATACAGAGCATACAGGCAACGGAAGCATTACATGTCTGAGTACAGACATCTACAAATGAAAAAGACTAAGAAGCCTGACTATCTACAAGACCCTCCCAAGGGTACAAGATCGTAGCTGAGGTAACAAGCTAAACGTCTAAGTCCACGCGGAACCACTAGCGAGACTGAGGTCTCTCTGCAAAAACATAAATTAAGCAAACGTGAGTACAAAGGTACTCAACAAGACTTACATCAGAACTAGCTACATATGCATCGGTATCAACAAAGGGGTGGTGGAGTTTGACTGCAGCAAGCCAGCTTTGACTCGGTGGCTATCCTAAACTACGACTGAAAGTAACTCTTTTGAGCTGGCGCACACGAGTCCACATATTCACTAATCAATACACCACTATGGATCCGCTCCCGTCTCCCTACGAGAAGGCAATCCATAGCACTCACGCTTATCTTGCGCGTTTTAGAGTATCCACTTTCACTTGTCTATGAACTGTAATAGGTAACCCAGAAGTCCATCTCCGCGGACACGGCTATTCGAATAGATCATATATAACCCTGCAGGGGTGTACTTCTTCACACACGCTCTCACCACTTACCGCCGTTTACACGACACGTACTCGGCAACCTTCAAGCGGAGGCCCAGCGAGGGTGTCGGCCACGACCTGACTAACCACACAAGTCTCTCGTCCAGGTTTATCGCCTATTTGGGTTCCATCCGTGGGGAGATCCGGCCGGGGTGTCGCTCACGGCCCCAAACGATGTGTACAGGGTTCCCGCATCACCAAACGGGTAATCGGTACACCGTGCCACGTACCTGCCGCGTCACAGCCCACCCCGAGGGTCAGCGCTGCGCACGACCTCCAGTAAACTACAAACACCAAAAACTAGTTGCAACTCCTGGACAGAGATCATGTTGATTAATAAGTCGAGAGGGTCCATTGGTTTTGGGCCCAATGCATGGTAGTAACTGGTCATGGATCAACCAACACAGAACTCAGTTCCTGAGGACAGCTGCAATGAGACAACCCACCATGTACTCCTACATGGCCTCTCATTGCTACCTTTACCAAATCGTGTTCACACACTTAGCTCACACACAGTAGGACATGTTCATCAAATTCCAATTCATTCCCGATGAATCAGACCTGACACAACTCTAAGCAATAGCAGGCATAACCAGAAAGCATCAATGAGTAGGCACAACATGGCTCAAACAACTCCTACTCATACTAGTGGGTTTCAACTATTTACTGTGGCAATGACGGGTCATGCAGTGGAAAGGGGTTCAACTACCGCAGCAAGTAACAGTTGAAGCGTTGTTGTCCTAATGCAGTAAAAGAGAGCAAGAGCGAGAGAGTGGGATTGTATCGGAATGCTCAATGGGGTTTTGCTTGCCTGGCACTTCTGAAGATAACAATGAGTCTTCATCGGTGTCATCGAACTCATCGTCGGAACGTCGTCTACTGAGAGGGGACAAAACCGACAAACAGAGAAAGAACACAATCAATGCAATGCAACAATATGATGCATGATCATGACATGGCAATATGCTGTTGATTGGGCTAATGCAACTAGCAACACAATTAAATGAAGTTGGTTTGAACCAAAGGTTCAAATTCAAACTCCATATGTGATTATTAAATTGTCATTTAATTGATTTGACCCGATCAGCAGGCTTAGCTTGTTCAAACATGCATGAAAGTGCCATAAACAGATTCCTTGGATTTTTCTGATCATTTTTCATATATAAATTATTTTCATCTGAGCTACGGTTGATTTTATATGATTTTTTACAAGTTTTGGCTATTTTCTGAAATAAATAAATCATTTAGATTTATATAAAATTTCAGAAAAGGCTTTATTGCATCAGCATGACGTCTGTGTGACGTCAGCAAGTCAACAGGGGCTGTTCGGGTCAAACCTGACCAGTGGGGCCCACTGGTCAGTGACTAAGCTAAGTTAACAGAGACTATTAGTGTTAATTTAATCCTAACTAAAGTGTCAGGGGGGGGCCCACATGTCAAACTCTCAGGCCTAATTAAGTTTAGTTTTTAAACTAAACTAATTTAACAGGGGTTTGGCCCCACGTGTCAGTGACTCACAGAGCTAAGCACAGAGATTAGTAATTAATTAAAACTTAATTAAAACTAAACGACGGCCGGCCCCACATGTCATGGACACAGGGGGGGGGGGTCCAGCCGGAGTCAAACGGGGTCAAAGCCACCGGCGGCTCGACGCCGGCGAGGCCGAACGTGGCGGTGGTGCTCGGGATTCGCCCTCCGGCGACCATTTGGACGGCAGCTTGGTGCTACGCGTAGCTGGGGAGCTCGCGCATCTAATGGAGGCGACGGTGTGTGCTGGGGTGGCCGAAGCTCGTCGGAAACGAGCTCGCGGCGGCGCCGGAGTTCGGGCTCCGTCGAGCTAGGCGCTGCGGGGGTCGGGGAGGTGCTACGGGCTTCCGCGAGTGCGGTGAAGACGATGCCGTGCTCGGAATAAACCCAACGTGGCTGTGGCCACGACGGCGACGTGTGGTGGCGGCGGCGAGTGCGGCTGAGCTCGGCGCGGTCGCTGTGGTGCACAAGAAGGCAAACGGAGAGGGGGGAGAAGGACGGAAGCTCACAGGGAATCCGTAGGTAAGGCCAGCGTCCTCGGGGGCGTCCTCGACGGCGCGAATCGACCGGCGACATCCGGTAGTTCCCGAGGTTGAAGACGACCAAATGGAGACGGTGCAGGGCCTCCCGCGACGCGTGGCTCGGTGTTAAGGACTAGGGGGCGCGGCGATGCTTCTGAGCTCAACGGCGGGGCGAGGGATGGCCTGTAGCCATGGCTACGGCGAGCGGCGGTGACGGTGGCGTTCGGCCATGGCGAGGAGGGGCTGGGGAACGAGGGGAAAAACAGTGCGAGGAGGTGGGATGGATCGAGGGGATCGTGGATGTCTTCGTGGCACGAGTAGAAGGCCGGAGGCGTCGCGGTGGAAGCAGGAGGTGGCCGGCGTGCCGCGGGCACGTGCCCTCCGTCCCTCTGGCGAGAGGAGGGGGATGACTGGCATCGGCCAGTTGGGCTGGGCTGTGCTGGGCCAGGCTACAGGTAGGCCAGGTTAGTTCCTTCTCTCTTTCTCTCTCTTCTGAATTAGTTTCTGTTTTCTAATTTTTCTGCAGGTTTGTGTCTTTTCTAAAAATGCTTAGGCACTTTCAAAATTCACCAAACTGCTCATGCCCACTGTTTAGCATATAACCAACATGGAACATTTCAGTTTGGAATTATTTGAGCATTTAAAATAATATATAAAATTTAAATGCCCAAATGCAAATAAGATATGATTTAATTCAAAAATCCAGAATGGTCCTAGAAATATGAGCAACATTTTTGGCAGAGGTTTTTAATCAATCCAAAAATTATGAACTTTTCCAAAGTGCATTTTGGGTTCATTGAAAAGATTTTAATTGACCCTAGTTGAATTGCTTTACTGCTAGGGTTTAGGCAATCCCCATTTCAAGTTTCTTTCAAGATTAAACATGATGCACACATGACTTTAAGATAGGGATGTGACAACTCACCCCTACTAAACAAGAATCTCGTACCGAGATTCAGGACGTGAGATACGAAATCAGAGGGGACACTATCTAACACAAACTTCTCGATCCCGGTTCCCTCCTCGAAAATGTTGATTCATTGCATCATGTAAATCTTGGCATCCTTGATTTCGAGATCTTTGTCCAAACGGCGACGATGAGAGAAACTCTATAAAATTGATCTTCCGAAAGATCGAGCAATTCAAGATCAACTCATGGAGTGAGACATGGAAACATCTCTTGAGTTGAGACACGGAGTACACCTCCATCGGGGATGGAGTGAAACAAACGATAAAGGTTCACCTAGTGGCAATAATTCCACACCTAAGAAGATGGTGATCGATACCACCAGACGGGGCACCTTAGAGAAGGTGACTCGTAGAGTTATCCCCTTAAGTGGCAAAAAGAATTACTTTTGATATAGAGATCATTGAAATTCCCTTTACCAGCCTAAGGCAAACACAATCGATCGTTTGACGGAGTTCGAGATAATGACATTCTCGGGCCAGAATGGATGATGTGGACTACTTTGTAAAAGACAACACAAGGGATGATTTGGTTATCACTGGAGATGGATGGGATCCATGGTAAAATGGCACATTGGCGGTGCAAGTTGGGAACAAAATGCAAATGCGGGGAATGATTCTAGTAACTGGGAAGAAACCCAACAGTAGAGAGTAAATTGCTCTTTGAGAGGTTACAACATAACCAAGAACACTGGGAGCAATCCCGGATAGTGCCGAGGATAACACCTAGTGCTTGTGCGTGCTCTCAAAAACTTGAGCATCCCCATATTCATCAAGGTTTTACCAATATCCGTGTCAAGGATCCTGGCAACATCACATATTACCATGATGAATAATGATGGATGATGCAGATGCAAGGAAGACAACACTTTCTCAGATTTCACCTTAGCGGAGTCAAGGGCAAAATCTGGATGATCGACCGAGAGACATTTAGCACTCCGCTTCTAATGTTCTCCTTGATGTGTTAGCGTAAACCATTCATAGATATGTTTGGTATCTTGAACATCAAGTAAAGGTCGGACTTCGGAAGCACAAGAATCCATAAGGAACAACTAGGAGGTAAATCCTACGAAGTTCTTATGGGGAGGTGGCCAACTTCTTCAATCAAGATACCACAACAATAGGTCTTCCGGCTGGGTGTGTTGGCCACGACATCCACTTTACCGGTTATCGAGAGACCATTATTATAGTTCTTGGGAAATGTTCCAACCATCATATTTTCCTGAGATTCAGTTCTGGTTGGTGTCAGGATATTCCAGACTCATCGAGTCTAGAAGGAGAACGAAAGTTTGCAACACAACTCGACGAGATGACGTTGCGAGATTCTCGGGGAGTGAACTACGATAGCAAGCTCCAAAACATGAGCTGATTCTGCTACATACATGTGAACACATTGTCCAAGACAAACATGACCACGTAGTAGTCTTACAATGAAACACTACCAAGTTCGGGTTGGGGAACCATCATTGCGGATAATGAGTCCTTGATTAAGCCCGGGTTAGCTCTTAAGAAGGAACTCCTTCTCCTTAAACAAATCAATCAGTGGCTTGGTGTGCTAGGGATACATACAGAATGAAGATGATCAGTCTATCAGACCATAGAATACCTTGCACGTATGCATGACTGACTTGGGAAGACTCTAGAGGAGGTAAAAACATGCTTTCTCGGATTCACGGCGGCAACTTGCATCAAATGCACATGAATTAGAGGAAGTCACTTCTTTCTTCCGTACATATGCTCCACGAACGGGTCATGAAGATAATGCTTATAAAAGTTTCCAATACTAGCTGGATGTTTAACATAGACCATGGAAAAGATAACAATATTGCTGATGGGCTCAACAACAATTCATCCAGGTTTCCATATAGATGGAATTCCATGACAATGTGAACAAAGTGATAGCATTGGTCAGACCAAGAGATATAACGGTGTATGCTCGAGGAATCAACCACAAGTAAGACAACGTTACGAATATCGTTGGTTCTGATTTGACTTGACGATAACCCATACTCAAATCAAAGTTTGGACAAGACAATAGATCCACAAATGATCACGGGATCAATTGGAGAAGATATCATCTATCTTCAATACACACACAAGATATCCCTATGGAGTGAGCTATGTGGGTTAAGCTTTTATCTTCCAACTCTCCAAGTTGTTGTTTACCTTAACCAACTAGTTCGGAGTATCCAACACAGATTCTTGGAGAAGTGGTGGTTTATAAGAAACCAACTTGATCACGAACTCAACATAGCGGTCAGGTGACAACCTGGTAATACTTCCGAGAAGATATTCGGAAAATCACGAACCACCGATATGTTACTAAGTTCGAGATCAATCTTGCTTTTCAAGGCAAGATGATATGATCAAATGAGCAAGGACTTAACGAAATCCTAACTCATCAATCAAGGAGTGCACCAAGAAAGTGGACTAGGTAGCACGATCAATATTAGAATGGTAATTAGTAACCAACACACTAAGAATGAAATTGTTGTCCTTTAACCGCCAAGCAACGAGATTGCTAGGGGTATTGATTTCACACATCACAATTCACTTGTCGGTATTCTGGCTACGATAACACGGAGACCTAGGAATGATCGATAATGGCGAGAAGTATCACTGTATCAAGAGTTCATAGAAGATTGTGCAATTCTCATGACATTCTTGACATAAAGATGGTAATACTCCAAGATAGAACAGTTTAGAAGCTGCTTTAGCATTCTTCATCTACGAAGTACAATTTCTTTGACCCAATCCTAGGTATGGATAAGGTACTGGAGTTTGTTTCTCCTAGTCATTCCAGAATAGAATGGCTTGACAGACCTCAAGAGTAATAGGCATCGATGAACGAATACACGCATGCTCTTGACTATCAATTGATAGATGGAGGTCAAAATACAACTAAAAGGGACAACTCAGGAAACATATGTCTTTCTGAGTTGTGGATGCATAGGTTAGTATGTCGAACGAGTTCCACATATTTCTTCCGGATAACCCATGCAGAAAGGTAGGACTGGCAGAGTCACAATATGAATGGAGTACCACTCAGGAGCACTCTGGTTGTGATCTTTTGGTTCGGGAGAACTTCTGCCAAGATGGTTCATGGTATTGGAAGAACGATAACCACGGACCTCGAGGACTATCACAAGGTTACTAATATCCTAAAGGAACGAGCAAATACTATCAGCATGAAGTAAGTAGGGTGAAGCTCGGGTTCAAGAACCCAGGAATAGATTACCTACCAACTAAATAGCATCACGGGATGCTTTCGAGAATGATGGCCGAAATCATCACACTAGAATACAAAACATTGCTAGATTACTGGGTGATCTTCTAAGATACTTAGGGTCATAATAATAACTCCAACACATGTGTCGAGGTAACAGAGTACCTCAACACACTGACTAGTGTGATTAATCTGGCCTAAAGGGACATTAAGAATAGGTAGGAATGATTTGCAAATGCATCAGACTATTTAGAAACCTGGGATGACTCGGACATACTTTTGAGATCCAAGCAAAAGGGTAGCATATCCACTTAACATCATAATGTCAAGGTTCTGAGACCAACAGTTGAACAAACAGAAGTAGTAGAAACTGAGCTGAGGGTTGAATCCACAATAACGTGATCCTGATAAATAGAATGTGAATCCTAGTTCTTAATCCCCGTAGAAAGAAGAAGGTGACTCAGATCAGAAGGTCATAGGGCAAAGGAGTAAAAAGAGCCTTACGTTCCCTTCCACAATCAATTCCCTTATATAACTTAAGAGTTTCTAGACACAACTTCGACCAGTTTGGCTTACTAATCCTACAGGCAGTCAGGCTCTGATACCAAAGCTGTCACGACCCCGATCCTAAGTTACACAGGTCTAGCCTGTAACACATCATATCACTTTGCGGCCTCACGCACGGTATCCCCACGGGTGCCACCTTACCTGGCCCGGGACCGTTTGCGCATTTTGGCACACGTATATGATAGTGTCGCTAGCATCCATATGACAAAGAACCCGGGCCGACATGACCAGTTATAAACCAAAAGTGGCACTAAATTACAGAGACATGCATACATGACCCAGCAACGATCGTGTCGGTCATCAACGTATGAACCCAAGTCGTAGCAAGCTACAAGGACTTAAAGGAACAACGCGTGACATTTCCCCTAAGGGACAGACACAGGAACGAATAAGGACACATGCCGGCCAGCCTAAGTGTTCCGGAGCAGTAGCAAGCTACCAAGGCTCAGTGGAAGCACCAGGAGACATTTCCCTGTAAGATAGGCTACCAAAGGTAAACAACTAGGTGTCGGATCCCACACATAGCAATACATATTACACGTACGCATAACATGCAAGTATGTGTTGTACAACATGGCATCACAACATAACTCAACAACTCATATAGATAAGGCCCAGAAGAGCCATCATAGCATTTATTACAAACAGAGGTCACATGACCCAACATACAGAGCATACAGGCAACGAAAGCATTACATGTCTGAGTACAGACATCTACAAATAGAAAAGACTAAGAAGCCTGACTATCTACAAGACCCTCCCAAGGGTACAAGATCGTAGCTGAGGTAACAAGCTAAACATCGAAGTCCACGCGGAACCACTAGCGAGACTGAGGTCTCTCTGCAAAAACATAAATTAAGCAAACGTGAGTACAAAGGTACTCAACAAGACTTACATCAGAACTAGCTACATATGCATCGGTATCAACAAAGGGGTGGTGGACTTTGACTACAGCAAGCCAGCTTTGACTCGGTGGCTATCCTAAACTACGACTGAAAGTAACTCTTTTGAGGTGGCGCACACGAGTCCACATATTCACCAATCAATACACCTCTATGGATCCGCTCCTGTCTCCCTACGAGAAGGCCATCCATAGCACTCACGCTTATCTTGCGCGTTTTAGAGTAACCACTTTCACTTGTCTATGAACTGTAATAGGTAACCCAGAAGTCCATTTCCGCGGACACGGCTATTCGAATAGATCATATATAACCCTGCAGGGGTGTACTTCTTCACACACGCTCTCACCACTTACCGCCGTTTACACGACATGTACTCGGCAACATTCAAGCGGAGGCCCAGCGAGGGTGTCGGCCACGACTTGACTAACCACACAAGTCTCTCGTCCAGGTTTATCGCCTATTTGGGTTCCATCCGTGGGGAGATCCGGCCGGGGTGTCGCTCACGGCCCCAAACGATGTGTACAGGGTTCCCGCATCACCAAACGGGTAATCGGTACACCGTGCCACGTACCTGCCGCGTCACAGCCCACCCCGAGGGTCAGCGCTGCGCACGACCTCCAGTAAACTACAAACACCCGAAACTAGTTGCAACTCCTGGACAGAGATCATGTTGATTAATAAGTCGAGAGGGTCCATTGGTTTCGGACCCAATGCATGGTAGTAACTGGTCATGGATCAACCAACATAGAACTCAGTTCCTGAGGACGGCTGCAATGAGACAACCCACCATGTACTCCTACATGGCCTCTCATCGCTACCTTTACCAAATCGTGTTCACACACTTAGCTCACACACAGTAGGACATGTTCATCACATTCCAATTCATTCCCGATGAATCAGACCTGACACAACTCTTAGCAATAGCAGGCATAACCAGAAAGCATCAATGAGTAGGCACAACATGGCTCAAACAACTCCTACTCATACTAGTGGGTTTCAACTATTTACTGTGGCAATGACGGGTCATGCAGTGGAAAGGGGTTCAACTACCGCAGCAAAAAACAGTTGAAGCGTTGTTGTCCTAATGCAGTAAAAGAGAGCAAGAGCGAGAGAGTGGGATTGTATCGGAATGCTCAATGGGGTTTTGCTTGTCTGGCACTTCTGAAGATAACAATGAGTCTTCATCGGTGTCATCGAACTCATCGTCGGAACGTCGTCTACTGAGAGGGGACAAAACCGACAAACAGAGAAAGAACACAATCAATGCAATGCAACAATATGATGCATGATCATGACATGGCAATATACTGTTGATTGGGCTAATGCAACTAGCAACACAATTAAATGAAGTTGGTTTGAACCAAAGGTTCAAATTCAAACTCCATATGTGATTATTTAATTGTCATTTAATTGATTTGACCTGATCAGCAGGCTTAGCTTGTTCAAACATGCATGAAAGTGCCATAAACAGATTCCTTGGATTTTTCTGATCATTTTTCATATATAAATTATTTTCATCTGAGCTACGGTTGATTTTATATGATTTTTACAAGTTTTGGCTATTTTCTGAAATAAATAAATCATTTAGATTTATATAAAATTTCAGAAAAGGCTTTATTGCATCAGCATGACGTCTGTGTGACGTCAGCAAGTTAACAGGGGCTGTTCGGGTCAAACCTGACCAGTGGGGCCCACTGGTCAGTGACTAAGCTAAGTTAACAGAGACTATTAGTGTTAATTTAATCCTAACTAAAGTGTCAGGGGGGGCCCACATGTCAAACTCTCAGGCCTAATTAAGTTTAGTTTTCAAACTAAACTAATTTAACAGGGGTTTGGCCCCACGTGTCACTGACTCACAGAGCTAAGCATAGAGATTAGTAATTAATTAAAACTTAATTAAAACTAAACGACAGCCGGCCCCACATGTCATGGACACAGGGGGGGTCCAGCCGGAGTCAAACGGGGTCAAAGCCACCGGCGGCTCGACGCCGGCGAGGCCGAACGTGGCGGCGGTGCTCGGGATTCGCCCTCCGGCGACCATTTGGACGACGACTTGGTGCTACGCGTAGCTGGGGAGCTCGCGCATCTAATGGAGGCGACAGTGTGTGCTGGGGTGGCCGGAGCTCGTCGGAAACGAGCTCGCGGCGGCGCCGGAGTTCGGGCTCCGTCGAGCTAGGCGCTGCGGTGGTCGGGGAGGCGAGCGGGGAGGTGCTACGGGCTTCCGCGAGTGCGGTGAAGACGATGCCGTGCTCGGAATAAACCCAACGTGGTTGTGGCCACGACGGCGACGTGCGGTGGCGGCGGCGGGTGCGGCTGAGCTCGGCGCGGTCGCTGTGGTGCACAAGAAGGCAAACGGAGAGGGGGGAGAAGGACGGAAGCTCACAGGGAATCCGTAGGTAAGGCCAGCGTGCTCGGGGGCGTCCTCGACGGCGCGAATCGACCGGCAACATCCGGCGGTTCCCGAGGTTGAAGATGACCAAATGGAGACGGTGCAGGGCCTCCCGCGACGCGTGGCTCGGTGTTAAGGACTAGGAGGGCGCGGCGATGCTTCTGAGCTCAACGGCGGGGCGAGGGATGGCCTGTAGCCATGGCTACGGCGAGCGGCGGCGACGGTGGCGTTCGGCCATGGCGAGGAGGGGCTGGGGAACGAGGGGAAAAAGAGTGCGAGGAGGTGGGATGGATCGAGGGGATCGTGGACGTCTTCGTGGCACGAGTAGAAGGCCAGAGGCGTCGCGGTGGAAGCAGGAGGTGGCCGGCATGCCGCGGGCACGCGCCCTCCGTCCCTCTGGCGAGAGGAGGGGGATGACTGGCATCGGCCAGTTGGGCTGGGCCGTGCTGGGCCAGGCTACAGGTAGGCCAGGTTAGTTCCTTCTCTCTTTCTCTCTCTTCTGAATTAGTTTCTGTTTTCTAATTTTTCTGCAGGTTTGTGGCTTTTCTAAAAATGCTTAGGCACTTTCAAAATTCACCAAACTGCTCATGCCCACTGTTTAGCATATAACCAACATGGAACATTTCAGTTTGGGATTATTTGAGCATTTAAAATAATATATAAAATTTAAATGCCCAAATGCAAATAAGATATGATTTAATTCAAAAATCCAGAATGGTCCTAGAAATATGAGCAACATTTTTGGCAGAGGTTTTTAATCAATCCAAAAATGATGAACTTTTCCAAAGGGCATTTTGGGTTCATTGAAAAGATTTTAATTGACCCTAGTTGAATTGCTTTACTGCTAGGGTTTAGGCAATCCCCATTTCAAGTTTCTTTCAAGATTAAACATGATGCACACATGACCAGAAGCTAGGGATGTGACAGGGTGTGTGGGCTTTGTCCTCGCAAGGATCTCTCTCTCAAATGCTTCGGAGGTGGGTTGCTCTCAAACGACAAAAGCCGTCTACTAACTCTGAGCAGCCACCAATTTATGGTGTAGGGGGTGGGCTATTTATAGCCACTAGGCAACCCAACTTGATTTGTCTGAAATGACCCTGGGTCACTAAGGAACTGACATGTGTTCCAACGGCCAGATTTCAAAGACACGCCGCAACTTTACTTGGCTACAAGTAAAGCTGACTCATCCAGCTCTGGATAAGATTTGCTCTCATTGTCTTCGCTCGAAGACATAGGATTTGGTTGGACCCCACTTAACACTACGGTGGTTCCTATGACTCAACAAAGAAGAAAAGGAAACAACGAAACGTCTAAGTCTTCGCGCTCCATAGTCTTCACACAATGTCTTCTCTTGTCATAGCCTTCAATATGAATATCTTCATATACCACCATTGTCATCAATGTCTTCATACATTTTTAGGGGTCATCTTCGGTAGGTAAACCGAATCAATGAGGGACTACTACCTGTGTTATCCTACAATTCTCACAAACACATTAGTCCCTCAACCAGGTTTGTCGTCAATACTCCAAAACCAACTAGGGGTGGCACTAGATGCACTTAAAATTTCCCCTTTTTTGGAGATTGATGACAAATTGGTTAAAGTTTTCAACGAGGATAAAAGTATGTGAAATTGTAAAGGATAAATGTATTGTCGTCATAAGTAGCAAAAGGCTCCCCCTGAAGATGCGCATATAAGTAATTTGCTTTTGAATGCAAATGCACATAGCAGGTTGTACTTGTGGAGATCCTCTTCAACTTATGAAGACAATTGATCATGCAAAATTGATATGTCGAATATAATGATATGCATAATGAGAAATGTACGTCTGCAAAATGACTAAGTGCGGAATTTATCGTTGCACATGCGGAATTTATCATCGCATCACAAAGTACCAGAAAACGTAGCAGACGACCATCAAGTTCAAGTGTTACAACTCGAAGAACCAAATGTAACAAAAGCGAGAGTTGTAAACACTAGGCAAAATATAAAGCACCCGCTTGAAGACTATCAAATCATATGCTTCTCCCCCTTTAGTCAGTAAGGACCAAAAAGGTTTGAAGACACAGAGCCTCTACTCATTCCATGAAGGAGTAGGAGAAGATGCAGGGTCGGCGTTGGTGTTTGGCGGTGCAGAAGTACTTGGAGCAATGTCGACACGCGCTGAAGGAGGAGGTGATGAGGTAGCATCATCTTGATCATTGATCACTCTGGCATTCACGGTTGCAGCGGAGGACGAATAATCAGAATCTTCAAGAGACGCAGTTCGACGCAAGACAGCATTCCTTGGGGGAGTGGTGTCAAACTTGAATCTTTCAGTGAAGCCATCGTCTTGAAGATCTGCTTCAGCACTCAGCAATCTCAAACTCTTCCATGACCTCCGACAGGTTTCATGTGCAACAAAGGCATTCTTGGTCGCAAGGTTGCGAATACGATTGACGTCCACCAAGAGGCTTTGCATCTAGCACTTCAACCAGTAGTGATGCTTATCCTGTTTCTAATGTAAGGCAACGAGAAGTTCTCGGTCATTGAGAACACAAGATCGCTTCCGAGGCCTTTGGGCAATGGTGTTCTCAGTAGCTTCAGTTTGTGCACGGTGAGGTAAGCGAGTATGTCCTGCCAGAGGATAAACACGAGTGACTGCTTGAACTCCTTCAATGGGCTGAGTGAAGCTTTGGTGATCAACATTGTGAAGATAAACATGCTCTTTGGCAGGCTCTGGGTATATGGCTTCAACTAACATATCAACCTCTGGCAATAATATGAGATGGTTGCGAGCAGAAGGATGATAGTTGACAACAGAATGACGCTTGATGAGGCGCATGACCCATGGAGCGTAGAACTTAAGTCCAAAGAGATCAGAGCCTGATGCAGCCAACTGCCTGATAAAGAAGTCCTGAGCGTTGAAGAGGATGCCATTGAAGATATAGAAGACCAATGTCTTCATTGTTCCTTCAAGTTTGGCGGATGAAGAGTGTCCTTTGACAGGCCATAGAGTTCGCCTAATGATATGATATATAGTGCGGGGTAGATACTCAAGGTCTTCGACAAAGATCTCCTTTGGGTACTCAGTATCGCGTGCCAAGGGCTTCATCATGCTCAGCATTTGGCTCATGTTCGGCTCTGGCTTCCGAAAGATACTCTCCAAAGCATCGCGATGACGTTGACAACCAGGTTCATATAGTTCTCCTGGAGTGGGCATGCCAGTTAGCTCAATGATGTCAAAGGCTTTGGCTTAATGATGGACATTTCCTGTCATCCACTCAAGGACCCATGTTTTCGGATCCCTGTTGTAGCCGCGAATGTGGAGGGTTGCATAGAATTGCAGAAACAGCTCTTCATTCCAATGCTCTTTATCAGTCACGAAGTTCAGTAATCCAGCATCACGGAAGCAATCAAGGGCTTCTTCAAGGCAAGTCAACCCAGCAATGGCTTCAGTGTCAAGACACATATGTGGGAAGATGCGCCCTTCATCATAGAGAACACGTGAATAATTGTTGCCTTGTTGATAGCTCCAGAACCTATCTGATGAAATCCTTGGTCTTGAATAGGGGTTCTTGGCGCTATCAAAGAAGGTGTTGTGCGCAATGAAGCCGTTGGCATTGAAGGACACTGGTAAAGTGGCAGTACCTGGAAACCTAGGCAGTCTTGGCTTTGGCTTCTGGACCTATGGCCTGTGCTGAACATGATAGTCAATGTGAGGACCAACAGCAGGAGGAGGGACCAGAATAGGCCATCTGACAGTGACCAGCTGACCATAGTTGTATGCTTGCTCAATAGTGTGTGTCCTAGGAGGCGGTGCAGGAGTGGTAACAGTAGAAGTGGCAGTGGCAGTGACTTCAGGCTGCAGATTTGCATCAGGTGCAACATTGACTTCAGGTGCTATCACTTCGGGTACCACATTAACTTCAGGCGCCACATTAGCATCAGCCATGACAACGTCATTGGCGTCAGTGTTGGTGTTGGTGGCCGCCTCAGTATGTGTAACCTCCACTTCAGGAGCTGGAGAGTCAGACACGTTCTCCGCGAGAACAACTTAGTTGGTAGGGGGTGTGGCAACACGTGCTTCTTCTTCTCTTGTTTCTTCTTCTTGGTCATCGGCTGATGTAGCAGGAATATCTTGAGCCGCTTTGGCTTCAGACTCAGGGATGTTCACAGTTGGAGAGGCTTCAAGAAACACTTGTCGTGAAACAGATTGGCGCTCATCTCCTTCTGGAACACTTGATAGATCGACTTGAGGCCTTGGTCCTTTGTGAATACTGCGAAATGCTAGCGAAGCCTGCGGAATGTTGGCGACGCCTGCAGAGATGGTGTTGGTTGTGCCTCATAGTCTTCATCTTCAATCCCCGGACTGGTGACTTGAGTTGGGGGAGTTACTGGTGTTTCTGCTAGACGGTGGGAGTCTTGTGGGTGATCAGCCCACGAATCATCTTAAGCAATTGGCGTCAAAGGGCGACCAATGCTGATGAGTTCGCTGTTCGTGAGAACAGGTGATGCTACCACATTGTGTTCAATCTGAGGAAGGACTGCATCATCTTCAACATTGTTGTGATGACCAATGTCTTCAGCTGCGGTGGGGTCAACAGCTGTAATGTCTTCAGGAGCCTCTGTGGTAGCAGGCTCATGAACAATCAGACAACATTCTTGTTGTGCAGATGCACGACGAGCAACAGTAATTGGCTCGACGATAAGGGGCTATGTAGGAGCAGCCCGGACTTTCTTGGTCTTGAGTTTCTTGGTGGGTGGAGCATCATTAGTGGTGTTCGTGGTTTTGCGCTTGCGGGCTTCAGCTTCAGCGACCGTTGTCTTCTTGAGTTCTGAAGCAACTGTGGGGACCTTAGGCTTCAAGCCTGTCAAGCTGGCAGGGAAGACAATGCGAGGTTCTTCCCGCCTTGATGCTTCAGCTGGGGCCACAGTTGGCTTCTTCTTCTTGGTAGCCATCCTGGGGTCGATGCTAGGACGCCCAAGGGCCTTGTGCTTCTCAGCTTCATTGTACGCTTGAACACACTTGGCAGCCAAAACCTTTATGCGCTCACGGGAACCTTTAGCTTCTTCACGCTTCTTGTGAAAGGCTTCCTTGACCTCATGCATCATGACTTGAAAATTCTGGACATCTTTGACGCTGAGCTTGGCCATATGCTTCTTAAACTAAGCGTTTTCAAAATCAATCTTGTGCTTCAGCTCAACAATTTTCTAAGCAAGAGCTAGCTCAGAAGCAATGGCGCCATTGAATGAGACGCTCAGTCCAATTGGAAGTTGCAGATCATCAAAGCTGAGTTTGGGGGTGTCAAACCACTCATCAATGAAGTTGTTGATGACTGCCACATCAAAGAGAGGCAAGTCATTGAAGATTTCTACGTCTTGCTTGCTCTTTATCAGTTGCTCAAGAGTGTCATCAGCAAGATCTTCATCACTTGACAGATCAATGGTGTCATTCTCATTCCTCAAAACTGCAGCAGGAGTCAGAGCAGAACTGGGGGTGTGCATGGGCTTCTTTTTTAGCTTCTTGGTCTTGGAGATACGAGAGTGATCTTCAGACTCCACACTTGGTGCAGGTGGAGCAGTGGCCAAGGGCTTCACTCTCAAAGCTTTTGGTGGGGTGGAAGGCTTCGAAGCCTTGGGTTTCTTCTGCTTCTTCGGCTTCGGAGGTGCAGGCGCTTCATCAGAGTCAGCGTCGCCTGCAGGTTGATCCACATCCTCCGCTTGAACCCTTATATGAGTGATGAGACCTTCTAGGTTGTAGAAGGGCCCAACAAGATTTGGTTTTGCTTCACGTGTGCCATCGGCACGAGGCGCTGAGGGGCCAGGGTTGAAGTCTAATCCCCAAGATTTCTTGTTCTCCTAGGCCAAGTTCTTGGCAAACTAGAGGTTGCGCTTGAACAGATTGTCATCTCGACACCATAGCAATGACGATGGGTCGGCATCAGCTGGTTGTGGCCCTCGGACCATGCATGGATAGAAGCCTTGCTCAATGGCTTCAGCTCTAGACCTGGGTGGAAGATCTTTGTACAAAATGTCTCCCCATGGTCGCTTGATGGCATTCTTCTCAGCATACTCCTGGGTCACAAACATGTACTTGCACCACTGTTCTGCCCAATATCTTCGAATCCATTGGATTCGAGTTTTTCTCTGATTATAGTCCTCCTCTGGATCAGTCTTGTACAACTCATAGAGGTCAGGAGGTAAATCTCTAGAGTTGTTTCCACGGCGCTGTCTGCCACCCTTCCTAGCAGATTTCTCAGTTGCCATGAGGTTCAAACTGAAGGGCTTCAACACTGTCAAAGGCTTCCGTCTGCTGGTCACACAGGAACTGGCTTCGGGAGAGTTAATGTGACGCTGCAAGAATTTTGCAAATGAATGCAGACTATGAGAACCAGGGGATTCTCCCACGGACATGTACCTGTGACAGCATTAGAGATGCGAGGGAAGGGGAAGAGGTCATATGCATTCTCAGAAGATTTTGAAGATAAATCAGTTTAGAAGACATTGACCTCATAGCGCGAAGACATTCACTTATATGTTGAGAGTTGGTTCCAGATTTGTACGAATCCAAGAATAGGTACAAGTGAGGAATCTAACTATGTGTGAAGCATAAGTGAATGTACTAGGCAAAGTATGAGATGCAGACAGGGTACATCCAAATATGTGGTGGCAGAAACTTCTTTTGGTAGAAAGGATGAATCTACCGGGTCAAAAAGACGGTAAAAAGAGGGTTTTAATTTACCACACGATGAACTGCTAGACGGAGACGAAGTGGAGGCCGAGCAGTTCGATCTTCCGTGCCCTAACTTGGCGACGGAGGGTGCCTACGGCGGAGGCGGAGAAGACGATGTCCGCGGCCGGCGTGAAGACGGCATCGATGAGGTCGCGGTAGCTAAGCGCTTCATCGCCGGCGTCGTCGAGAGCTAGCGGTGGCGCTAGGGTTTGTCGAGATGGAAAGGTGTCAGAAGTGTTTTGACCATGATGGGATGGGCATTTATAAGGAAGGGAGACGGCACAGTGCAATTATGCAGGTGCCCCTTGCAGTTCACATCTGAGGGACATGTGGCGGACATTCAACACATAGGGAGTTGTTCCATGTTCCCACGCACGCCTGCACTGTCGGGGTGGTCATTCCGGCTTCTCCGGGTTTCAGGCAATAAGGATTGAGCATTAAAAGTAGATTTAATGTTTGTCTCTGTATCTTTTGCTGACAAGGACGCAGAGAAGACATTCGCCGGTTCCAACAGAATGCATGTGATTTGGATAGATATAGTTTGAGGTAGAAAGCATAGAGAGGTTAGGGTCGGATCACATTCACTTAGTTCAATAGATTCAATTAAGAAGACATAGCTATAAGTGAACGCTATAGAGGATAGAACACAAATATATATATGTATATATCTGAGTAAGATCAAATTGACAAAGAGAAGGGACATATGAAGATAAATCAAATGCGAAGATTTTGCAAATGTAACGCCAAGAGAAACACTTCAAGGAAAGATTTGGTGGTGGCGTTACCCACCGTATAGGTAGTATTAGACCCAGACACGGCGCACAATTATCGTGGCGCTCCGAAGTCAAATTCCTCGTTAATGTATTCACTCTCAGAATGTAAGTCTTCATTGATTGAAGATATACTTTACTTCGTGTGTTGCACATCTAAGTCATCAACATGCATAAGTGTTAGGATATGTGCCTGATTACAGGACATTTGAGGATACCAAGATATTTAGCTCACACCGCAACTTGAAAAACCTTTTCTCATCCAAGGGCTTTGTGAAGATATCTGCCAGCTGCTCTTCAGTGTTGACGTGTATGATATCAATATCTTCCTTCATGACATGATCTTTGAGAAAGTGATGACGAATTTCAATGTGCTTTGTCTTCGAGTGCTGAACTGGGTTGTTGGCAATCTTGATGGCGCTTTCATTGTCACAATAGGGTGGTACAAGCTTCAGATGGACACCATAGTCCTTGAGAGTTTGCTTCATCCAAAGAAGCTGAGCGCAGCAAGATCCAGCATCAATGTATCCAGATTCAGCAGTGGAGAGTGATACACAGTTCTCCTTCTTTGAAGACCAACAGACAAGTGATCATCCCAGAAAGTGACATGTGCCTAATGTAGACCTGCGATCTACTTTGTCACCAGCGTAATCAGCATTTGATAATCCAACTAGATCAAACTCTCAGCCCTTTAGATACCATAATCCTAGTGTTGGGGTATAAGCCAAATATCGAAGAATTCGCTTCACAGCTAAGTGATGCGATTCCTTTGGTGCCGCTTGGAATCGAGCACACATGCAAACACTAAGCATAATATCTGGCCTAGATGCACATAAATAAAGTAAAGAACCAATCATGGAGCGGTATACCTTTTGATCGAAATCTTTACCATTGGCGTCGGGACTCAGATGACTTTTAGTTGGCATAGGCGTCGTGTATCCTTTGCAGTCTTGCATTCCAAACTTCTTCAGGCAATCTTTGAGGTATTTCTCTTGAGATATGAGGATGTCGTTGCTTTGCTGACGAATTTGAAGACCAAGGAAGAACTTCAGCTCACCCATCATGGACATCTTATATTGCTCTTGCATCATGTGAGCAAACTCATCACTGTATCTTTTGTCAGTGCAGCCGAAGATAATGTCATCCACATAGATTTGGCAAACAAACAGTTCACCATCATATGTCTTCGTGAAGAGTGTGGGATCCAGGGAACCAGGTTTGAAGCCGTTGCTCTTCAGGAAGTCTTTGAGTTTGTCATACCAAGCACGAGGGGCTTGTTTGAGGCCATACAGTGCCTTGTTGAGCTTGTATACCATATCAGGATGTTTTGGATCTTCAAAGCCAGGTGGTTGTGAAACATACACTTCTTCTTCAATCTTGCCATTGAGAAAGGCACTCTTCACATCCATTTGATACAGAAGGATGTTTTGATGGTTTGCATAGGCTAGCAGTATGCGAATAGCTTCAAGCCTAGCCACAGGAGCAAATGTTTCATCGAAGTCAATCCCTTCAATTTGAGTGTATCCTTGAGCAACGAGACGAGCTTTGTTTCTGACAACTTGACCATGCTCATCTTGCTTGTTGCGATATATCCATTTTGTGCCTATTATGTTGTGCTTGCAGTTGTCAGGACGCTTGACAAGTTCCCATACGTTGTTCAGCTCAAACTGTTGAAGCTCTTCTTGCATAGCTTTAATCCATTCGGGTTCCATGAAGGCTTCAACAACTTTCTTGGGTTCAGTTATCGAGACAAATGCAAAGTGCCCACAGAAATTTTTTAGCTGCGTTCTCTTCAACGAGTGAGTGGACCAGGTGCATTGATGCTGTCAATTATCTTATCAACTTGTACTTCATTTGCAACACGAGGATGAGCTGGATGAAGATTTTGCTCTTGCTGGTCATTGTCATCATTAGGAGGATTGTCTTTAGACTGAGCATTGTCTTCAGGTTGATTGGGAGCAGAAATGATGAGTTCCTCGTCAGGCTGTGCTTCAGAAGGCATGATTTCACCTGTTCCCATTAGCTTAATAGATTCACTGGGTGGAGCTTCATCCAGCACATTTGGCAGGAACTCTCTTTGTGAGCCATTCGTTTCATCAAACCGCACATCCACAGTTTCAACCACTTTATAGAGAAAGAGGTTGAAGACTCTGTAGGAGTGCGAGTCCTTTCCGTAGCCGAGCATGAAACCTTCATGTGCTTTTGGTGCAATTTTTGATTTGTAATGTGGATCCTTGATCCAGCACCTAGCTCCAAATATCCTGAAGTAACTGACATTTGGCTTCTTGCCAGTAAGGAGTTCATAGGAAGTTGGCTTCATAAGCTTGTGAAGATAAAAACGGTTGATGACATGGCATGCTGTATCAATAGCTTCGGGCCAGAACTTTCTTGGTGTCTTGTATTCATCGAGCATCGTTCGAGCCATCTCAATGAGGATTCTGTTCTTGCGCTCCACGATGCCATTCTATTGAGGTGTGTACGGAGCTGAGAACTCATGAGTGATTCCCATTGTATCCAGATAAAGATCAAGGTAGGTATTCTTGAACTCAGTGCCATTGCCACTTCTGATATGCTTGATCTTGACGCCATAGTTGTTCATGGCACGGTTGGCGAAGCGTCTGAAGACATCCTGGACTTCAGTCTTGTAGAGAATTATGTGCACCCATGTGTATCTTGAATAATCATCAACAATGACGAAACCATAGAGACAAGCTGTAGTAGTGAGCATAGAGTAGTGAGTAGGGCCAAATAAGTCCATGTGAAGCAGCTCGAAGGGTTTGGATGTCGTCATGATTGTCTTCAAGGAATGCTTGGCCCTAGTCATCTTCCTAGCTTCGCAGGCACCGCACAGATGATCTTTCTTGAACTTGACGCCCTCGATGCCTATGACGTGCTTCTTCTTCGTGAGAGTGTGCAAGTTCATCATGTCGGCATGTCCTAGCCTCTGATGCTAGAGCCAACACTCTAAAGCTTTTGCTAGAAGACATACGGCCATCTGTGGTCCTGCTCAGAAATCTACCATATACGGATCATCTTTCCGATATCCTTCAAAGGAAAGAGACTTGTCAGATTCCATTAGCACAAGGCAATGATATTTTCCAAATATCACAATCATGTTGAAGTCACAAAGCATTGAGACAGACGTTAAGTTGAAACCAAGGGATTCAACAAGCACGACTTTATCCATGTGCTGATCCTTTGAGATTGCAACTCTACCTAGACCCAATACCTTACTTTTACCAGTATCAGCAAATGTGATGTGACTCTTGTCAGATGGACGTAAGGCTGAGTCCATAAGAAGACTTCGATCACCAGTCATATGATTAGTGCATCCACTGTCCATAATCCATTCTGAAGTCTTTGGTGTCATACCCTACAGTGTAGTTAGGGGGATAGGCTTCACGAAGAGTATTGTGAAACATAAACATTTGACGAGCAAGCGGATTATGAAAACTTAGATCCAAGTTGGGACTGATAGGATGATTGGCAAGCGATTCAGGAACAAAATACATTGTAAGACCATTTGGGCATTTGATCTTACGCCCTACAAGATGCTTTAGGTCCCCAGCAATAGCATCAGACGCCTTTGATTTTCGGCTGGAGACCTTTCCATGCAAGAGAAAGTTAATTCTTCTTAACCACCCACATCTTCATGGGTGGCTTAGAAGCAATGAGTCTAAGTGCAGCATCTGAGAATTTTGGCTTTGGAGCTCTAGCAAATAGCCTTGCAAGAGGAGAATAATACTCATAAGAATAAGCAGAAAAGTTCTTTGTTTTGTGAATATAGCAGTTTGAGGAAACACGCTCATATTCATGGGTCTGAGTACAATTTCCCTGCCAAACATTAGCATTAGGGTGATTCAGGTGAGTCCCCTGTCTGTATGAAGCCTTAGGACCGTATGAAGCCTTTGGTCTGGGGTTTGTCTTCTTCCCAGTTGGTGTCATGATGACATTTACTGGAAGCTTCTCAAGATAGCTTTTGGGAACTCAGATCTTATTCATAGGTGGCCCATTCCTGCAGTTAGTACCAATGTACCTGGCAAACACTTCACCATTCTGATTCTTAAACAGTTTATAGTTTGCATCAAAGGTTTCATCAATGATAATAAGATTAGCACAAGTGAAGCCAGATAAGGTAGACGGATCCACTGAAAAATCATTTGCAGCAACCCATGTGGTTTTGGGGTACTGCTCAGGCTTCCAGTATGAACCATCAACATTCATTTTCCTCTCGAACCCTACACCCTCTTTCCTAGGGTTTCAGTTCAGAATCTACTTTTTGAGGACATCACATAACGTCTGATGCCCTTTGAGGCTTTTGTACATCCCTGTTTCAAGCAAAGTCTTCAACCTAGCATTTTCATCAGCAATAGTAGTGGTATCCTCAGCAGAGGGGTTAGTTACCACATCAACAGTTGAAGATATTGCGACAGTAGCAGCAGTAGAACATTCAGCAATAGATGTAGCGTTATCACGCTCAATGCATTTTAGACATGGTGGTTCAAATCCTTCCTGAGCGGAGCTGATCTCTTGAGCGTGGAGTGACTTATTTTCTTTTTGAAGATCTTCATGAGCCGCTTTCAATTTCTCAAGTTCTTGCTTCCTTTGAGGATAATCGTAGGAAAGCTTTTCATGAGTTTTTGAGAGCGATTCATGACAACTTTCAAGTTCCTCGTACTTAACATGAAGATTTTTTATGTCTTCAATTAAGGACTGAGAACGGGTCATTTCCGCGTCCAACAGGTCATCGCTTTTGTCTAACAGTTTTTGAATATGTTCCATAGCTTTCTGTTGTTCAGTGGCAATTTTAGCAAGTGTTTTGTAGCTAGGTTTGGATTCACAATCAGGGTCATCTTCACTGGATGTTTGAAAGTAAGCCTCGCGTGATTTTACCTTGGCATCGCGTGCCATGAAGCAGTAGGTGGGAGCGGAGTCGTCGTTGTCATCATCATCAGTGTTGGTGACGGAGCCATTGTCTTCAGTGTTGAAGATGGACTTGGCAACGTAGGCTATGGCTAGAGCCAGACTTGCAACAACAGAATCAGACTCCTCCTCAGACTCCACCTCCGCTTCTTCTAAAGCAGACTCCTTCTCTGAATCCATCTCCTTGCCAACAAACGCACGAGGCTTGCCAGATGAATTCTTCTTGTGTGATGAAGACTTCGAAGAAGACTTGGAAGAAGACTTTGAGGATTTCTTCTTTTTCTTGTCCTCGAAATCATATTCCTTGCTCTTCTTCTTCTTCTTCTCATTGTCCCATTGAGGACACTCAGAGATGTAGTGACCAGGTTTCTTGCAGTTGTGACATGTTCTCTTCTTGTGGTCATGGGTAGAAGCTTCATCATTTCTTGACCTGGATCGTGAAGATTTTCTGAAGCATTTCTTCTTAGTGAATTTATGGAACTTCTTCACAAGCATGGCAAGCTCCTTTCCAATGTCTTCAGGATCACCAAAACTGCAGTCAGATTCTTCTTCAGGTGAGGAAACAGCCTTTGCCTTCAAAGCGCGAGTTCGGCCATAGTTGGGACCATAGATGTCACATTTCTCATATAGCTGGAACTCATGTGTATTGAGCCTCTCAAGTATTTCAGACGGATCGAGAGTCTTGAAGTCAGGGCGCTCTTGAATCATCAGGGCAAGGGTGTCAAATGAGCGGTCAAGTGATCTCAGGAATGTCTCGACGATTTCATGCTTGGTGATCTCAGTGGCGCCAAGTGCCTGAAGCTCATTTGTGATGTCAGTGAGGCGATCGAATGTGAGCTGGACATTCTCATTGTCATGTCTCTTGAAGCGATTGAAGAGGTTGCGAAGGACACTGATCCTTTGATCTCTCTGGGTTGAGACGCCTTCGTTGACCTTGGAGAGCCAGTCCCAGACTAGCTTCGACGTTTCCAGAGCACTCACACGACCATAGTATCCTTTGGTCAGATGACCACAAATGATGTTCTTGGCAGTGGAATCCAGTTGAATAAACTTCTTGACATCAGCAGGGGTGACACCTTCACAGTCTTGGGAACACCGTTCTTGACGACATACCAGAGGTCCACATCAATGGCTTCAAGGTGCATGCGCATCTTGTTCTTCCAGTAGGGGTATTCAGTGCCATCGAAGACGGGGCACGCAGCGGAGACTTTCATTATCCCTGCAGTCGACATAGCTAAAACTCCAGGTGGTTAAATCGAATCACACAGAACAAGGGAGTACCTTGCTCTGATACCAACTGAAAAAGAGCTATATATTGACTAGAGGGGGGTTGAATAGGCGATTTTTAGGAAAGGCTTCGAAACATGGAGTTTCGAAGACAAACGATAGAACCGATCCTATTTATATGCAGCGGAAGGTAGACTACACTAGACAAGCCATAGTCAAGTATTCAATGAAGTGAAAGCAGGAAGACTAATAGCGGCTAGGCAGTATGGATCAGGATGGAATATTGTATGAAGCCAGTCAGAACAAGTAGTCACACAGTGAAGTCAAATAGATAAGGCAAGCAAGAAATGACTTCACAAAGACAGACATTAAGTAAAGAGAAGGAAGAGATAAAACTACTAGCTTGGTGAAGACAGTGATTTGTTCGACCAGTTCCAGTTGCTGTGACAACTGTACGTCTGGTTAGGGAGGCTGAGATTTAACTCAGAAGACCGCGTCTTCACCTTATTCCCCTTAAGCTAAGGACACCCAGTCCTCGTCCAATCACTCTGGTAAGTCTTCAAGGTAGACTTCCAAACCTTCACAGACTCCGTTCACCGGCGATCCACAATGACTCTTGGATGCTCAGAACGCGAAGCGTAACCGGCTGGAGGATTCACAGTCCTCAAGTGTAACAAGTCTTCGGATCACGCGGACAGAAAGACTTCAGTGATGCCTAACATTCTTTGGCTCTGGGTGTTTGGGCATTGTCCTCGCAAGGATCTCCCTCTCAAATGCTTCAGAGGTGGGTTGCTCGCAAACGACAAAAGCCGTGTACTAACTCTGAGCAGCCACCAATTTATGGTGTAGGGGGTGGGCTATTTATAGCCACTAGGCAACCCGACCTGATTTGTCCGAAATGACCCTGGGTCACTAAGGAACTAACACGTGTTCCAACGGTCAGATTTCAAACACACGCGGCAACTTTACTTGGGCTACAAGTAAAGCTGACTCATCCAGCTCTGGATAAGATTTGCTCTCATTGTCTTCGCTTGAAGACATAGGATTTGGTTGAGCATCACTTCGGTCACTCTGACATTGTTCACTTGGACCCCACTTAACAGTACGATGGTTCCTATGACTCAACAAAGAAGAAAAGGAAACAACAAAACGTCTAAGTCTTCGCGCTCCATAGTCTTCACACAATGTCTTCTCTTGTCATAGTCTTCAATATGAATATCTTCATATATTACCATTTTCGTCAATGTCTTCATACATTTTTTCATTCTAAACAATTACGGGCTCTTTTATCCATCCATGTTTTGTAAAATCTGTACTTGCTTATCAGCATATCCATGAAAAATTCAAACTTTGCCGGGTACTTGTGCATGTATCATATCCATGTAGAGGTGGAACGCTTCTATACATTCAAGTAAACAAGTTTTCCCCGACAGGCTATCCTGTCGGTAGTGTCAGTTTGTTGCCACGGTGCTAGGCCTGCTTTGCACTAAACCGCATAGAGGGACCAGCCCCCCGCGAAACCGTTTTCATCAAGGGCCACTGCGACCATCCTAACCGAAGCAACTTTGACAGAACTTTACAGAACATGGATGGATAAAAGAGGGACCAGCCCCCCGCGAAACCGTTCGAGTCAAATCACCGGAGCACATATGCTTTGAAGGCGATTAGGTTTTCATATGCACAAGTTTCACTTTACAGAACATGGATGGATAAAAGAGAATTTATCTCTTTGGCTTGCTGAGGACCGCTATGCTGGCTTGTCTTCATTTCTTCACTTCGAGATTGAGTGCACAACAAGAAACCTGCAGCTTAGTGCAGATGAGGACAATGGCACATGCGATCTTATCTACATGATCATGCTATTCTCATGATATGCTTATACATGCATGCAATCTTCTTCGGGAGGCCCCCATCCCTTCTTTTATTTCTCTATTGTTCAGGGTATGCGTCTGGGTTTCTACAATAGGTTACATGCAACTTTGACAAAGCATGTCCAAAAGGGTAGTTGTTAGTGATATGTCTCTAATGTATCTATAATTTTTATTGTTCCATGCTATTATATTATCTATCTTGGATATTCTATATGCATTAATGTGCTATTTATATGATTTTTGGGACTAACCCATAAACCTAGAGCCCAGTGCCAGCTTCCGTTTTTTACTTGTTTTTGAATTTTGTAGAAAAATGAATATCAAATGGAGTGCAAACGGAATATAACTTTTTGGAGATTTTTCTTGGACTAGAAGATATCAGTTGGACTTGGAGTACACGCTAGTGGATTCACGAGGCGGACACAAGGGTGGAGGGCTAGCCCTGGGGTGTAGGGCACGCCCCCTATCTTGTGGGCCCCACCGACCTCCCTTGACCTACTTCGTCCACCTATAAATACCCATATATTCCAGAAACATCAGAACATCCATTGAAACCACTTTTCCGGTGCCATAACCTTTTGTTCTCGCGAGATCCCATCTGGAGGTCGTTTCTGGTACTCTGCCGGAGGGGGAATCAACCACGAAGGGCTTTTACATCAACCCTATTGCCCTTCTGATGAAGTGTGAGTAATTTACCATAGACCTACGGGTCCATAGCTAGTAGCTAGATGGCTTCTTCTCTCTCATGGATCCTCAATACCATGTTCTCCTCTTGTTCTTGGAGATCTACCCGATGTAATCTTCTTTTCCGGTGTGTTTGTCAAGATCCGACGAAATTATTGGTTTATGATCAGTTTATCTATGAATAATATTTGAGTTTCTTCTGAATTCTTTTATGCATGATCTTATATCTTAGTAATTCGCTTGGAAGTATTGGTTTTGTTTGGCCAACTAGATTACTAATTCTTCCAATGGGCGAAGAGCTTTGCTTTGGGAACAATCTGGCGATGCTCAATCCCAGTGAAATGTATTGTTTTGTTGCCATCGAGGATAAAAAGATGGGGTTTTCATCATATTGCTTGAGTTAATTCCTCTACATCATGTCATCTTGCTTAAGGTGTCACTGTGTTCTTATGAAATTAATACTATAGATGAAGGCAGGAGTCGGTCGATGTGCAGAGTAGTAGTAGTAGATGCAGGCAGGATGCCTATATTCATGATCATTTTCCATAGATGTCATTATAATTATTCTCTTTTCCATCAATTGCTTGACAGTAATTTGTTCACCCACCATAATATTTGCTATCATGAGAGAAGCCTCTAGTGAAACCTATGGCCCCCGGATCTATTTTACATCTTATAAGTTTCAGATCTACTATTTTGCAATCTTTTACTTTTTGAATCTATAAACCAAAAACCAAAAAATATTTAATTTATTTGTTTATCTATCTCTATCGGATCTCACTTTTGGAAATAACCTAGAAAGGATTGACAACCCCTTTATGGCGTTGGGTGCAAGTTGTATGATTGTTTGTGCAGGTTTTTGGTGAGTTGTGTCTAATCTCCTACTGGATTGATACCTTAGTTCTCAACAAACTGAAGGAAATACTTACTTCACTTTGCTGCATCACCTTTTGTCGGGGTATTGGATCGACACCTATGGGATCACAAGAATCCCTACTACGGTTGCGGGGCACGGGGTTGAGAGAAGAGTGGATCCAATAGATAGCACACACGGTTCGTTTACCCTGGTTCGGGCCGCAAGCATGCGTAAAACCCTACTCCTGCTTTGGTGGATTATATGTTTGTGTTCCTCAGGTAGCTATGGGGCGTGAGGAGCTCCAAAAAGCCGAATCGTGAGGAGTTCTGAAAAGCCGAATCCTTCTCTTGGTCGCCTCGGGCCTCCTTTTATAGGGAAAAGGGGTTGCCACAGTGGCACACAGGAGGTGGAAAGGGTACATTGATGCAAGGTTATCCCTCGCATTACATGACAAGGAGCATTTAATGCGTCTTGCTTAGGTGTCCTTGCTTTATCGGGGACGGGGGAGACATCCGTCTTGTCCGTCGCCGCTCCTTCTTGTGTCGACACGCACCCTGGCCAGCGATGCCTGGGATGCCATGTAGGCAGGCAGGCAGCTGAGGTGGCGCAATGGTGGATCTTCCACGAAGATCTGCATGCCGCCACGTAGGTGCCTGCCCAGCTGGTTGGGTCGGCAGCTACATGGGGCGGTGGAGGCGTAGTTTGCAAGGGCCTGATGGTGGTCCTGCGGATGTCCTCGGCAAGGGCCTTGTCGCGGCCTCGGCAAGGGTCTTGCCGCGGCGCCTGCTGTCATCCCAGGTAAGGTGCTTGCCGGAGGTCTTGTGGTCCTCCTTGGCTAGGATCCCGCCAAGGGTCGTCGTCTTCTCAATGTGTACCTTATCTTGAATGTCTTCACAAAGATCTGCATGCCACTACGGGGATATCTCCCGAATCCTTGCCCCATGGGGGCAGTGGACTCAAGGGTGATTCCCTCCGTGGGCGTGGGGCGAGTTCCCACGGCAAGGGTTTTGCCTGGGCTGCTAAAGTCAGCCCCGGCAAGGATCTTGCCGGGGCTGCTTAAACTAGCTCCCGGCAAGGATCTCGCCGGGGGAATCTGCTTCGTCCCCTTGCTCTTTGTGGTCTTGGCTTTGGGCTTCAGTTCCATCGAGCTTCGGTCTTATCCTGGCTCACCTCCCTTGCCATGCTTGGTGTGGTGGTGCCCGTGGCTCAGACTGCCCGTGCACATAAGCGTACACTTCTTTTTGTACACCTCTTTTTGTACACCGACAGGAGCCCCCGGGCCTGGGCCACACATAAGCGCGAAGCGTTGTTGGGCTAGGCCCAGAACGGCGTGTGGGCAGGCGGGACGGTTTTTACCGTGGTAAGATTTTCCGCGGTTCGCCTCCCACAACCCGCGCGCGCGGTGCGGGGTGGAGGGGCGTGCGTGACATGGGCGGCATGCACGGGGCGGGTTCTGCAGGCATGCGTCACATCGCAGTAATGAGGCAGCTTCGCGCCTTCCCCATGAACGAGGGGAGGCATGGAGGCGCGGCCTATTTACTAAATGGGGCCGAGGCGCGATCCTCAAGGCGCCCACTCCCCACGATCACGGGGTGGGGAGAGGTCGCCTCACCCGTCCTCTCGGTTCTGCACGTCTGCCACGTGCCTCCCATGCGCTTGGGCTAGCAGATGGTGGAGGCGGGAAACCGGGCCGTCGCTGGTTGGGGCGGCCGGTCGGTCCCGGCTCCCTGCGCCTTCTGTGTCTTGATTGGCCGAGCGGGGCGGTCGAGCCCCAGCCCCGCCCATTTACAAAGAGAGGGAGGGGAGGGACGGCACCCCGCACTCTTCCATCTCCTTCTTCCTTCAGCTTCTGCTCCTCTCTTCCATTCTCCTTGGAGAGAGGAAATCCCGGCCCTTCAACGGTGGCGGCGAGGGTCGCAGCTCGACAACGCATCCCTCCTTCACTACAAGAAATATGTCAACTTATGACCTTTTGTTAGTGACCCTGGAAGAATTGGTCATAGATCTATGACCATTTCAGACCAATTGGTTAAAAGCTGTTCGGGGGGCTCCAAACCCTAAACTATAACGACCATTTTGGTCAGAAAGGTCATAATTTCCTTACACGAAATGGTCATAAAGCAGATAGCACTGGTTTGCTGCCTTATTTCTAGCTGATCATGACCAATATAGATGGTCATAACCTTGTAAATTGTGGTGGGTTGCTACGACTAGGCGCCACCTCATCAGTTTTGCCTATGTGTCTTGTCCATGTAGCAGTTTTTGCCCTAGGTTGTGAAGCAACCTATATTTATGTCATTCCCAAAATTCCCCAAAAAATCTCATAGATTATTTGGGTCATATCTTCGTCAAATATGTAAAAAACCTTCCTTGCCTAGTTCAAAAATAATTCAAAAATATTCATTTTCCTATTCTGTTCAAAAAAACACTTTGTGAAGGAAGTACCACTTTGGCATGTCCAAATGGTATCCATTTTCTACAGTGCTTTCCTATGCCCAAATAACTATCCTCCACCAAATGCCAGCTCAATCCATTCATTATTTTGAGCCCATCTTCAACATTCGTATTTATGTCCAGTGTGGTACTTTGCAAAGCAAGTACCACCTAGACTCCTCCTTTTGAGCTGAAATTTTGTGAAGACGGTCTTCTTAGTAACTGATCATCATCAACCAAAACTCACGACCATTAGCCATGTGCATTTCCCGTACCACTAATCAAACACTTGACTGCTAATTCATGTTTGAGCATCGATCGGTCTCCTCGTGAGAATCTTATGTTGTAATTTTCTTCCTAGCACCTACCTGGGGAGTGGCCAACCCACTAGACATGCCTAGGCCGCCCAGAACACATGGCAACGCCACAATCACGCGGTGACCACGCGGCGGGCATGCGAGTTTACGCGCTCTAGAGTTGGGGCCCTCGACCACCGCCCAAACCTCGACGTATCGCCACCAAACCATGTATTTATGATTAAATAGGTACTTATGTAACTAGAAATGATTTTTGGAAAAAATAAATAGCAAACTATGAGGCAGCCGTAGTTCAAATTTGACCCGCTTCTAGCTGAATCGGCGGAAATTTGTCTTTTTCACGAGAGGTGGATCAAAACTTTTTACACCCAACCATTTTGTCAATTGTGCATTAAATATGTCCTAGTATTTTAGAAAATTTATTTGGTCCAATTTTGCAACAATTATTTGGGAGGTCCTTCACAAAAAAACCTCCTTTTGGGCACTCGAAAAATGGAAAATGATTTTTTCGTCCAAAGAAAATGAAAACTTCCTTAAGCAATATTGTTTGCCATTCCAAGATGCACCCTTATGCACAATATGAGATCATTTGAACAAACTATGTTATGAATGTGGCCATAGGATTGATCATTTGGCTTGAAAGCCTTGAATCTTCACGCATGATAGCTCATTTCTGAGAACACTTTTTTAAAAGAATTGCCGTATTATAAGTTTATTATTTTTCCTGGTAACTTGGTCATATATAATGACACAATGCGAAGGTTTTCCAATTTTTTTGATTTTTTTGAATTTTTTATGCCCGTTTCAAAATGCGGACAAAATGGCGTGAATGACCGTTCCTAGCTAGTGGTTGAATCATGAAATTTTTTTGGTGTTTCTCTGATTAAATAGGTACTTATGTAACTAGAAATGATTTTTGTAAAAAATAAATAGCAAACTATGAGGCAGCCATAGTTCAAATTTGACCCGCTTCCAGCTGAATCGGCGGAAATTTGTCTTTTTAACGAGAGGTGGATTAAAACTTTTTACACCCAACCATTTTGTCAATTGTGCATTAAATATGTCCTAGTATTTTAGAAAATTGATTTGGTCAAATTTTGCAACAATTATTTGGGAGGTCCTTCACAAAAAAACCTCCTTTTGGGCACTCGAAAAATGGAAAATGAATTTTTCGTCCAAAGAAAGTGAAAACTCCGTTAGGCAACATTGTTTGCCATTCCAAGATGCACCCTTGTGCACAATATGAGATCATTTGAACAAACTATGCCATGAATGTGGCCATATGATTGATCATTTGGCTTGAAAGCGATGAATCTTCACGCATGATAGCTCATTTCAGAGAACACTTTTTTAAAAGAATTGCCGTATTACAAGTTTATTATTTTTCCTGGAAACTTGGTCATATATAATGACACAATGCAAAGGTTTTCCAATTTTTTGATTTTTTTGAATTTTTTATGCCCGTTTCAAAATGCGGTCAAAATGGCGGGAATGATCGTTCCTAGCTAGTGATTGAATCTTGGTATTTTTTTGGTGTTTCTCTGATTAAATAGATACTTATGTACCTAGAAATGATTTTTGTAAAAAATAAAGAGCAAACTACAAGGCAGCTGCAGTTCAAATTTGACCCCCTTCCAACTGAATCGGCGGAAATTTGTCTTTTTCACGAGAGGTGGATCAAAACTTTTTACACCTAACCATTTGGTCAATTGTGCATTAAATATGTCCTAGTATTTTAGAAAATTGATTTGGTCCAATTTTGCAACAATTATTTGGGAGGTCCTTCACAAAAAAAATCCTCCTTTTGGGCACTCGAAAAATGGAAAATGATTTTTTCGTCCAAAGAAAATGAGTATAAACCGTTTGGTTATCATCCATAAAATGTGGTATAACTTGAGTGAAAATTTTAGTGGTTCCATTTTGCGAAATATTATTGGTAGTTGCTTCATAAACCCCATTTGTTTTTAGCACTTAGAGACTATATTTTAAATTACACCTGTAGTCTCGAACCAATCAGGACGTCTCCCCCGGATCACCCTACCGTAGGCGATCTAAACCGTTCGATCGTCCCGCATCCAACGGCAGACTTGACCCCCTCAGTCCCTCACCGTCTCACCCAACTAACCCTAACACAACCCGCACCACTCGTCCACTCACCCCCTCTCTCCTACGCACCCACAGCCGCCACCCTCTCCCTTCCCCAGGTCTAGATCTCGATCTACGGCCCGAACCAACCAACCTCACCGCCGTCCCCGGCCGCCGCGCCCTTCCATGACGACCCCTTCTTCAGCTTCGCCGACGACCGGGCCCCGGTGGCCGACATCCACGTCTCCGGGGTGGCGACGCCGACTTCTCGGCCTCCCCCGACCCCTACGCCTTCCGCCATGACTCTGCCGCCATGCACCCCTGCGGCATGCCCGACTCCAACGGCAACGTCATGCACCATGAGGCAGAGGATGACGGCCTCTTCACCGACTCCGTTCCCGTCTTCACCGAATCCGTCCGACGAGGGATTCCTCCTCCGCGAGTGGCGCCGGTACGTGCGCTTCCTCCCCTCGCCTCTGTTGCTCAGATCTGGTCGTGTACGATGGTTGGTCCTACTAGATCTAGCCCGTCGTAAATCATGGTGGGGTGCGTTTGTTCGGGTCGTAGATCTGCTGTGCTGGGTCGCGATCTGGCCCGTCGCTTGCCATTAGCTGGGGTGCGTTTGTTCGGGTCGTAGATCTGCTGCACTGGGTTGCGATCTGGCCTGCCGCTTGCCATTACCTGGGGCACCTAGCTGCTGTGTGTGCGAGATTCCATCGTTTTGCTGCAGATTCGGCGAGCGCCTGCTCGAAATTCGCACCATGACTTGATGTTAATGAGATTAAAATGGTTCATCTTGCTGCAACTTGTCACGATTAGCTGAATGATGGTGTAACCGAGTGACTTTGCAGCCTCAGTACACTAGGATTTTAGCTGAATAAAAGCAAATGATCGCTTAGGATTTGCCAAATGATGATGTGATCTACTGTATTTGTAGCTTTTGCAGCAGAATTTAGCTGCATAGGAATAACATGCCTTCACATATTGGGTTTAACAAAACCAAGTTAATGCTCAATAATTGGCTGGCGGAATTCTGCTCACATCCTTTTGCCTTAAGTTAGCAATTTTAAGTAGTGTCATACCACCTGGTTCTTTTACTACTTGATGGCCTCTTTTACATTAAGTGATTTTGTTCATGTAATATTCCTGTTTTGATTCTTGTGTGGTGGCGTTTTGATGAATAATTATGATCTAGATTTTTTTGTTAGTGGTATCTAATTTATTTTATGCTCTGTAGCCAGGCATCGGGCTGCAATTGGTCTACTATCAGCTTCATTTCTGTAATTCTTGTGGTTCAAGTCAGAACTAACAAACTGTCTTTATTAAGTTCATTATATGACTGTTTATGCAAGAAAATACTGAACACCAAGATTGGCAAATGATTTCTTTAAAGTTGAACTATGTTTCAATGTTCTATGCCTATTAACATATACTGTACAATGGTAGTTCTAGTGCATAGCTACAGCGATGTTTTTTTCTGGAGATAAGATAAATGGTACTTGAGAAACTTGCTTGAACCAACTGAAATGTCAAATAGGTTGCTCAATTGGTACAATTAGAAGCTTCAAGCTCATCCTATTTCCTTCATTCAATATATTTTATCCCTGTTATTCTTGCTGCTAAATTCAGCCCATATTGCTGAATAACTTTTCATTTTATTGCTTAAGGAGAGTCCCTAGCATGAGTAGCAAATCCATTTGTACCAGGGAAAACAAATAAACTGAGATCATTTCTTTTTTCGGGCTAAATTTATTTTATAAGTTGATCTAAATTTGAATAGTCTTGATCACTTTTATTGCTATGGTTTTTTAGTATGATTTAAGTTTTTGAGGATAAATTTATTTGAAGATAATCTGAATTTGAATAGTCTAGTTCACTTTTGTTGCTAGGATTTATTAGTATGCCTATATTTTATTTATTCTGATGTGTTGTGAAATCAGCTTAATTATCATGGATAACTTGCTATTTCTGACCACCTATTAATCTCGAGTGTGCATCTTCTTCATTATTCTGGATAACCAGCTAATAATCTCGAGTGTGCATCTTCTTCAGTATTCTTACTTGCTTAATCATTCTGGATAACCAGCTAATAATCTCCAATGTGCATCTTCTTCATTTTTAAGATAGTAATCAGCTTATACTTTTTTCGAAATGTCCATTAAATTTGACAGTATGCTTGGTTTTGCTTATCCATTCCTAATCTGGTACAAAACTGATATTGTTTCCCAAACAACTACTGTGAGTTTATCTAAACATATTGTTGATGCCTTCTCGTATCTCTTTGGTTTTTTGTTGGAATGTCATTGGTTGCCTGACTTGATTACTTCTTATGCTTGCAGAAACAGACATTGGTGGTGGACATGATGGGGCTGGTCTTTTGCAGAATACATAAGATGATTATCTGGCTAGATATGCTGTCGTGGTGTACTAATTGAGCAGGTAAGCATATCTTCTGCATGTATGTTGAGGTACCTAGTGAACTAATAACTGCCAAAATACTTGTATAACATGCTTTCTTTTAAACTTTATATTACCAATTAGTATCTTTTTGCTTGCAGCTATTGAAATTTTATTGGATCTTAATTCTTGTGATAGTCGGTTTGCTTAAACGATCAGCATCTCTCACCGTCTATCTAATTTGCATATGTAATTGGCCACTTTCCACTAACATATCTTGTCTGGTCCAAAGGTATATGTAGCTATGCTCTGTGGGCAGTGTATGTTCTCCACGTTCTGCCATGTTAGATGTTTAGCACTTTATACTGAACGCATGATCAAAATGCCATGACAAGATTGCAGCTCCTCTTTTCTGTAATTGCAGCAATGTTGCCTGATGAGCTGATGCTGTTCATGATGTGATGTTCTGTATGCAGATCAAGGTGCATAACAACTTCCAGCAGTTCACCAGCATCCTGACTAGCTATGTTAACTCCGCCTCCTACTTCCCGACGGATGATGCATCCTTCTCCGACAGGCTGCCAATGGCTGGGTGCCTGCGCCCTGCTACTTCCGCGCCGGTGCCAGCCACCGCGCCCAATCGCCATGACAAGCGGCAGCAGTCTCCTCGGTGGCCGGCAGTGTGCAGGTGTGCACACTGGCACTGGGGACTGGAGACGTGCAACATAGAAGGCCAGCAGCTAGGAGCTGAGCAGCTGTACAGAGCTGGAGGTAAGATTGAGGTGGACCAGATTGCTAATTTCCACCCAGTACAGTACATGTTTGTTGTTTGCTAGAGAGCTGAGAGCTACCAAGTGCATAGATGATGAATCTCAGCTTGTACAAATAAATGAGTGATAAGCAGGCTAAGAAACATAATAACTACGCGTCAGTTGTCTGCTAATTGCTATCCAGTACAATACATGAACACATAGAGCTGAGAGAAGACTGTGCAAACACCATGCTATGATAAAAACATACGCTTCAATTGCAAGGAAGAACAAACCCAGCCCTTCTTTTCATCTTCTTATATGATTTTGTATGTAGCAAGCCAGCAACAACCCTTGTTTCTTATGATTCATTATACATGCTCTGTTAAACCATGATATAGTTGCTGGAACTGAGCTTAACATTCAAGTGTGTATGTGTGTGTGTGTCGAGTAAAGTTGTGGTTTGTGCTGCTCCTTTGTAAAGTTCATAATATATTGGCTCCAGTTTTTCTAATTCTTGTTAGCTGATTAATGTAACAGGGCGTCCGTGGAAGGCCCAGTCCTGACTATGGCCCTCCTGTGAGTCTGGCGTTTGATTGTTATTGAAGGAGCTGCAGCAGAAGAAGAAAACAATTGTAGAACTTGTAATTGTGATTCCCATACTTGTACAACTTGTATCAACTAAGCTTGTATTATGTGTAACTTGTAGAACTTGTAAAGTAATGTATATGTTACAGCTTGTACTACGTGGCATTTGTAGAACTTGTACTGAATCTGGATATTGTTATTTGAAGTACCATGTGTGTTTTCTGCTTGCCAATTTAACTACTGGTTATTTTCTTACTGTCAAATTGAAATATGAAAAATTTAGGCCTAGTAGCTGGGACCAACTTATCAGAACCTGACAAGTGGGACCTGTTTGACTAATGGACCCATTTTATAAAAAAGGAAAACTAAAACTGTTGGTACAAAAAGCCCACGACCCATGAAATAAAAAGGCTGCAATGTTGGGCTTGGTCCATGAAGCTTACAAAAAAATCATAGGAAAAAATATAAATGGGCTGAATTAATGGGCTCAGGCCATGTAGAATACCGAATTGGACCGGGCTGAATCTTGTGCCACATCATCTTGCCACGCTGGATGCCTACGTGGTCTGGGGAGGCTGATAGTGACCAAAACACGACAATAGGCATATTTTGGTCATAAACGTCTATGACCTTCTCACTGAGAAGGTCGCTATAGTCAGTTTATGATGGCCAGCTTTTGACCTTATGTTTTTGGTCACAAAAAGGTCACAAATGGAAATTTGTGACCATTCAGTGACCAATAGTGGTGGTCACAAGTTGACATATTTCTTGTAGTGCTTCTCCTGCACCTGCGGTGGCAGAGCCGGCCACAAGGGGAAGGGGGAGGGGGCGAGGCCGTGGGCGAGGCCGGGGCGCCCGGGGAAGAGGAGGACGGTACAGCCCGCCGGCTTCGCCCCCGCCAGCAGCCCCTCCTCCAGTGGAGGGCCATGTTGGGGACGACCCTTGCGAGTTCTTCGTAAGGTTGCGGCGGCCGCCGCGCCGTCGCCTTCATCTCCCGACTCCATTTACGCGGGAGATGGAGCTGGATCCGCCGGAGTCATTGCGGCTGCACATGAGGGGCTGCGGGATCAGTGGCACGCGGGTCCGCGTCGACTTCCTAGCTCCTCATGTGATGTATCTTCGTCAGGGATGGAAGATGTTTGCTCGTATCCACAGCCTGGCGGATGGGCTCACTCTCCATTTTAAGTTGATGGAGGGTGGCCTTCTCTCCGTCAAGGTCTTCGGGCAATTTGGGACTCGTGCAAGGTGCTGCGTGGAGAGCTCCTCCGGTGACGAAGACTCCTCCTCGAACGAGGGTGACGAGGAGGACAGCGGCAGCGACAATGAGGGCGGTAGGCGGCAGGATGACGGGTCCGACTAGGTGTCGGGCGCCGCTCCTGGTGGCACCGGCGACCCCATCATCCGCGTTGCCGGCTCCTTGAACTTCTCTCGGCCGTCCCCTTGGCGGCTGGCGTAGGGAGGCTGCGGAAGAGGAAGAGGAAGAGGGTGGGCTGCAAGGTCATCATGTCAGATTACGCGGGCACCGACGCCTTCGACGCGTACTGACGTCCCGCCGCCTCGTCTTTGAGCTCTGCTTCCGGCACCGCCATCACCATCCAGCCTTTCGATGGCCACCAAGATGTTTTCTTGGTGCCTTCTGCCACCCGTAGCTCGACTAGGTGCTCCTTTTACCCTTCTCGCCTCCTTGACCTGCCTCCTGAGGAGAGGGACAAGAAAGGCATTACGAGCATCTTATCTCTTTTTAGTTTGTAAGCCTTCGGGCATCTGTTAAATTTAAAGCTTGTAATTCCCTTGTTCATGGTTTTCATTCCCTATGGACTGTACCTGAATGGAATGTTTTTAATGAAAAAGGAATGTTTGCCGGGTCATTTGTTCGCATGTAGAACCCACAAGAGGGAATAAATCCCTGATATCTCTAAGATAAACATTTTTTCGCCCGGCAACAGGCCTCGCCATCCCCCCACCCCACTTCGCTCAACCTTTGGGTATATTGCATGAAGGTGCGGCTTGTGAACTGCGTGCCGTTGTCGGTGATGACCCTGTTGGGTACACCAAAACGGCACACTAGTCCCTTGAAGAACTTGACGGCTGACTGAGATGTGACCTTCCTCACTGCCTCCACTTCTGGCCACTTTGTGAACTTGTCGATTGCGACGTACAAGTACTCAAAGCCCCCGACAGCGCGGGGGAAAGGGCCCAGGATGTCGAGCCCCCAGACCAAGAAGGGCCAGGAGAGAGGAATGGTTTGAAGGGCTTGAGCTGGTTGATGAAGTTTGTTTTAATGGAACTGACACGCTTCACACCTGGCGACAAGTGTCATCGCATCCTGGAGGGCAGTTGGCCAGAAGAAGCCTTGCCGAAATGCCTTGCCGGCAAGGGCTCTTGACCGTATGTGGGATCCACATATGCCTCCATGTATCTGTGCCAACAGCCCCAATCCTTCCTCTCGAGGGATACACTTCAATTTGACAACGTTCGGTGTCTTTCTGTACAGGACGTCATCGACGAACTGGTACATAGCAGACCGACGGGCTACTTTTTCCGCTTCTTCCTGCTCCTCAAGAAGTTCCCCAGTTTGGAGGAATCGGACGGTATGTTGTGCCCATGCTGGAGCCTGGGGCTCGACGGAGAGGACTAAAGGCATTTCCTCGGCTATAGGAGCGGCTGCCTCGACGGCAAGAGCTTGACGCTCCGCCGGAGCTAGCTGTCCAGTGGCGGGCTCAGTGTCTCCGGCAACATCCTTGCCGGCGGCTCCGGGGAGCTCGGCGGGAAAGTACATGCCGGGCCCTGATTTCCTCCTATCGTTCTGCTCTGTTGATGGATCAACGGATGGCTGAGAAAGCTGAAGCACAAAGGTACCTGGTTCCACAGGTAACTTGAGGGCGGCGTGCTTTGTCAGGTAATCGGCGATGTCGTTCTCCGCTCTGGGAACGTGCTCCGCTTGTATACCGTCAAAGCGCTCTTCTAGCGTTCTCACTTCATCGACGTAGGCCTTCATCAACGGGCTCTGATAATCTTTCTTGACTTGTTTGGCGACAAGCTGCGAGTCGCCCTTGATAATGAGTTTCTTGATTCCGAGGTCTGCCGCGATCCTACGAGCAGCAAGCAGCCCCTCATACTCGGTAGTGTTGTTCGTTGATACCTCCCTGGGGAAGTGCATCTGGACCACGTACTTGAGGTGCTCTCCAGTGGGCGCTACCAGCAGTATGCCGGCCCCGGCGCCCTGTAAGGAGAAAGCCCCATCAAAGTACATGATTCAGTCGCAACTCGCCTCCTTGCCGGGGAGAGCAGTTTCCTGGATTTCTTCATCAGGCGTCGCGGTCCATTCTGCAACAAATTCCGCCAGGACTCGGCTCTGAATCGTGGAGGTACTTTCAAACTTGAGGCCAAAGCTGGACAGCTCCAGTGCCCACTCTACAATTCTTCCCGTTGCATCTGGATTGTGCAATATCCGTTGCAGAGGGAGGCGAGTGACGATAGTGATCTCGTGCGCCAGGAAGTAGTGATGCAGCTTCCTCGAGGCCATAAGAAGGCCGAAGAGCAATTTATGCACACCGGAGTACCTTGATCTAGCCCCCTGCAAGAGGGAACTAACAAAGTAGATCGGGTGCTGCATCATTTTCTTCCTCGGCGGCACTCCGACCGGCCGTGTCGTCTCTGCACCAATGGCGTCAGGCTCTGTCGCTGCTATTACCTCGTCGTCAACTCCTCTCTGCGCCACTAGTGCGGCGCTGACCACCTGGTTCGTTGCCGCTAGGTATAGCAGCAATGGTTCTTGTGGTCTAGGCGCAACTAGTACCGGCGTCGAGGAAAGATTCCTCTTCAAATCTTGCAATGCTGCTTTGGCTTCTGGCTTCCATTCCATTGGGCCCGCCTTCTTCAAAATCGTAAAAAAGGGAAGGGCGTGCTCGGCAGACATGGAAATGAATCTGCTCATGGCGGCAATGCAGCCAGCAAGTCGACGCACATCCTTGACCTGTTTGGGTGCTTCAATCTATTCTATAGCTTTAATCTTGTCCGGATTGGCCTCTATCCGACGCTGTGACACAAAGAAGCCGAGAAGCTTGCCAGACGGGACGCCGAAGACGCACTTCTCAGGGTTCAGCTTGACGTTGATCTTGCTTAGGTTTACAAATGTTTCTTGTAAATCCGATATCAGGGTTGCCCTGTTCTTGGTTTTGACCACTATATCATCCATATAAGCCTCCATATTTCTATGGACCTAGGGTTCAAAACCAATCTGGACTGCCCTTGCGAACGTCGAGCCAGCACTCATCAACCCGAAAGACATCCGTACGAAACAATACGTACCACATGGGGTGATGAATGATGTCTTCTCTTCGTCTTCTCTTGTCATGAAGATCTGATGGTCGCCGGAGTAGCCATCGAGGAATGACAGCAGATCACACCCAGCCGTGGAGTCAACAATCTAGTCGATGCGCGGCAATGGGAAGGGGTCTTTAGGACAAGCCTTATTGATATCTGTGTAATCAATACACAACCTCCACTTCCCATTCGCCTTGCGCACTACCACTGGATTGCCCAACCACGTTGGATGGAGCACTCCTCTTACCAGACCCGCAGCTTCCAATTTCCGGATCTCCTCTGTGATGAACTCTTGCCATTCCAAAGCTTGCTTCCTGACCTTCTGCTTAAAGGGCCGCGCATGAGGACAGACAGCAAGGTGGTGCTCAATCACCTCCCTGGGAACGCCGGGGATGTCGGATGCTTGCCATGCAAACACATCGACATTCGGCCGCAGGAAGGTGACGAGCGCGTCTTCCTATTTGTCGTCAAGGGTGGAGCTTATGGTGAAAGCCCCTCCCGTGCCGTCCTCCTTCATAGAAACCTTCTTGGTTCCCGGCGGTGTGGCCCTGGACCTCTTGTTCCTGCCGGTGGAGCTCTTTGGCTCGTCCTCGACGGGAGCGCGACACTCCTAAGATGTGCGCTTGCCGGAGTGGGTGTCCGAGGTCTCACTTGTCTTCTTCTTGCCGGTGGAGCTCTCTGGAACGCCCTCGACGGGAGCACAACACTCCGAAGAGGTGCGCTTGCCGGAGTGGGTGTCCGAGGTCTCACCAGTCTTCTTCTTCTTCCCTCCCGGGGCTCCAGTGGTAGGAGCAAGTGCCCTCGTGGCGGCAGCTGCTGCAACTGCTTGCTGGTATAGTTGGTCAGCGCAAATCAGCACTTCTTTCTTATCGGAGGGGATGGTGATGATCGTCACAGGTCCTGGCATCTTCAGGGTGTTGTAGACGTAGTGTGACGCTGCCATGAACTTGGCCAGCGCTGGGCGGCCATGGATCCCGTTGTAAGGCAAGGGGATCTTGGCAACATTGAACACGATCCTTTCTCTCCTGTAGTTTAGATCACTTCCAAAAGTCACGGGCAGCGTGACCTTTCCCCTTGGTTGACTTCTCCCAGGGTTGACCCCCTGAAACGTGCCCGTCTCTTCGAGGTCTGTGTCAGGAATTTGCAGCTTCTCGATTACGGTGGGTGAGAGTAGATTCAGACCGGCCCCGCCATCGACTAGCACCTTTGTCACCTTGAGGTTGCATATTGTCGGTGAAACCAACAATGATAAGCACCCGACCGCAGTAGTGCGATCAGGGTGATCCTCAATTTCAAAAATGATAGGCGTGTTGGACCATTTCAGCGGCTTTTGGGCGCCGGACAACGGCTCCGCCGCTGTAATCTCGCGCGCCCACTATTTAAGTTGGCGGTGAGAAGTATGCAGCGAGGCGCCGCCATCGACGCACATGGCCTCCGTAGCTTTCTGGAATTCTTGGTCGCCGGGCTCGTCGTCCTCTTCGTGAACGTCGTCTTCAGGTCTTCTGTCACGGCCCCGGGCGGGCCTCTCCTGCTGTTTATCCTTGCCGCGAGGGCCTCCTTGGCCGTCACGCTTCTTGCCGAACACTTCAGCACCGTCCTGGCCCTTCTCCTTGTCCCGCCTCTCATATTCAGCCCTCTGCTTCTCAGCAAGGAGCTCAACCTGTCGGCAGTCCTGGAGATCATGGCCTTTGGTGCGATGGATCTTCCAGTATCACTTGCCGGAGTTTCCTGGCTTCTCGGCAGCCGCCAAGTCCCGGCAGGTGACACACCCGGCAATTTCCTTGCCGGGGTCACCCGCCTTGGTTTTCTTGGCGGAGCTGGCGTCATCAGATCCCTCGACGGCAAGCACGGCTTTACCCTTGCGCTTCCTGTTGCGGTGCCGGCCTTTCTTCGCCGGGGCGGCAGTATCCTCATCTGAGGAGTCGGTTTCCGCGCCGGCATCTTCGCCTTGGTACTTCCTTCCCTCCTCAGCCGGGCACATCTATCAGCAAGAACATAGAGTTCCGCCACATCTTTCACCTTGGTCATCGCCAGTTCTTCACGCATCTTTCGGTTACGCACGTTCTGATGGAACGCGCTAATGATGGCGGCAGGGTGAACATCAGGGATATTGTAGTGTACCTGGCTGAACCTCTGTATGTACTTGCGCAGACTCTCGCCTTCCTTCTGGGGTATGATGTGCAGGTCACTTTCTTGGCCATGGGCTTGGTGACCTCCAATAAAGGCGCCAACAAACTCATGGCACAAAGCCGACCATGAGGAAATAGAGTCTACCAGCAAGAGCATCAACCACGACATGGCGTTGGGCTTAAGAGCCAACGGAAAGTAATTCGCAAGCACCTTATCATCGCGGGCTCCAACAGCTTGCATCGCGATGGTATAGATGCTGAGGAACTCCGACGGGTGTGTCTTGTCGTTTTACTTCTCGCCAACGTCAGGCTTGAAGGTGCGGTGAGTGGGCCACTGGAACTGCCGTAGCTCACGGGTAAAAGTCGGATAGCCTACCTCGTAAGGTAGACCTCCAGGGCTCTCCGGTGCTGGGCGGTCCACAGTAGGCCCTGCTCGCCTGTCTGACTGGTGTTGCGCTTTGCGCCGGCGCTCGTTAGTTGTCCGAGCGTCTTCATGAGCTCGCTCCTGAAGAACTTGACGCTGGTCGCCGTGGGTCCGTGGGTCGGACGACACTATGGAGATGGCGTCACCCGCGATGTCTCGACGAGTCGACACACGCGGTACCGGGCGAGGAGGAGGCGAATGCACCATGGTTGCGGCGCTACCGGTCCTCCCGCCACCGGTGCGTGGGACCCCATCGGAGCGTCAACCTGGGAACTCCGCTGGACTTGGTTCATCCTTGTTGGCGACTGCGACAAGGCTTCGGATGGTGGCTCTCCATTCGTCGAGTTTCACCGTAACGGGAGGAAAATCGAGGAGCAATTGCGCGCGCGCCAAGGCTTTGGCTGGGGTTAGCGGTAGCGAGACCTGTACAGACCGCGACGCGCTTCGACCCCTGACCGTGTCAGGAGGAGCTCCATCACGATCCCGCGGTCGCATGCCGTTTCCACCGGTGCTTCGGCGGGCGGGCAGTTCTTCTACGTCCCGGGAGTGGCGCTCGGGGCTCTTCCCGCGGCAACGCCCGGGATCTTCAGCGTGACGACGCAGTTCGCCGCGCGCCGCTTGAGAGGAGCGCACTATTGGCGCCGGCGTGGGAGTCCTGGAGGCCCTCGCGTCGCCTTCGGGTGATGCGGCAGCGATCTTGGAAGGCCATGCGCCACTCGCGGAGGGCCTGGCTCCGTCTTTGGATCCGGCGGTGCGTGGCCCGTTACCAGGCGCACAAACATCACCACCTCCCAAACTTCGGCTGCTGGGACGACGTTGGTGTTCGCGAGCAGCGCCCCGGATCCTTTCCGCGATTGGTCCGCTGCTCGCCCGCATCGGGACGGGCTGTCCGGCTTCCGACAGGCCAACCGCCACCGTCCTCTTCTTCTTGGGCGCCATGATTATGAAGAAGCATCGAACTAACTTCTAAAGCCGATTCTCACAACTGCACCACCTACCTAGCGCGCGAAAGATGTCGGGGTATTGGATCGACACCTATGGGATCACAAGAATCCCTACTACGGTTGTGGGGCGCGGGGTTGAGAGAAGAGCGGATCCAACAGATAGCACACACGGTTCGTTTACCCGGGTTCGAGCTGCAAGCATGCGTAAAACCCTACTCCTTCTTTGGTGGATTATATGTTTGTGTTCCTCATCTAGCTATGGGGCTTGAGGAGCTCCAAAAAGCCGAATCGTGAGGAGTTCTGAAAATCCGAATCCTTCTCCTGGTCACCTCGGGCCTCTTTTATAGGGAAAAGGGGTTGCCACAGTGGCACACAAGAGGTGGAAAGGGTACAGTGATGTGAGGTTATCCCTCGCATTAAATGACAAGGCACATTTAATGCGCCGTGCTTAGGTGTCCTTGCTTTATCGTGGACGGGGGAGACATCCGTCTTGTCCGCCGCCGCTCCTTCTTGTGTCGACACGCGCCCTGGCCAGCGATGCCTGGGATGCCATGTAGGCAGGCAGGCAGCTGAGGTGGCGCAATGGTGGGTCTTTCACAAAGATCTGCATGCCGCCACGCAGGTGCCTGCCCAGCTGGTTGGGTCGGCAGCTGCATGGGGCGGTGGAGGCGTAGTTGGTGCGGGCCTGATGGTGGTCCTGCGGATGTCCTCGTCAAGGGCCTTGCCGGAGCCCCGGCAAGGGTCTTGCCGCGGCGCCTACTGTCATCCCCGGCAAGGTGCTTGCCGGAGGTCTTGTGGTCCTCCTTGGCTGGGATCCTGCCAAGTGTCGTCGTCTTCTCAATGTGTACCTGATCTTGAATGTCTTCACAAAGATCTGCATGCCACTACGGGGATATCTCCCGAATCATTGCCCCATGGGGGCAGTGGACTCAAGGGTGATTCGCTCCATGGGCGTGTGGCGAGTTGCCACGGCAAGGGTCTTGCCGGGGCTGCTAAAGCCGGCCCCGGAAAGGATCTTGCCGGGGCTGCTAAAACTGGCTCCCGGCAAGGATCTCGCCGGGTGAATCTGCTTCGTCCCCTTGCTGTTTGTGGTCTTGGCTTTGGGCTTCAGTTCCATCGAGCTTCGGTCTTACCCTGGCTCACCTCCCTTGCCATGCTTGGTGTGGTGGTGCCCGTGGCTCATACTGCCCGTGCACAGTCATAGGGGTACAAAAAGTGTACCCCTCTTTTTGTACACCGACACCTTTCCTCTTCAAGGGAAACACCAACGTTACCTCAGGAAAGCTGTGACGAAGCAGCTAGCAGGGCCCGACAGCAGCTCCTTACGGGTACAACTTACGGAGATGCTCAATGTTACATCAGTTTTGTAATTGAATGCCATCTCCGGTCTCTAGACGGACTGCAAAGGGTCTGGCGACTCGTACTACCCGGTAAGGGCCTTCCCACTTTGGCATCAACTTGCTTGTACCCTTGCGAGACCAAATGTGCCTAAGGACAAGGTCGCCTTCCTCAAAACTCCGGGCATTAACCATGCAGCTGTGATAGTGACGTAGGGCTTGCTAGTAGCCTGTAGCACGCGTAGAAGCCCAGAGACAGTTCTCCACAAGTAGCACAGCATTGTCACGTCTGTGTTGTTCTCGCACTACTTCATCATAGGCAAGTACTCGAGGTGATCCGTAAATGAGTTCCATGGGGATAACTGCTTATGCCCCATAGACTAGGGAGAAGGGAGTCTTCCCGGCAACTCGATTTGGTGTCGTACGGAGAGAACAAAGAACCACCAGCAGCTCGTCGATCCATCGCCTTCCACACTTATGCAGCTTATCAAATGTTCTTGTCTTAAGTCCTCAGAGCACCTCCGTGGTTGCCCTCTCATCTTGTCCATTGCTCCTTTTGTGGGCAACAGATGCAAATGAGATCTTGCTTCCGAGGGCATGAATGTATTGCATGAAGGCGTGGCTTGTGAATTGATTGCCATTGTCGGTGATGATTCGAGCATGGACCCTGATGCGGCACACCTATCCTTTGAAGGACTTGATAGGTGACTGTGTGGTCACCTTCCTCACGGGCTCCACTTCCATGCACTTTGTAAACTTGTCGATTGCAACGGAAAACAATTCAAATCCCCCGGTAGCACGGGGGAAGGGGCCATAGATGTCGACCCCCAGACTGAAAATGGCCATGACAAAGTGATCGTTTAGAGAGCTTGAGTAGGCTAATGGACATTCTTGGAATGGAACCGGCAGGCTTCTCATTTGGTGACTATCTCGAATGCATCTTGAAGGGCTGTGGGCCAGTAGAAACCTTGTCGGAAAGCTTTCCCAACCAAGGCCCTTGATCTGATGTGGGAGCTGCACATACCCTTGTGTATCTCTGCCAGCAGTTAATTACCTTCTTCCAGGCAAATACATTTCAATTTCACACCGTTGTGACTTCTTTTGTATAGCGTGTCGTCCATGAAATGATACATACAGGCTCTCTGGGCTACTCTTTCAGCTTCTTCTTGCTCTTCGGGAAGTTCTCCTGATTAGAGGAAATGGAAAATGTGTCGTGCCCAAGTTGGAGCTTGTGGCTCGACAACGAGGACCAGTGGCACCTTGTCATTCACGGGAGCGCACTCCTAGACCGCAAAGGTTGGTAATTTGGCAGGAGGGTGCAACTTACCTATCGAAGGGGGGTTGTTCTCGCCAAACTCTATGACGGAGGCTTCGGGAAGGTCTGCCAGGACAGGCTTGCCAGACTCCAGTTTCATCCACTTTCTGGCCAGTGTTGTCGGGGATACGGTGGGCTGAGTCAGATGGAGAACAAAATTCCCTGGTTCCAGATGGAGTTTCTGTGCAGCACACTTTGATAGATAATCAGCCATGCTATTTTCCGCATGGGGTATGTGCTATGTTTGTAATCCATCAAAGCGCTCCTCCAACTTTCCCACTTCCTTGATGTATGCCTCCATCAATGGGCTTTGATAATCCTTGTTTACTTGTCTCACCACAAGTAGCGAATCTCCGCGGACGATCAACTTCTTGATTCCCAGTTCTGTGGCAATTCTGAGCCCGACAAGGAGCCGTTCGTACTCTGCAGTGTTGTTGGTAGCCTTCTCCCAGGGAATATGCATTCTGATGACGTACTTGAGGTGCTCCTTGTTGGTGTCAAAACCGGCAGATCTCAGGTAGGGGGTCCCAACTTGTGTATCTGAGGATCAATGGTAACAGCGGGAAAACAAGGACATGGTGTTTACCCAGGTTCGGGCTCTCTTAATGGAGGTAACACCTTACTTCCTAATAGATTGAATATGATGAATATGAGGGTTAGAAGAGTAGATCTACCTCCATATCGTGTTGGCTAAACCATATATGTCTAGCGTGAGATTTTTCTGATTGCCTCTACGGACTAAACCCTCTGGTTTATATAGACATCGGAGGGATCTATGGTTATCCAATGTTATCTTGCAGAGGAAGGAAACATTACACCCGGACACAAAACTTGCCATTCTACGCATGTAGGAGTCCTAACCGGACACGGGGGATTATCTTCTGCTTTATCTTCATGGCCCATCAGTCTGGCCCATATCGAGTAATCCGGACACCCGAGGACCCCCTAATCCAGGACTCCCTCAGTTGCCCCTGAACCAGTTTTCGATGACGAGGCGTTCAGCACGCATATTATCTTCAGCATTGCAAGGCGGTTTTGTGATAGCCTGGCTTATTAGGGATGATACACTACTCATATCAATAAGGAATTCCTTCTTTTCCGGGAGCCCATTCGGACAGAACTCCAAAGTTAAGCGTGCTCAGCTTGGAGTAGTTTCAGGAAGGGTGACCGACCGAGAAGTTGCTCTCGGGTTCGCACGAGTGAGGACAAAGTGCGCAAAAAAGACTAGTGTTGATCTATGAGGCCAGTCTAGATCCCTCCAGGAGTAACGACCTCGTCGAGTGTGTCATGGGCGTTACAAGTTGGTATCAGAGCGGACCCTCATGGTTACACGGATGTTTGCACACAGGTGCGCGGTCATGTTGTTCATGATGTTTGTGACCCGTCATGGCACACGACATGTCACATGTACCGGACTTGATGCACAGACGTATGTGCCAAGAGAGAACGTTCCTGTGGCCCGACGAGGACGTCGGTTCCTCTGAGTGAGGGTGTATGTGATAGCATGGCTTATTAGGAATGATAGACTACTCATATCAATAAGGAATTCCTTCTTTTCCGGGAGCCCATTCGGACAGAACTCCAAAGTTAAGCGTGCTCGGCTTGGAGTAGTTTTAGGATGGGTGACCAATCGGGAAGTTGCTCCCGGGTGGGCACGAGTGAGGACAAAGTGCACAAAAAAGACTAGTATTGATCTGTGAGGCCAGTCTAGATCCCTCCAGGAGTAGCGACCCCGGCGGGTGTGTGTGGGCGTTACATGTTTCCTCCTTCCGAACATATAAAGTTAATTTCCTGCCTAAAGGAACCATGTCTGGCTCTACATGATTAGTACAACCCTTAGCCACGAAGGAATAAACATCCAAACAAGTACAGTGTCTTTACTAACAACTTTATTCGGTGAAACTTCACATTTGACCCTTTAACATTTCGAACCGTTTTCTTGGCTCTTGTTTCGCGTTTCGAGGCATAGCCTCTATTGGGAAGTCTTGTCGGAACAGAGATCGTGCCCGCCCATCATGGGAACCTCATCAATATGGTTTGGGTAATCCAGCCGCACCATACGTACGATTTCGTTGGGAACAAGCGAGTTTTATGTCCTGAGTGGGGGACACTTGGTATTTCTATAGTCTATAAAAGGACAAAGACCCCTCCTTTTTCCTCACGCTTTCCTCTAGCCTGTGGTTCCCAATCTCATGGCTCCAGTGCCAGCAGCTCCCATGGTCTGAACCACCGCCTCCTTCTCCTTCAATGGCCGGATCTGGTTACAAGGGAAAGTGGGAGGCCTCCACCGTCACTGAGAAAGATGTAAAGGCCCTCCAGAGCGCGGGTTATCTTTCTGCAAACATAGCGCAACGGCTCCCTGACAAAGATCAGGTGATCCTTACTCTAGGGACTGATGAGAGGGTTGTGTTCACCCCCCTTTTTGTTCGTGGGATGGGATTCCCCCTTCACCCCTTTGTCTGGGGCCTCATATTCTTCTCCGGGCTAGATTTCCATGATCTAGCCCCAAATTCCATCCTACACATATCGGCTTTTATAGTCATGTGTGAGGCTTTCATCTGCATCCCCCCACACTTCGACTTATGGCTCAAGGTCTTCAATCTGAATCCAAGGGTGGTCGACAGACAGCATGTGGACTACGGCGGAGCCATGCTGAGCAAGCTCCCCTACGCCGCGAAGCCACCTAGGAGGCTATGCCCGATTTCAGATCTGGACCCCTATAGAGACTTACTTCATGGACCACCAAGGGCCTTGAGTGGGGGTCCCAATCGGAGGTGAAGATGCTCCAAAATCGTGTCTCCAACATGCTGGCAGAGGGCACCATACTCACTAATGTGATTCAAGTGATGCTCTTATGCCGCATTCTACCCTGCCAGCTCCGAGCCTCCCGCTTGTGGAAATTTGATCCGGAGGAGCCACGGACCCTTAACCGCTTCTTCGGCACCACGCACGACGACTTCTCGAAGCTTCTCTTCAAGGTCCAGAAGAAGTGTCTGAAGGAGAATGAAGACATCGTATTCGACAGCGAGACTTCGGCTACGGCGGTAAGCACAATTTTGCCAAAGCACTATCTGGTAAATATTTCAAGTATAAAAGGAATTGGAGTTTGTGCTTTCCATACAGGACTGACAGCCATGGCGGAGCGGATCGACAATCCGGCTCCGGTGCCCGAGGACCCAGCCATGCCCAAGCTAACGGCGATGCTGGAGCCGTTGCCATACGAAGCGCCGGAGAAGAAGGCCAAGAAGAATAAGGGCAAGGAGGCCAAGAGCGGCCCCGGCCCTAAGGGTACTTCGGAAACAATATCAGGAGATACCGATGCCCCCTCCTCCCATGACGAAGAGGAAGAGGAGGAGCAGGTGGCAAGCGACTCCCCCATCAAGGGGAAGAGGAAGAAGAGGGTGGCCCCTAAAGACACGGAGATGGGGGTGCCTAGGAGGAGGAAGCTGAACCTCCTGGACAGCTCATATTCAGAAATCGAAGCGGACTTCCGAAGACAGCCCAGGATCAAGCCCCTGGCCAAATCATAAGTATTCAGATTTTTACTGTTGGCTTTGGTCCATCTATTATCATTGTGTGAGCTATCTTGTTTGTTGTTTTTTAGTCCTGCCCGCACACTCCCTGATACATGAATAGAGGGGAACTCTCTGCCAGCCAAGATGGCAGAGAGCGAGACACCGCCAAGAGCGCCCTCGCTACCGCCATGGGGGACACCGAGGTGTCATCCCTGCGAACATCCCCTGCCCAAGAGGGGGTGAGCGGGGCTGACAAGTGGGTGCCTGAGGTTAACACCTCGATCACCAAAAACCAAGGGGCAACGGTCCCTAGGCGGCTAACAGCGCAGAGCCTACACTATCTGAGATCTCGCCAAACACCATTCCGGCAGTCAGCATGTCTCCGGAATCGAATAAACAATCCCTTATGAAAGGGGGAGGAGCAGCAGCTCTAGTGGTGGCCTCCGTTAACCTGGAGGTGCCCCATGATCTGGAGGTAGCACTTCAAAGTGCATCCATCGTAGCAGAACACCACACTCTGATGGGTGTGGTTATGGGGAATATTCAGTCTGCCAAGAGCAGACTGAATGAAGCCTTCCACAGCCTACTGACAGGCTTTGAGGTATGCGATGTAATATTCTAAAGAACTTTATATTTCATTAGTATAGGATATAAAACCTGTGTACGGACGCTAGCCCCAGATGCTCTATTTGATTCTGAAAGGAATCAACTAGAGGATCTGTATAGTAATCGGGAATATAACGTATTGTGATGTTTATTTAAACAGGCTTCCCTGTTGGTGTCATTCGCCCAGGTCGCAGAGGTTTCTGAGGTCTATCGGAAGCTTCAAGAAGCTGATGAGGAACTCGAGCGCATTAACAAGTGGTTCGATGAAACGCAAGGTATGCACACCCCGAACTTTTTTTTGTTTTTATATCAAAGATGATATGTATGTTGAGATTTTGACTCATCAGATGATGTGATTATAATCACAACTGACGCAGCCGAGCTCAAGATCCTCAAGGGCTGTAGCGACCATGATTCCAATGAACCGAAGTCTCTCTGCTCAGTGTCATCCCTGGATCGGTATGCTGACACACACAGTACTCGAGGATTTATAATACAGGCTCAATCACACTTTATTACATCAAAAGTCCTCGAAGACGCAATATCCATTACACGAGAATGGCTGAAGGCCATCTAATAAAATAACCTGTAGAAGCTATGAAGAGTAGTTGAGTCCATCCAACTCCACGGCAAACATTGAGTGCATGACAACGACCTATCGCACCTTAATCTTCGTCTGAAAACTCTGCAACATGATACGTTGCAGCCATGTAGGTCAGCACATTTAATATGCTGGCAAGAACACACTGTAAGGATAATGAGCAATATCTACAACTATATGCATATTTGGCTGGTGGAGGCTGTAAGGTTTATTTTTGCATAAAGCTAGTTTTTCCCTACAACAAAGGAATGCATTTATTTAACTACTTAGTTAAATTTAAGCATGAACAATTGAGAATGGTTCCTCCATCTCAATTTCAAACCAAAGTCATTATTAACTGAACAAATTAAATAAAGTGATGAGATCAGACCATAATTCAAATACCAGGATACTCCAGAAAGTCCATAAACGGGGACACGGCTACTCATGAATAGTTTGTGCACTCTGCACAGGTTTGTGAACTTTTTCCCACAAGACTCGATCGCCTCCATTTTAATTTCTTGCACTGCATGATGTTTGAGAAATGGATGACGGAGACACAGTCTTTTAGAGGCATTAGCTATTAACCCTGTGTAGACCATACCACCTACATCTGCTACATCTGCTAGTCTACCACGGAAAGAGGTCACACAACATACTCAACTGTGCCAGAGCCCATATGGCTTGTGGCTGCACACGGAAGTTTCTAGGCATGAATGATATATGATCCCTTTGAGCCTGGGTGACATTCCATATGGTAATCTCATGGGTCCTCCAGGATTTCTTAGGACAACACTGGATTCTCCAGGTGCCCTGCAACCAATCCACCCAGCCGTGTATTAAATTCCACCTTCAAGAAACCCTTAGTTGTTATTACTCTCACAACTTTCATGAAATAACTCATACCAATCCATGTCTACAAGCATGGCTAAGCAATAAGTAACAAAGCGTATATTCCCTAGGTTTGACCTCAAGTCATTGGGTTCCTACCTCATGCACTACAAAGCATCATATTACGTAACCAGTCCTACGCATGCAAGTGTTTGAGGATATAACTAATGCAATAAAAACTGGGTATTTGAAAGTATGACCAAAGTATGAACTTGCCAAGACAAGGTCGATACAAAGTGGCAAAACTGTCTGAATTCAAAATTTATAACTTTCAAAATCAACTTTGAGCTGCGCTACTGGAAAGACACGGTCGATACGACGAAATTGGCGTTGCTTTTATCTAATTCGGACTAACGAGTAAAAAGTTACGAGGGTTTGAAGACCAAGGACCGATTTGTAAAAATTTCCATCATGGATAGGTGCGTGACGAAAATAAATAGAAAATGAAAAGACTAACTTGTGAACGTTCGTCTTCTTCAACTAAACAGTGGACGTTCGTTAAATAATAAAACCAGAAAAATAATGAACTATGGTTTTCCTAAAAAAGCGATCTAGGGTTTTTTTTGGAAAAAAAAACGAAACTAAAAAAATGAGTGGTTTACCTCGCGGATCGGGTCGGGTCCATGGGTCGGATCCGGATAATGGGCGGCAACGGGTCGGGCGACGGGCGGCTCCGGCGGCGGCAGCGAGGGCAGCAGCGGCGGCGTTCAGTGGCGGCGGGCGCTGCGCGAGGGGGAGGGGAGGCGGCAGCGCAGCTCGGCGGTGGGGTGGCAGCGGCGGCGGCTACGCGGCGGCGGCGAGACGACGGGGGCGACAGTTGGCTGCTGGCGGCGGGGTGAGGAGGAGCAGGAGGCGGCGAGCTCCCCTTATAAAGGCCTCGGGGGGCCATGCTTGGCCGAGGGGCCAAGGCGGCGCGGCGGCGTGTGTTGGCCGGACTCCGGCCGGAGTCCCAGTCGGACACGGAAAGGAGGCGGCGGCGAGCGGGCCGGCTTGGCTGGGCCTTTGTCCCGGTCGGGCGAAACGTTTTTTTAAACGCCCGAACTGAAAAAAATCCAAATAAAATATAAAAAATCTAAAAATACCAAAAACAATTTTCACCGTCTAAATCTAATATTTAGAACATAGTGAACATTTTTGTGAAATTATTTTTACTCAAAAATCAAATTGCAACATTTTTATTATATTTTTGAAGAATTTATATTATCTCCTCTCATTTATTTTAAATATTGGAAAAATGATATTTGGAAAAATTATTATTGATCCTATCCCACTTGGAAAATACATAAACTAGTGGGCTCCTCTTTGGAAAACTTCCAACTCTCTCACTTGGGTCCTTGAGTTGCTTAAAGCTTAGGATCAAATTTTCAAATAAACTCATGCTCAAAATGCTCAAATGATGAATGCAATTGAATGATCTATGATAACATCCAAATTGAAAATTGGGATGTTACAGACCTACCCCCCATTAAGATGAATCTCGCCCTCGAGATTCTGGTTGGCTAGAAAATAGGTGTGGGTGGTCCTGGCATAGATCATCCTCTCGTTCCCTAGGTGGCTTCGTCCTATGTAAGGTGACTCCACTGTACTTTGCAGAACTTGATGACTTTACTGCGGGTAACTATGTCGGCAAACTCGAGAATCTTAACGGGCTTCTCCCCGTAAGTCAGCTCGCTCTCTGACTAAGCTTCCAGGGGCACTGTATCACTGTCACACCCTGATTTTCATGCCACCACACTTAAGCTAATAATCATGCTAAAATGTGGTTTGACAAAAACTTTTGAGTGTTTTTCACTTTGCTTGATTGGTTTTCAGTTTGGTGTTTGCATGTAATCTAAAAATAAAATAAATCCTCCTACTCTTATACTCCTTTTCCTTGATCCAAAACATCTTCCCCCTGATCATGCCATGTGTATAGGACATAATAGTATTTTCTTACAAAATATTTTGGCCAAAAAGTATTTTCTAAAAATTAGTTTTTCCAAAAACCCCTGAATTGAGGTTTGTTCTGCAACTACTTGATTTGGGGTTTGAAAAATCTTTCAAAAAGTACATTTGACTCCTATTAGTTATAGGACTCCCTTAAACCACAAAGGTATAATTTTAAAAGTTATTTTCCTATTTTATTTAAAATATATTTCTTTAAGCCAAAAATGGTATTTAATAGGTTAAAATTATTTAACTATTTCAAAAATATTTGTCAAAATTCAGGGAAGCTCATAGGACATATATTGTCCATATATAAGAGTTTCAGCACATGGTCATGTTCAAAATATTGGTCAAATCCTTCAAAAAACCTTTCTGGATATTTCTAGCTTTTGAAATATTTACAAAGGAAAATTTGTTTATTAATTCCAAGAAAATTCTAGCATGTAAGTTATGACATATTTGATGATCGTGAAGAGCCTCATGCCTTGAAGATCAAGCAAACATCAACAAAACCCATCAAAACCATTTATGTCCATTTTGAAGTTTGAGCAACTTTACATTGTCAAACATGTTCAAATGCTCTAAAACCTTGTACACATGCTGCAATAATGTGATCATGCATCTAAACCAAATGGCACAAGATTCGGGGAAGGATATCTTGATGAAAGTTCCCCAAAACCCTTTTTGACCATATCCAAATTTCAACAACTCTACATTGGCAACTTTTTCCTTGTGACCTCAAATTTTTGTGGACATGCTTACAACCACAAATAATTACACTAAACCAAGTGGTGCTTCAAGGAGGGATGATTTGCATGGCTAAATCTTGGAAAAGCCATTTTTGTTGATTTCTAGGGTTTACCAAAGTTACATTGGCCACTTTCTTCAAATGAGCTCAAACTTAGTGGAACACCCTATTTGTATATTCCATTTGATCCTATTAAGTCTCATGCCATTTGGACTCAATTTGCTTTCCCAAAACACCATCAAACACCTTTTGGTGATTTTCTAAAACTACTATTTTCACCTCTTTCCTTGTTCTCAATGAGCTAAGCTTTTTACCACAGCATCTCCTAGACCCCTTCTAACTCCAGTAACTCTCATATGGCCAGAGCTCAATGATTGACAGGTAAAAACGTCACTTTACCCTTCTGGACAACCTACTTCCTCTCTCTCCCTCAACCTCTCTCCTCTCCCAGTGGATCATCAAGGCATCCAATGCCATGACCATCTTGTTTACTACCCGCTAGGGCTGTTGGACAGTTGAGGACATGGCCAGGGCGCAAACGACATGCCCATGCTGGCGAAAGTCACGCTCTGGAGCGCGCTACAGTGCGCCAGGGCACTGTAGCTCAACCCTCCCGAGGCAGCCATGCAGCATTGGGCAGAGAGAGTGTATCCGTCGAGGTTGCCTCGATGTCCATGACACACTACATGGTCTGCCCCCTCCTCCTTCTCCCTCCGGCTGCTTCTCTCACATGCGCGCCGGCCGCCCGCGAGCTCTAGTGAGCGGCTTCACACGCGTGGAGTCTTTGGCACGCCCCGCTCCCACTTTCCTTTTCCCTTGGCCTGGACCACGTCCACGAACGCCCTGGACACGCCACGAAGAGCCAGTTTTGCCTCCAGCGACGGCAATGGCTTCACCGGCGCACGGCCCATGATGCACCTCGCCCCCTTCTATTTATAGCTGCCCCCGAGCCCCCTCTCTACTCCTTTGGCCCTCTCTACCTCCCATTCACCTCCTAAACCTACCCACTCCCCTCCTCGTGCCCTCCAACCTCCCCCAAGGCTGAAGCCGAGCCGCTGGTCGCCGCCAAAATTCAGGCACCTCAGCCCCTTTCTCTTCGACCTAGCCACTCCAACAACCTCTCAGCACCATCCCAGACTCACCCCGCACTCCAGTTCCTCCTTCCCCCGCCGACGGCCTCCTCCGCGGCCATCCAAGCCATCGCCGCTACAGCCCTCCCCGGCGTGCGTGAAGCACATGGATAAGTGCGGCGTGGCCTCCTGAGCACCCCGGTGGGCGGAGCATCGCCGGAGACGCTCTGTAGCCCCGGCAATCGCCGGCGGGAGCCGCTCCTCCCCGCGACCGAAGCGCGCGCGGGAGTTTGAAGACAACCTGCTGTTGGGCCATGCGCATCAGCGACCCAGCGCGCAGGCCCCATCTGTTTATGTTGAAACGGCTCCAGCCGGATTCGCTTATCCCGTCCGAAGTCTTACTCCAGGGACGCGCCTTCGACGTCAGCCCTTCCTCCCGCATAGCCGAGCCGCTGGGCCGGCCCACTTACTCTGACGCGCTCAGTGCGCACGGCTGCCGCCCAGATCTAGCCCGATTTGGTAAATTCTTTTCCATTTTCTATTTCCAGAGACAATGTAAAATCCATAGAAAATTCATTTCAACTCCAAATTTGGTGATTCAAATTTGTAGTGACTCCATAAATCATGATCTATCATATGGTGCTATTTGCACATTTTTCCAGAAACATTTTCTTCACAAATATTTATAAAAATGATATTTTTCCATTTTTGTGATGAACTTTAGAAAATCATAGAGAGCTCATAGTTGATCCAAATCCATTGATAAAAATTTCTGGGCACTTCTAACATCCTAACCTAGTTTATGAACATTTTACCAGTACTTTCTATGCCACATGAAATATTGGTCCATTTCTACATGTATTGCCAACTTTGCAAATTCATAAGAAAATAATTTGAACTCAAAATCTAGTGAAACCAACTCCTAGATACTTATAAAGTCATTCCTTGTTAAATGGGTGCCTTTGCTCATTTTCGAAAATAAATATTCTGTAAACTTCTTGAAATCCACAAATCCCTTGATTGCATCATATTGAAATGTTCACAAATATACATGGATCCAATCCCAATGAAACCACTTTGGTCATTTGTTATATGACCAGAAGTATCCTAGAAAAGTCCAAGTACTATTTTTATAGCAATTTTATTTTTTGCCTTGTTGTGTTGCTTATTGTGATTGTTTTCGACGTTAGTTGACAAAGTAGACGGAGTACTTGGAGAAGGACCAGAGGATTTGAAGACCCCAAGGACTTGGTTAAGACAGGCAAGCAGCCCTTTGACCACGGCACCACTCTTGTTCATCGGTAGCTTTTTTTCCGATTGCATGATGATGAAACATGACGGTGGTGAACTTGTTGTGAACCACCACATGATGCTGATGGGCCTCGAACCCCTCGTTGGTTACCCCAAGTGGAAGGTGTAAGATGCAGTATGTAGAAGTGTTTTCCCTTAGCAAAGATGCCAAGGATCGAATCCCCACAGACTCCTAGGTTCAACAAGTAGGTGTCAACTGCTAACGGCGCATATTAGCAATCAACGTGGACCTGCACACAGATACAAATAACTTTGCTCCCAACGAGTACAGAGAGGTTGTCAATCCCTCCGGCCTTGTAGTTCACAAAGGGTTAAAAGCAAATGATATTAGTGATAGATAGTGTTTTTCAATAGTAAGTAAAAGCGAAAGAGTAAATAGCGGATGTGATCAATGATGGTAATATGGACCGGAGTCTCATGATGTTCACTAGTGATGTCTCTCTCCCAAAAGACGATAAAACAGCTATGTGAGGTAAACAAATTACAGCTGGGCAATTGACAGGACCACGAACGCAAACCAATGCTGATTACATCGCAAGAAAGGTTGAGGTTCAAAGCATGGGCGGTACACCAAAGTAAATAGACCGAAATCCATCAATATCTACTACTAATCATCCACCTTGAGATATCTATCCAGAACATCTCGCTGGTATTAAGTTGCGAGTCCCACCCATAGTGTAAACTCAATGCAACAGACAACTCCATTAAAAGAACTTTGCATAAAGTAAACAATCCTTGCGCCCGCGGGCACACGCACCGTTGTTTTCCCCCTTGTGCAACAGCACATCCCCTAGACTCATGTTTCTGTCACTCAAGCTAGTCATCGAGGGGCATGAACCCACAATCGAGCATAACGTTCCCTCTTGGAGTCACTACGTATTACTTGGCCAAAGCAATAAATAACAACGGAGAACATGCAAGAATTACTTATGAACATAAATATAAAAGAGGTAGATCAAATATATTACTCAAGATCAATCTGAACATAATCTCATAATCCATCGGATCCCAGCAAACTCAACATAGCAACAGCATAAGGATTACATATGTGCCTCGATCATGTAGGGCAGCTCACGAGGACTAATTAGTGAAGCACAAGAACGGGAGGAGAACATCACATAGCTACTGGTCATGGACTCATGGTCCAAGGGAGACTACTCAGGAGTCATCCGGGAGGCGTCCATGGTGGTGGAGAAGCTCCCGGTGGTGATCCTCCCCTCCGGCAGGGTGCCGGGAAGAGTTCTCCTGGTGCTCCCGATCTTGGAAGCGGCGGGGCGGCGGAACAGAGATGGGATCGCGAAAAGAGTTCCTGTTCTGAGGGTATCGGAGGACGCTTTAAATATATGCCAAAGGGGGGCATCGGGGAAGCTTCGGGGGGCCCAGGCGCCCCCCCGACGCGGCCCAGGGGGGGCGCGCCGCCAGGGCTCCTAGAGCCCTGGTGCCCCCCCCCCCCGGCTGCCCTTCGGACGCACGGTAGTTTCCGTAACGCTGATTTTTTATATAATTTTTCTGGATTTTTCCTGGCAGTTCTCGTAACGTGAAAACCTGAAATACAAAAATAGCCGAAAACAGAAACTGGCACTGGGGTGCACTGGATTAGTAAGTTAGTCCAAATATGATCAAAAGTGTATGGAAGTGTATGAATATCATAGCAATATCACCCAAAAGTGGCATGGAGCAAGCAGAAATTATAGATACGTTTTGGACGTATCAGATGCATACCCCCTACTCATAACTCTACCTTGTGCATAGATGCAATGTCAAAAGATTAGCTGTTCATGCATAATGTTGCATGTGTACCATGAACTCTTCGTGGTTACATTCTTTCGAAAACCCCATCGGGTGCCCCTAATGTCCGTGGGTGATGTTGAACTAAGGTCACCACTTGAAGAAGAAGTGGTGTACCAAAGAGAGCTTCTGGTGTGTGTGTGAAAAATGATGGATTAGATTTATGTGTGATTATGGTCCCAACTAAACATGTGCAACCACTCTAACCCTTTATGGGACGGGGCATTATTGATTACTTAGGATGATACTAGCGTGGTGCCCACATTACTAGTGACGGGGGTGAGTTGAGGTCACTCTCGGTACAGGATCATGCTTGGATTGCCGGCCATGAATGTTTTTACATGGCATCGGACACACCGTTGGTCCCTTCGTGTATGCATGATAATGTAAAAAGGGGAAAGTCCAATGATCTTTTACTTATACACGAGGGCTCTGCACCAACGAGTGGACCCTATGTTAGTATCGTCTGGGGAAAGGTAATGATCGGGTGCTTCCCCCGAGTACTTGAGGTACTGCGGATTGTGGATGACACGAAAGCTTCCCGGATCTTGTGGGTAAAGTGCGCAACCTCTACAGAGTGATAAACTATTTGAATAGCCGTGTCCACGGTCATGGACAGTTGGGAGGTGCTACTTAAACTATGTCCAGAATTTTACAATCTTGGTGCATGTGTGTGTGTAGAGAACTATTTGAGTCAAGGTGGTGACTTGACGTGTTGAATGAGCTAGTAATGATTTGAACTCTATATATGTTGATATCTGTAACCTGCCCTCGAGGTTACCCAAGTTCATTGATGCATATCTCACAAGATGGTAGAACATCTTATCTAGCTTGAAGCTAGGTTGCTTATTTGTTGTACAACTTGCATTGTTACCTTGAACCAAATCATGGGTTGCTTGCGAGTACATTCAAAGTACTCATTGGCTTGCCAGTGATTATTTAATTGGCCAGGCATGGAGGAGCAGGAATTTGAAGAAGAGTTCTTTGGAGACGAACATGCGAACTAGGACGTTTTCCCAGTCAGAATGCTTATAGGGTTAAGGCAGATGGCATGGGTTCTACTTATCTATGAAGACTTCCGCTGGTCGAGTTTATTTGCTGGTCAACCCTTGAGGCCTTATCTATGTAAGACTTGACCATATCGGTCATAATTTGTGTAAGACGGTATGCATGGATGTAAGACTCTTGTTATTCAGCTTCTGTGTGTTCAGTGAGCATTGATCTCTGATCACTGTACACGTGCATTCGGTGATCTCGACTCACAATTTGGAGTCCCCATAGAGCTGGTATCACAGCCATCCTGATTATAGGAAGCCTTAGTTAGCATGGTCGTTAGTTAAGGTAAAACTATTTCCAAAACTATTACTAGTTTTCAAAACTATCTATACTTCTCTTCCCTTCTCAATTTTTTTTGAAAACTGGGCTATACTTTCCTTATTGATCTCTTCCCCTTCAAAACTTTTGGTCGCTAGAACCCTTGTGCCCCTGACCACGTGATTCCTTGTAACCCTCGTGGGAAGTCTAGAAGGAGTACACCTTGCCAAACACTCACCCACCTCTTCTGAACACAAGATTGGCGACACCACAACAAGACGATGCGAACAGAAGATACATCCTCGAGGAATGAGGACCTGAAGACCCGAAGATGGTCTCACATTCGACACTACCCCAAGATGGTGCAACCTTAGCCTACATTGACCAGGGCACATGATATTCAAGAACATGATATACATCCCATGGTCCGTAAAGGAGGTGGACGCGGGGTGAACAAGGCCATTAGACTATGCAGCTTTATTAATTTCACTTGGCCATTGGAGCTTGACTATGGGGCTAAGTACTAGCCCCTTGTGTGTGTGCAGCTCTCCGGATTATGGTGCCTCTTCCACGCGGTTGGGCGAAGACCAGCCCCTCGTATAATACGGGGTAGATCACTAATGATTCGTAGTATAATACTGAGTCGCTACAGACATGAGCTTACATTGAAGACATGAGCTTCAAGCACTTGGTGCTACAGACATCACTGACCATGTGTAGCATCCCAAATTTTCAATTTGGAATGTTATACATAGGTCATCTTGCATATCATATTTTATTTTGCATTTGTGTGTTGTGATCCTCGAAATTCTAAGTAACTCAAGGACCCACGGAGAGAGTTGGGGATTTCACCGTTTTCGTATTTGAATTTTCTCAAATAATGGAACAAGGATCATATTGGTTTTAATTCTTTCTCTCCCCAAAAATATTTCATATTAAAATATATGAATGGAGATAATATGACTTCTCCAAAACAATTGAAATATTGGAGGAAAATATTAAAATCAAATATTTTGTTTTATTTGGATTTTATTGCAATTTTATTCGATTAGGAAAATTACGCGTTTTTCAAAATTGCATTTTTGTCCGGGAAAAATGTTCACTTTGTCCTAAATATTATTAGAGGACGGTGAAAATTTATTTCGAATTTTTCGTCTCCGTTTAGTATTTCTTTTGTTTTTTTTCTGCATCAGGGCTATTTAAAAAAAGGCAACCAACCTACGGACCGTAACCGACCCGGACTCTGTCGGGCCGGCTTTCTAAGCCGAGGCCGTAGCTGCCCGAGGCCGACCCGCCA
>LR738712.1:202137766-202155253 GCA_902687465.1 Secale cereale
CCCCCCCGAAACCCTAGCTCACACCGCCCAGCCGCGCCACCACCGCGGCCGCCCCGCCATCACCGGAGTCGCCGCCGCTAGTCTTTTCACAGTTTTAGGTAAAAAAACACGGTTTTTAATTTAAAAAACCCTAGATCGGTTTTTTCGGTGTAGATCGGTTTGTTTTTTCGGTTTAGTTGTTTAGCGGGCGTTCGTCCGTTCGTTTGTTCAAGAACGCTTTTCGTCTTTTAGTTATAGACAGCGAATGTTTGTTCGTTAGCCTGTTCGTCATGCTTGCTTTTTTAGGGTTTTCCGCGATTATTTTCGATCGCGATGTGTGCCCTGATGTTCGTTTTAGTATATCTTTTCGCTCGTTAGTCGGAATCAGGTGAAACAAGCGCCTAGATCTTCATCTCGAAGCCCTCTTTCTATTTAACCAACTTGAACAAGATTTTGGTAATTTAAAATTTGACTTTTGTACAATCTAGTAAACGGATATTGTTTCTTTCGTGGTTTGAGTTTTGTTGCTCCGTTTGATTTGATTATTTTTGCAAACCGGAGTTCTTCAGTAGAACTTTCTCGTTAGATATTGTTATTTTAGATTTACCCGTGCATCTTTGCTTGGTTTCTTATGTGACATTGTTTGTTTGCGATCGAATTCCCGGAGTGCGAAGCGTGCTACTACGAGTCCATAGGTTTTCCGAATCGTCAGCAAGGCAAGTAACACTTTCATCATACCCTTCATTACCCGGTTTTATGCATTAGTTTCATACCTCACACATTTCATGAGTAGGATCTCTTAACATGTGGGTCTGGGAAGTAGATTGAGGTAGAACTTATTACCTGCTTTGTTATCAAACCCTTGGGAGTTACTTCTGCATTATACTTAGGTTGCCATGCTATGCTCGTAGACGTGGATTCGGTTTGAGAGTATCCATGAAAGATGTGAGCTTGTTAATAAATGGTTCAACTTAAGGTGGCTACTTTAATACACATCTAGGTGCATTGGATGCAGGGCACCAGGAGAATCCATTGTTGTCCTAGGAAATCCCGGAGGAACCGTGTGATTATCCTATGGAATGCCACCCAGGCTCAAAGGGATCATAAGACTATTCATGTTAGAAACTTCCAATGTGCAGCCACTATGCCATTATGGGCTCTGGCATAGTTGAGTATGTTGTGTGAGCTCTTTCAATGGTGGACTAGCAGATTTAGGGGAAAGTAGGTGTACCAGTCCACCCGGGATAAAGAGTAAATGCCTCTGAAAGACTGTGTCTCGGTCGTCCATTTCTCAAACACCATGCAGTGCGAAAAATCCAACCGAGGAGATCGAGTCTTGTGGGGAAAAGTGTGCAAACCTCTATAGAGTGTACAAACTAATCATGATTAGCCATGTCCCCAGTTATGGACATCTTGAGTATCTGGTACTTGAATTATTGGATTGATCTCATCACTCTAAAACTAATTTTGTGGGTTAATCAAGATGGCTTTAACTGGGATTGAGTTGGAGGAACCTTCTCAATGATGTTTCAACTACCATGATAGTTAAAATAAATTTATTCCTTTGTTGAAGGGAAAAATTGGCTTTATGCAAAAACATTATAACCTTAGAGCCCCCACCAACCATATATACATGTAGTGTTAGCCTTCATCTGTTACTTGCTCTACTGTGTTATCTTGCCAGCATATTCCATGTGCTGACCCGTTTCGGGCTGCAACATATCATGTTGCAGACTTTTCAGAAGAAGAGTAAGGTGCGCTAGGTCATTTGTCATGCACTCAGCTATGCTATTTGTCATGCACTCAACTATGCCATTGGAGTTGATGGACTCACTTATCTTCCAAGCCTTCAGCTATGCCATTGGAGTTGATGGACTCACTTATCTTCCAAGCCTTCACATATCTTCTAACAGAATAAGTTCTCTTTTGAGACATTCGATGTAATAAGTGTGTGATTGCCACTCTGTTATAAGTCCTTCAAGTACTGTGTGTGTCAGCGTTACCAATCCATGGATGACATAGAGCACAGAGACTTTGGTCCATTCAGATTGTGGTCGCTAAAAGATGGTATCAGAGCACATGCTGAATGTAGGACACGACCACTAGGATAAGCCTTAGGTCACTCTTCTCTACTCATTTCTGACACCTCTCCATTTTCTACTCTTTAGGATGGTGGACTCAAGGAACAAGTTCACCCAACCAGATGAAGACACACCTTTTGGACGGCACTTGAAGGAAGTCACTAGGTACCTGAATGTTGGAATACCAAGCTTCGCCGGGACCTACACCGCCACTTTACTAGAAGAGGAGCGATGGATTATTCACGTTCAAATTCCCGGGAGGACATTCATGCCAGTCACGGAGCCCATAGAGTTTTCCTTTGATGCACCAACCTGGAGCCTAGGTAAGAGTATGGCCGCCCACATTGCTATGGGACGAATTGGAGAAGTCTACAAACAGGAGTTGAAGGACACTTTCCACCATGTCTGAAATGCATTGAATGTGAAACTACTAATTCTTCACCTTAAAGTTCAAATGCTTCTATTGCTGCAAATTCTTCAACTATTTCCGTGGTGGCAATTTCCTCAACTGATGAAACCGTCGATGCTACCAACGAAAATGCAGGGTTGAAGGAATTGTATGTGACAGGCATGTACAATAGCCTCAAAGGTCATCTGACTCTTTGCGATGTGCTTAAAAAGCAGATTCTGGACAGGAACCCTAGGAAAGAGGGTATTGCCTTTGAGAGGAAACTCAATGTTGATGGGACCTACTGGAAACCTGAGTAGTATACCGCAACCTCATGGGTTGCTGCAGTAGGACCTCCAAAAGATCCATCTACCTTTTCTGGCTTTGCTTGTGAATCTCCACATTCATCTGATGAGTCATTTGACTCCAACTATAAACTGTTCAAAAATCAGAATGGTTAATTATTTGCTAGATATGTTGGAACTAACTACTGGAATGGTCCCCCTATGAAGAAAATATGGGTTCCCAAAAGGTATCTTGAAAACCTTCAAGTGAATGTGCTCATGACACCACCTGTGAAGAATAGGAACCCCACATCAAATTCTTCATATGGATCAAAATCTTCATATGGATCCAAGTCCTCACACACACCAAATTCCTCATGTGGATCAAATTCCTCATATGAACATCATCGTGCTAATGCGTCTGTTTCGTAGGGAAAGACTAAATGTTATGAATGTGTGCATCATTCTTCAAGTCATTATGTTCATAAGTCCTCGAAGAATTTCTCTGCTTACTCATATTCATACCCTAACCCCTGTCCTGTGAAACGAAATGCATTGGCTTCAATGCCACCTTTTTCATATTGAGCTCGCAGAATGATGAACTCTTTGCCACTCCTCTAGATGTGGGTGGTGAAGGAAAATAACTAATTTCTTATGCAGGGTCAGGTCTCCAGACGAACATAAAATCTGAAGAATTTGCTGGAGACCTGAGAATGCTTGAAAGGAAGCAAGGTAATCATGAAGAAATGATTAATTCATTTCTCACGTCCTCATTCTACTTCATATATATTGCTCTTATTGATGAAATTCATTCTGATGAATTTGATGTCGAGTGGGTCCTACAGGTGAATCTCTCAAAGCTACCGAGTGGGTCCTCGACAGTGGATGTACAAATCACATGACCGATGAGAAGAACCTATTGATGGAAACTGCCTTATCTCCATCTCATCTGAAGCATATGACCTATGCTGACAAATGTAAAAGCATGGTATTGGGTCTAGGCAAGGTTGCAATCACAAAAGATCGACACATGGACAAAGTCATGGTTCTCGAGTGTCTAGGATTCAACCTCATGTCTGTCTCAATGCTTTGTGATCTTGATATTCTTGTTGTCTTTGGCAAATATAGTTGTGTTGTAGTCATAGAATCTGACAGATCCAAAATCTTTGAAGGCTTTAGGAGAGGAGACCTGTATATTCTTGATTTTCTAGAGGACCATAGCCTGCCACATGTCTACTTGCAAAAGCTTCAGGAAGATGGCTATGGCATCGACAACTCTGTCATGCTGGCATGAGGAACTTGCACACACTTGTGAAGAAGAAGCTCATCATTGATATTGAGGGTGTCAAATTCCTCAAAGATCATCTTTATGGGTCTTGCAAAGTTGAGAAGATGACCATATCCAAGCATCCCTCGAAGACTATCATGACTACCACTCGTCCTTTTGAATTGCTTCACATGGGCCTTTTCGGCCCCACTAATTACTCTGTATTCACAAATGCAGCATCTCTATATGGCTTTGTCATTGTTGATGACTATTCTCGATATGCATGAGTTCATATCATCAAATTTATACCTGAAGTGCGGGAAATCTTCAAATGATTTTCCTCAAGGGCCCCGAAAAATTTCGGTGTGAACATCAAGCATATACGGAGTGACAATGGGACCGATTTCAAAAACATTGGCCTTGATGACTATCTTGATGAACTTGGTATTACTCATGAGATACCAGCCCCTTACAGTCCTAAGCAGAATGGCGTTGTGGAGCGCAAGAACATGACTCTAGTTGAGATGGCTCGCACTATGCTTGATGAATACAAGACACCACTCCATTTCTGGCATGAGGCTATCAACACTGTGTGCCATATCATCAACAGGGTATATCTCCACAAACTCCTCAAGAAAACATCATACGAACTCCTCACTGACCAGAAACCCAATTTGAGTTATCTCAAAGTCTTCGGTGCTAAATGTTGGGTTAGAAATCCTCATCACAGATCCAAATTTGCACCGAAATCACATAAAGATTTCATGCTTGGTTACGGAAAGAACTCACACACATACAGAATCTTCATCAATCATCTTCACAACATTTTTTAAACTGTAGATTTGCGGTTCGATGAAACTAATGACTTGCAAAGAGAGAACCTGCCTCCTGTCATAGGCGAAATACCTCCTGAGGAATCCATTAATACCAAGGCTACTGAGGATTTCATCCCCACTGAAGAATCTATTGAAGAAGTCATTCCATACGATGAAGAAAATCATACTGGTGCTCCTGATGAAACTACCGCTGAAGAAAATGCTTAGCCAAATCAAAGTCATCAACCAACTCATCCTCGAGTGGAAAAAAGTGCATATTGAGAAAATCATCGACGAGATCAATGCACCAGGTCCTCTCACACGCTCAAGGTCTTCACACTTATCTAACTTTTGTGGGGACTTTTCTTTTGTCTCTATCACAAAGCCCACCAAAGTTGATGAGGCATTTCTGGAACCTGAGTGGATTCAAGCTTTGCAAGAGGAATTACATCAATTCGAGCTCAACCATGTGTGGGAACTCGTCAAGATACCAGATCCTCAAAAGCACAACATCATTGGCACAAAGTGGATCTATCGCAACAAGCAAGATGAAAACGGCCTTGCGGTAAGGAATAAGGCTCATCTCGTAGCTCAAGCCTACACATAGGTTGAAGGAATTGATTTCGATGAAACGTTTGCACCTTGTTGCTAGACTTGAAGCTATTCGCATATTAGTTGATTATGCTAACCATCATAATATCATATTGTATCAAATGGATGTGAAAAGTGCATTCCTCAATGGTAAGCTTGAGGAAGAAGTATATGTTGCTGAACCCCCAGGTTTTGAAGATCCTAAACATCCTGACAAAGTCTTCACAATCAACAAGGCCCTCTGTGGCCTCAAGCAGGCCCCTCGGGCGTGGTATGATACTTCGAAGGAATTCCTCACGAAGAAAGGCTTCAAACCCGGTTCACTTAACCCAACTCTTTTCACCAAATTATATGATGATGAATTATTTATGTGTCAAATCTATGTGGACGATATTATCTTTGGCTGTACTGATGAACGTTACAATGACGAATTTGGCTACATGATGTGTGAAGAATATCAAATGTTTATGATGGGAGAATTGAAATTCTTCTTAGGCCTTTTAATTCGTCAACAACGCAATGGCATCTTCATATCTCAAGAGAAATACCTCAAGGATGTTCTGAGGAAATTCGGCATGCAAGATTGCAAAGGCATCAAAATCCCTATGCCCACAAGTGGCCATCTCTGCATCGAAGAAAATGGTAAAGACTTCGATTAAAAGGTATACCGCTCCATGATTGGCTCTTTATTGTATCTATGTGCATCTAGGCTAGATATTATGCTTGGTGTTTGCATGTGTGCCCGATTTCAAGCTACACCTAAGGAATCACACCCTAAGGATGTGAAGCATATTCTTCGATATCTAGCTCACACTCCAACACCTGGGTTATGGTATCCCAAGGGCTCTTATTTTGATCTCAGCGGATATTCTGACTCTGACTATGATGTTGATCAAATGGATCGCAAGTCTACAACCGGCACATGCCATTTCCTTGGATGATCCTTAGTACGTTGGTCCTTGAAGAAGCAAAACTGCGCATTACTCTCTACTGCTGAAGCCGAGTACATTGCTGCTGATTCATGCTGTGCTCAATTGCTGTGGATGAAGCAACCCTCAAGGAATATGGCGTCAAGTGCCACTCGGTTGTGACAATGAGAGTTCCATCAAGATTGCTCACAACCCAGTTCAGCACACGAAGACAAAGCACATCCTGATCCGTCATCATTTTCTTCGTGACCATGTGTTCAACAGCGACATCTCCATCTACCATGTGAAGAGTAAAGAACAGCTGGCAGATATCTTCACTAAGCCCTTGGATGAAAAGAGATTTTGCAAGTTGAGGTGTGAGCTAAATATCTTAGAATCTTCGAATGTTCTTTGAAAGGACACCCATCCTAACATTTATGAAAAATTGATGACTTTGATGCGCAACACACAAAGTAACGTTTTTCTTCAATCAATGAAGACTAACTGTCTAAGTGTGAAGAAATTAATGTAGAAATTGATTCTCAGAGCCCTACGACAATTGTACGCATTGTCTGAAATCATCATTCTTATTCGGTGGGTCACGCCACCAACCAAATTTGAAATTTGAGTTTTCTTCATTTTTGCAAATTCTGCAAATTTTTCAAATTCCTCAAAATTTGTAATATATATATACATCCGGTCTATTCTGCTAATATTAGCAGAATAACTATTCTTTTAACACTTCCGCACTGCACACATAACGCGAGGGCACTGCATTCTCAGTAGCAGAGGTACTGCAACATAGTGACCAATGAACTTCATGTTGAAAAAACTGTATGTGTTGTTCTTTTCGGTACCTTTTTTGCTCTACTTTTTCAACCGTTTGTCCGAACAATGCGTGTAATATACCGTTGAAAAGCTATAATTTATGCACTAGTTTTCCATGTTGAACACTTTTCGAGATTCCTCACGGTTTAAGAGCAGTTTTTAAAACGGTGCGACCCACGAATAATGACAGTGAGCGTTTTTTCATGTTTTTTTCTAAACCGCTCGTCGGAATGAAACATATGACACACCGTTGGAAAATATCGTCGAGGCACATCTTTTTCATATCTACTACTTTGTCTAATTTGTTACGGTTTAAAAACAGTTTCAAATTTACTAAAACGTGGAATTCTGTTTTTCGATTTTTTTCAAAATTTTCGGTACTGTTTTCACTCTAGTTTTCTAACCATTTGTCAAAACAAGGCATGTAATATACCGTTGAAAAGCTATGTACGAGGCGCAACTTTCATATGTTGAAATGTTTTTGAGATTCCTTACGCTTTTTAGTTAATTTTGAAAATCGTGCGGCTGACTACGAAGGACAGCAGCAGTTTTTGGCGAAATTTTTACAAACCGCTAGTTGAAATGATTCAATATATACGCTGTTGGAAAGATATCGACGAGACACAACTTTTTCATGTAGAACATTCTCTCTAATTCCTTATTGTTTAAGAGCAGTTTCAAAATTACCGAAATGCAGAACACTCTTTTTTTTAATGCATATTGTTTTTAAATGGATTGTACGAAAAGTCCTCCTTGGTGGACTGTTTGAAGTCCAAAGTGCACCGCATTTGCATGATTTTGTAAATGCATTTTGTTTTAAAATGTGTGTTCTGACAAGTCCTTCGCGATGAAATTTTTTGTAGACCAAAGCGCACAACAATTTTGCATGTTTTTTAATGCATTTCGTTTGAAATGGACTGTACTAAAAAGTCTTCCGTAGTGGACTTTTTCCAAGACCAAAGTGCACCGCATTTGCATGGGTTTTTAATTGTATTTTCTTTTAAAAGGTGTGTACTTTAAAGTCCTTCATAGTGGACTTTTTTGTAGACCAAAGTGCACTGCATATTTGCATGTTTTTAAATGCATTTTGCTTGAAATGGAATGTACTAAAGAGTCGTTGGTAGTGGACTTCTTTTTTACCCAAGTGCACTGCATTTCCTTCATGGTATTTTTATTGCACTGTGAGAACAAAGTGAATTGTATAAAAAACTTCAACATTTTTGCTGTTTTTTTGGCAACAAGGGAATTGTGATAAACAAAGTGAGATGCATTCTTTTGTCTTTTCCTCACTTTTTTATTTAACGCATTTGGACTACATAGACAAGACAAGTGGTCTGCAAGGAAAAAAAATAGAGTTTTTACCAATAAATTACACAAAATGTGGTTATGATATTAGTGCAACAATCACAAAGTTAGCATGAAATCTTTAACTAGTGAATCCCACTTCTTCGTACAGAACAAAGTGAACCTCAGGGCTCCTCAAAGTGGACTGAATCATGGCATTCTTTCCATGAAAATGAAACCATCAATGCATCTTAAAATGAACTTCTCAACAGAATAATCACACACATTTACAACAAAAACAATTCCCACAATAGTGAAGTGCACGTGTTGTGCGACGAGCAGCACACGCACGCCCTTCGAACCTTGTTTCGAATCCAAGGTAGATGCAATCAGGAAAAAAGGAGCTCTGGACTACACGCAAGCCTTAATGCCCTACACACTTTGGCCCAACACAGCACACAGAGATCACAGGATACAACAAAAGGATTGTAAAATAGATGTATCAAACTGCGCACTGCTAGTTGTCGAACCACATGTATGCCGCCAATGAGCTGCACAGCGGCACCAACCGTACTGCATCTCAGCCAACACAACACATTCATCTCGACTTGGCACGCACGCGACTTGCACACAAAAAGTTTGAGCAAAGTGTCAACAAGGGGCAGAAACTATAGTTTCCTTTGGCGGTGGCCGTAGATGAACCTCACCAGGGCATGCGGCGCACTGCTCGCAGGATCCGGGTGCACTGCACTTCATATCCAGGCGCACAGCAAGAATCTGAAACATGAAAGGTCAAACTACTAACGAAAAGTTAGCATTTTTCATACAGAAATAACTGAAGAAAGAAACATAGTGAACCGCTTTGTGAGGATGCAACGGTTCGTGGGAGAGGAGGCAAGCGGACTGCTCCAGCGACGACCTTGAATTGCTCATACCGGTGAAGAGGAACGGGGAGCCCGCCATTCATCAGCGATGTTGGCTACACACCAGAGTCAGACACCAAAGTTGCTCAGCTCTAGGTGTCAAAGGCCTTCCGCCCAAGACAGTGGAGAGAGAGCTCAGAGGACAGGGGAGCGTGGCGGCCGGGACTCGCCCCCACCGCGCCCTTGCACTAGTGATCTTGATTCGTCGTCTTCCCATGTCATGGCCGGTTGCATTTCATGCCCGAGGGCGTGATGCCGAAGGAACTGCAAGTGGGCATGCTGCCGAACAGCTTGCCGTCATTCTCCTATTGGTGCTCGGTAAACTGCAAGCGGTGCGACCTGTGCTCCATCCCGCTCGGCGCAGACAAGTCCCAGATCGACAACCATGGAGGCTCATTCCTGCTGGGTGACAGAGAGATGAGAGAGAGGACGACGGGGATAGAGACAGGGGGAAAGGGTCTTGGTGGAGCTGCTTCTCACCTAGCCGACGGTGATTGCAAGGCCGCCGGGGGCGGACCAGGGCGGAGGTGCTGGATCCGAATCGAGGCGGCCAGGGATCTCGCAAGAACCGCACACGGAGCACAAACAAACCGCATGAACTGGAAGCCCGAGGGAATCGTCGGCGCGGGGGTTTGTGTGGTCGGTTGACGAGGCATGGAAGCTTCCATGGTCGTCTAGAAGATCAAACTGAGGGAGGAGGGGCCATTTCGAGGTAGTAGATTGTGGCCGCGGGAGTCGGTGGAGACTGTTGGCGGCGGCGCCCGCGGCGGCCGGATCCCCTTCTACTGCTCGCGGAGCCCGGTGGAGGGAAACCAGGCGTGGTGGGAGGTTGTGGTGTCGTAGGTGGCCAGTGGGAGGTGTGGCGGCGTGAAGCTGTGGGTTGGGGGAGGGAAGCGCGCCGACCAAGAGTGAGAGAAGGTGGTGGGGTGGGGCGCTGGGGTGGTCGAGGCCATCGCGTGGTCGCCGGCTACCGGGCAGGTGGTGGCCAGCGGCGGGGCAGCGGGTTGGTGGTGGTGGGGTAGGGTGTTGTTGCCACACAGGGAGGTTGGTGGAGGAGTGGGGATCGGGGTAGAGTGGTAGGTGGTGGTGGTGAGAGGGGTGTTTTTTTTTATTCGGTCGGTCAGCGCAGGTTGGGTGACTTTGTGGTTAGGGTGTTATCAGAATAAGCCGCTTGATGTGCAGAATAAGTTCTTAAGGGGTGTTATCATAATAGACCCACCCTATCTCCCATGATCTCCACTATCTCCACTACTCAAAACATGGATAACACATGTCGCTAGGATAGCAAAGGGCAGGGGCACGTTCGTCCAAATTCTTCGAACGAGCGGTTTTTCACCATGGTTATAAATACCCCCTCCCCTTCTACTTACCTCATTTACTCTGCTCAACCTCCTTCATGCTCGAGCTCTCAGACCTAGTGCCACCACTGTTGGTGTCAAAACTGACAGATCCCGGGTAGGGGGTCCCAAACTGTGCGTCTAAGGATCGAAGGTAACATGAGGCAGGGGACACTTTGTTTACCTAGGTTCAGGCCCTCTTGATGGATGTAATACCCTACTTCCTGCTAGATTGACTTTGATGAGTATAGGGTTTACAAGCGTTGATCAACCTCCAGATCAAGATGACTAAACCCTAAATGTCTAGTCTGTATGATTATGAATGACACTATGGACTAAACCCTCCGGTTTATATATACACCGGAGGGGGCTAGGGTTGTATAGAGTCTGTTTACAGAGAAAGGAATCTTCATATCCACACGCCAAGCTTTCCTTCCACGCTAAGGAGAGTCCCATCCGGACACGAGGGAGAGTCTTCCATCTTGTACCTTCATGCCCATTAGTCCGGCCCCGTATTACGTAGCCCGGATGCCCGAGGACCCCGTAGTCCACGATTCCCTCGTGACTCCACATGGGCCGCTCCTCCCGAATTTAAGTCCGGGCCCCCCCTACGGCTTCCATCCTGGCTCAATAAGGGCCTGGGGTGGGCGTCATCTGATGAAGCAATGATGCTACAGAAGCACATCAAGAACATCGTAGACAAAGATACCAGCCTTGCTAGTGTGATCCAGATAATGCTTTTCCGCCGGATTCTGCTTGCCAGGACAGGACTCAACACATGTGGGAGTTCGACCCGGCCGGTCCTCGGATACTGCAGCGATTCTTTGGCACGAAGCACGAAGATATGTTGAAACTTCTGTTCAACACCCAAAAGAAGGGGCCGAAAACGACCGAAGACCCTGGCCTCGACTGTACTCACTCAACGTCTCCCGTAAGGTTTCATGATAACTATACCGTTGGTAAATCTAAGGGGCATACTAAGATTCCCATCCTTCCCATATGGGTGGACGAATAAAGTGGAGCGGATCCACTGTCCGGCTCCTCTACCCGAAGACCCAACATCCCACTGCTAACGAGGGTGCTGGTTTCGGCGCCATATAAGGCGCTGGAAAAGAAGGCCAAGAAGAAGGGCCAGGAGGCAAAGAGTGGACTGCGTCGTAAACGTGCTTCTGATGTAGTGTCCAAAGACGCCGAGACTCAGTCCCCCCGATGAAGACGAAAGGGAGGAAGAAGAGAGTAATTCTCCCCTTAAGGGGGGGAAGGAGAAAAGGGGGGCATCTGTGGATCTAGAGGCGGAGACGTCCAAGAAAGGGAGTTTCTCCAACGAACGACTCCGAATCAGGCGCCGATGAGTGGTGCCTTAGGCCAAAGCCCCTGGCCGAATCGTAAGTGCCCCTAAAGGTATTTGCACTTGTATACTTTTACGCCTTGTGATTGTAATGTACTGTATTGTGTGCCGCAGTCCGGCTCGCGTCCACCCCCAGCAATCCTCGGGAAATTAGCTGGATCCAAACGTGATGGATAGCAAGTCGCCTCCACCGGCCTCCTCCCCCAAAGCTACGGATAACACCAAAGTGTTGTCCCGAAGGACCATTCCGGGTCAGGAGAGGTGCGGGAAGCCCCCGACGCGACACCAGAGGGCAATACATCTATTGACGGAAACCCGAGGGCGCCGACCCCGATGCAGATTGGCGACAGGGGCCATGCCCAATTCGGCCCGCAGCCGGAAAGTATTCCGGAGACCCACGTGACTCCGGATTAGGCGAGCAGCCTCCTTTGAAAGAAAGGAGTGCAAAAATTCCGAGGGCAGTCTCTGTCAATCCGGAGGTGCTGGACACATTGACGGAAGCGCTTCAAAGTGCCGTCATTGTGGAAGAACATCGTACCCTTATGGGCACGGTGGTTGAAAGACTTCGGTCCGCCAAGAGCGGATTGAATGAGGCTGATAATAGCCTTCTAAGAGGCTTTGAGGTACGTAATAAAATACCTTTTGGCTATATATGAAAACGGTGTCTGTGTATAGATAGTAGCCCCTGAGACTCTGTTCTGTGTTCGCGAAGAAACACTACCAGGAAAAGGCATGCTAGTGGCACACCACTTTTGCCTACTAATGGCGCACTAGTGGTGCGCCACTAGCACAACGCCATTAGATTTTTTTACTAATGGCGCACCCCTGGTGCGCCTTTAGTATCTTGTGTACTAATGGCGCACCAGGCAGTGCACCATTAGTATAGCCGTCTGTGCGCCATTAGTATGCATCCCAGGGGGCCATGTGTACCCATGTGCTCTGGCATACTAATGGCGCACTGATGGGTGATGCGCCATTAGTTTCATTTGGATAGTGCGCCATTAGTGTATTGAGTGGTGCGCCACTAGTATGAATATTAGGGATTATTTTTTTACTTTTCTGATATTTTCGCAGGATAAAAAATATATTGTTGGACATAATTTAGACAACACCGGACAGCAACACCGGATTCATCGAATACAATAGAAGGTTAGTCTCCGAATACAATTCATCATATTAGTCTCTGAATACAATTCATCATATTAGTCTCCAAATTCAAAAGACCGAACAAATATAGACCATTATATTACAAGTCTCGAGACCGCGAGTAGCGAGTTTGTCTTCACATTACAAGTCGATATCGATCATCTAAACATCCATCACATAAAAGAGAGCTGCGGTCATCATGATGAGCAACATCGCGATGAAACTCGTCTTCATCCGGTTCCTCCAACGCTCCCTCCTCTCTCCCGCTAGATAGCGTGCGTATCTAGATTCCGCCTCCACCCTAGTGGTGTACCCTTTGTAACTGTTACCGCTGAAATGGTGAACCTGTCTCCGACACTCCTCCCAGTAATCGTAGACTCCAGGAACCTTACCCTTGTACACGACATACGACGGCATCGCTACGCACTGGCCAAAAGAAACTTTAGTACCAATTCACAGACAATACATAAGCAATATATAAGTATGCAACAAAAGGATCAGAAGAGAAAAGCAAGACATTAATAGCATCGATTAGATCTAAGTTGAATGACTGTCCAAACGAAAGAGACATACAAGTTAATTAATGTTTAATTACAACATGAGCCAATCGATGTTTCAGAACTAGACATATCATCACTACTTTCCACTCAACTCAAGGGACCGGAGCGTGGATGAAGCCGCCGTCTATCGTGGGAGTCATGAAATCGCGGGCGTTGTCAGCCTGCATTTGTAGCATTGTGTCTATGTCACTGTTGGACGGTTGATTTCTGAGGTAGAACTGCCCCGAGGTACGAAGGACATCTTGATGGATGATTTCCGCAAACTCCAACTGGATGCGAAAGAATTCTTGTCTGATGTCCGCGTCCTAGATTGCCGACAAGCTCGCGGCCCAATCTTTGAGTTTATCTGGTAGCAGAAGGTGATGATGGTCCCGTACGATCGCCCGAATGTGATGGATGGCGTAGTAGGCACCCTTCCGACCGCCAGGCGGCTGCTTGACGCAGCAGAACATCGTATTTTGGGCGAACACGTGCTTGTCGTACTTACGAATTGTCCTGGTGAAGGTGCCTCCAGATTTGGCATAGCCGGGGAGAACATCATCAAGAACTTTCTTGACATTTGTGTAGTCTACCTTCGACTGATGGTCCGAGTCGAAATACGTGGCCATGGAATATTTTGGGCTTAGGAGGATGAGTGTGCAATGTGTGTAACTGCACAAAACACGGAATGTTAAAAAAAGATTGAAATCTAAGAAATCATATGTTACGGGGCGGTTGAGGGGACGACTTACTCGGGAAAGTAAGGCACGAGGAAGTTATCCCTATCTCGGTTTGCCAAAATGACGCCTTCGAGGTAATAACTCGCGACTTGCCGGTCCCCAGCACTACCCAAGATCTTGGCAGGCATGTAGAAGTGTAACACCCCAAAATTTAACCATGTTTTATTGATTAAAATTTTGCCAGGTAATAAAAATTTTTCTTTTTTGGATATTTTCTTCTGATTTCAGAACCATTTCTTTCTTCTGAATTGTGGAATGTTTCACTCAAGGGGGGGAACCTTTCAAGAATATTGTTGGACTTGTATACCTTATCAAGATCATTTCTTTTATCAGTGGAAATATTTCTGTAAATATTTCCCTAAAAACTTTATTGCTTTTATTTGGTTTCTCATAAGTTTTAGAGTCTCTTTTGCACTGCAACCCTTTTATAAATTCATTTAAAAATTCCACCAAAATTTGGGGATGTTGGTAGAGGTATATGATTCATTTCTATGCAAAAGCCTACTGGTGTTCTTTGAAAAATTTGAGCAAACCACCCTCCTTTGTGTTCTGGTCCAGTTTAGTGGTTTGTACTACAGCTCCATCTTTGCTTGCTCTTTTGCATCTAAATTTTTCTCCTGCTATTAGTATACCCTATCAAACTCTTAAGTCCAGGAGTTTGAGACCATTGGTGTATTTCTGGTCCATGCAATGATGGTATACACTTTCTGTCCAGATTTGGTTTTCTCAAAAACTTGCACTAGGAAGTTTTGGCTTTTGGCAAACTAATCTTGCCACCTTCTTTAACATCTAAAGAGACTCTACTCTGGAGAATTTGGTGGCCAGAAAATATCCCTAGATGCCCATGGCATTCTGTCGAGCACCTTGTGCGCTGGGACAGAATTGGCATGGTTTTTAGTTTGCATTGTAGAGTTGATTTCTGTGCCAAACTAGCATGTCTAATGGAACTAAAGTAACCAACCTAGCTACCCTGTTAAGTCTCACCCTAACCCAAGTCTTCTAGATTGCATTGGCATTTCGCCGAACACCTACCGTGCATGCCCGGAGCGCGAGCAGAGCGCGCGTTTTGCACGTGCTCGCGTCCGAACCGACCTCGCCCCCTGATCCTTATCGGCCCGCTGAAAGTGCTGGAACACCACCGCCACCTCACCCCGTCCGCTAGCACCGCTCGACTGCTGCCCTGCGCAGTTCAGAGCCGACCACGATGGCCATCTTGGCGGCATGCCTTCGGCCGTAAGGCGCCCTGCAGCAGCAGCGCCGTCCAAGCGTCCTCCACTCGCCAGCTCGTCCAGGGAACAGCTCGAACTCGTCCTCGAACGCGTCCGCTAGCTGCGGCCATCGCCACGTCGCCCCGTGCAACAGGCCGTCGAGCTTATCCTCGGCCGCCGCCGTTCTTATCCTCGGAGCCGCGAAACCGACCTGCTGGCGCTATAAAAGGAGCCCATGAGCTCGTCCAGATCCTCAGGCAAGCCGCATAGTTCTTCCCCTCGCTCAAAACCATCTGGAGAAGGCAGTCTTCTCCATCTCCGGCAACCACGGCCGCCGCCAGGTGCCGGCAACATTCGATGTGACCAGGCTCTCCCCCACCCATCCAGTGCCTCCATTGATTTCCCCTTGACACCACGAAGCTCCCCGACCACTCAACCGAGCTCTATCACCGCCGTAGCCCGAGACCCCAAATCATCCCGAAGCGCTGTCCGCCGCAGAGCTCGCCGCCGGCGAACCCCTTCGCCCCCGAGACCCTTTCGACCACTGGGAGGATCGCCCTGGAGCGGCGGATCCTTTCCCACCCTCGGATGGCTCCTAGGAGCCGTCGTCCGCCGGCGAGGATCGCCGGGCCTCCGCCCCGGCTCGGCCGCGGGAGGAAGGAGAAGGGCGACTGGTCAAATATGACCAGTGGACCCAAGGGCCCCACCCGTCTGTGACTCCAGGCTCGGCTGAGCGTTTTAAGTGAAAGCGTAAACCCTGCAGTACGTCTTTCTTTTCCCAAAAGCGTATTCTATTTCGAACCGTTTTCCTTTTCTGTTTTATTTAAAAAACAGAATTTTGACTAAACTTTGACTGGGCATATCTTTTTAAATAAAACTCCAAATGAGTTGATTCTTTTTCCTACCACTCTCAAATTTCATGTAGTTTATTTTAGGATTTATTTCAAAAATAATTAGGACAACTTTTTGTACTGTTTTTAAAGTTATGTTGATTTGAATATTTTCAAAAATAGGAATTTGGAGGGAAGATCAAAACTTTCAAAAGTTTTGGAGTGCCCTCACCTCTCTGCACCTTGAAGGCAAGCATTCTGAACCCCGGCATAATATTATTGTGTGTTGTTTGACACGTTTACAACCCCACCTTGACACGGAGTACTAGTTATTTTATGTGATGGTATGATCATGCTCATGAGTACATGATGAAGATTCCTGGCTGTTGAAAATTGATATACTGGTGATAGTACTCACCCTCGTCTACCTCTCATGCCTACTGGAAGGAATCCGGGAAAGTCTCTGCCTTGGGTGGACACGAGCTTGCTACTGATATTTCGTTGAGACGAGTATAGTCAGTAAGGCATGTTGAGGTATGATAAGTGGTGATTCTGTCTGTTGGTGTGAGATATATTTACTATGCTAATCATGCAGGTGATACTTTAACCTCCTGAGTCGACCATAGATCGAGTCTTGTTCCGGTAACCCCCATACTTGTTTCGTACTACCACTTGTCCCTGCCGCAGGTAGGGTACAGTCCAGTAAGTTGTCAACCCCTTTCTTGGCACACACCGTACAGAGAGGCCATGGTGGAAGATACCGGCTGCATCCGGTAGGCATGCCACCTGGTCCGGGGGCATGGGTGTTTCCGGTTGGGGCCGAGGGGGTAGCTCCCCTAGTTCGCGCGCATTATAAATTCTGTGATCCCATGCTACTCGAGGTTGTAGCCTCCCCACTTAGAGTTTTACTTAACAGGTGTCATGGGTGATTCCAGACACCGGTAAGTTAAGCTGGTGTGTGCGGGTCAGGTGTGTTTTCAACTAAAAGACC
>LR738712.1:202164374-202217618 GCA_902687465.1 Secale cereale
GGTGTCGCTTCAGACACCCGATCGGTGCATTTTATTCTTATTCTCTGGTTGCTCAATCATGCTTTATAAGAATAACCTGCTTGCGTGCGTCATGAATTTTAGTGCGTGACTAACAAAGTGATCATGGAATGTTTCAGTGCATCATTTGTTATATTTTACCTGTGTTCATAATGTTTGCGAGTACATTCAAAGTACTCACTGGCTTGTCCCTGGCTATTGTCTTGGCCAGATTTCTCGCTGGGAGAGGAGCGCTGCGATGACAGCCCCGGAACCTAGGCAGTGGAGATAGCAGCCTCGCGAAGATAGGAATTATCCAGGTCAGCTGTTCCTGTGGGAAATGGAGTCCCATAGACGCTGATGTATCGCAAACCGCTTCCGCCATCAACCACTAGAACCCTTTTGTTGTACTCATGGACCAGAATGGTCTTGTACTACATATTTTGTATTTTGCTTGGAATTTCTGTATCAAGTTTGTGTCTCATCAGCTAACAGTAATCCTGGGGCTGGTGAGCACAAGGGCCGTTTACTGGGAAATTAATATCCTGGAAAACCGGTCCTGACAAGAAGGGGTCGACTATCACGATGTCCGGGGTCTTGTCTCTAATGATCCGCATCTCCATACTCAGCGAAAATAGCAGAACGAAGGTGTAGTGCTGTGGATGAAGGTTAAACATAGCGAAGATGTCATCAAGCCGCAGGACGATCGTACCCCGGATGGAGTTATCCACAAAGCCCTTGCCCTCTGGCACCTTGGCCACGAAAACCGGGTATGCCACATCCTTCTCTCTGAGACGCCGCTTCTCTAAAGAAAGAACACTGTCATGCAGACTCCGCATAGCACCGGTTACAGCATTGAGCACATTAGTCGGTGTCATCGGCCTACCCGCCACATGCACCCTCCTCATTATATCCTCAGGTGAAGGTGGCCCGTCCTGAGCACGGATCGTACTCGGTGCCGGCTGGCTCGCACCCTTGTTACTCTTTCTTTTTCGTGCCTTCTTCTTCTCCTGTAATGGGACCGAGTTATGCTCACAGACCGCCTTCTTGAGTGTGTTGGGGCTGATAATATTTCGCACCTCGGCTATCTGAGGCTCGATGAAGTCGGCAGCTAGAGGCGTCTCCTGAGAACTGAACGCCAGACGACGCCAGTTGCTACTTGGTTTCTCCGCGGTACCAGCTAGATCGCGATCGTCTTTTGTAGGGATGGGTTCTTCAGAAGGAGGCCCCATGAATTCGCCATCGTACCCATGATCGGCAAAGTACTTATTGACGTTGGCAAATGTACCGTCGTCGTCGTTGTCATCGTCATCCGGATCCTGTGCCATATGCATGTTTGGATCCTGTGCCATAGGGATGTCCGGCAGCTTTCTGGCGGTCTTGCCATGGCTTGGCGCCGGCAAGACTAGCGGTGTTGTCTTAGGGGTGGTGTCCACCGCCCCCAAACGAATTCGGCTCTTCAGCAAAAGCAGGGGCCAGCTTAGGCAGGCGCTGAGGGTCATCACACCATTTTCGTCGGTCCCGGTGGGTCGAATCGGAGGTAAAAACTTGTCGCGGCCTGGCAGCACCCAAACCAGTTGAACGCTATACACGGTAGGTGGCATCGGATTACTGTGGAACATGGGGTTGCCCGGTTGAATGAGTCTCCCCTTGGCGACATCGACCAACTCGTCGTTCACGAAGTGCAGGAGAGTGCACGGAACATCGGCGATGCCCTGCGAAAACATGTAGGGCGTCAGGATGCCCAGTCAAAGGCAAGGAGATGAAGTCTTCGGCCGAGAGGCTTAATTAGTTACCGTGATGATGGCGTCGAGCTCGGCTAATGTCGAGGCACCGCCAACGGCGGGCGTGCAATTGACGGAGTGGCCGCTTGCTGCAAAGGTGCCGGCCGGCGTACACCCGGGTGCATTAACATCCAATGCCCGTGCCGGTGTCGGAGACACCAATGCCGCCTCCGCCGGAGACACCAATGGCCCCGCCTGCGCGGCCTGCGAGTTGCTGGCCGTGAAGCTGGGAATCGGGGCGGCCCCTGTTGGCCGCCCGCAATCCACGTCGTCAGCCCGTGAATCAAGGTAGGCATAATGCCGGTGAGCGTCGATCCCAGTTGTTGTTGCACTTGCTCTTGGACAATCTCCGGAATCCGCGCCACTTGTGACTTGAGTTCTTGAACCTCGCGCCCCTGGCTTTTCGAGCTGGTCTTTTTCTCCTTTCGCCCACCAACGTTATAGTATGACGACCATTTTGTGGTAAAGCCTTTACCGGCCACACGACCAGCTGACGACGGCTTACTGAGCTTATTCTTTTTTTTTCATTACATTCAACTCCCTATTTAGAGTGGTGTCCCAAGGGGTGCTCTCAGTCGACCCCGCACTACTGCTTTCAGTCGCCTGCAGAAGGAATGTGAACCATTTAGAAATTTGGCTTCATTAATTAGAATGCAACTATATGGAGCTAATTACGCGGGGCTGTATTCCTTACAAGAACAAGCTCAAGGGCCCTGGTCTTCGGATCCGTGGTGAGCTCCTTTGTTATCGGGTCCTCCTTGTACCGGGCCCTGACAAAGTTCCTGGTCTGCTTGTCACCTTATTTAGCAAAGAGGGGCAGTAGGCCTTGCTCGGCACGCTCCGCGTCCTCCTTGTCCCATATAGGCTCCGCCACTCTGTAACCGCCGGGACCGAGTGTGTGTTCCCCTAAGTTCAACTGCCGCATTTCTTTCCCCCACTGACTTGATTCGGAGGTTGCGGTGCTCTCGCACTTGATCTTGAACTCCTTGTAGTCATCTTCGGTCATCGAAGGATTTTTCTCCTTGATCTTCTCATAACTAAAACCTTTGTCAATCATTCTCTTCACCGAGCTTCTCCAAGTAGACAGGGCCGTGCTCATCGTCGTGATGGCGGCATTGTTCACTTTATTCCCTGTGTTTTCAAATTTAGCGGGGAACTTGTATTGTTCGTGCAGTTTTGTGAAGAGGAGGTTGCGCAAATTCCCTTGGTCCTTATGCCTTAGGTTCTCGGTGTTGATCGAGACAGTGCTCCGGAGAATGCACCCGAGCTGAACCGATTACCCCTTGACTATTTGTTTGGGTGCCATTGGATTCCCGACGGAGTCCACTTCAGTAAATTCCTCCTTGTCGGTGTGGAGCACGGTCGGGCACCGGTCCTTCTGTTGCCTCTTCGGTTGGCTGCCATCTGTGCGTGCGCCGCCACCATCGGTGGTGGCATCCTCGGCGGCACCATCAGTGGTGTCATCCGCGACGGCACTATCAGTGGGGTCATCCTCGGCGGCACCATCAGTGTTGTCAGGATTGGTGTCTTTCGCGGCGTCCTCATAGAAGTGAGGTTGCTCCTCCATCTCCTGGGACAGCTCCCAGAATGCCTTGCCACCCGAACCGCCGGCCTCATCTTTGTGGGCCATGTTTCTCTCTAAATAGGAAAAAAGTTTGGTCAAAAAGTTGGTTATTGTCAAGGAACAAGATCATGGTCTCATCATTTAGGGTTTGTCGACACCGAGGCATCCTAAAAGCTAAGCTTTTATCATTTAGGGTTTTTCGACGCCGAGGCACCCTAAAAGCCTAAGCTTTCATCATTTTGGTTTTTATCGACACCGAGGCACCCTAAAAGCCAAGGTTTTATAATTTATGGTTTGTCGACACCGAGGCATCCTAAAAGCTAAGCTAGGAAGGAGAATTCTATGTTGGGCCTAATCACTTGGCTCTATTGTCGCCTATGGTTTAATGCAGCAAGAATAAAGGGGCAGTTGATCCTACTTAATTAAGTACTAAGATACCCCGACCCATGCATTAGTCACAAGTACCCCATATGTCCTATTATTAGCAAAGTCATGCTAAAATTCACGGAAAAATTCAGCATGACCTTTGCAGAAAATAGGACATATGGAGTACCCGAATATGCCGAAACAGAAGTTAATCGACATTCCAGCAAACTCAAGGGCCTCTCGGAGTACCTGCAAAATCATCACGACACGATGGTCGGAGACAAAACCATGCAAAAAGCTGCTCCAGGTTCACCAATTGACTGATACTCATGGATAAGCAAAGCAAACTACTACTAAAGAAACAAGAACCAGACAAACTGATATATAATGTCAAGCATGTCTAATACCAGTAGTTAATTGTCGCTTTTGCTTTTCAGTGCCAAATTCTAGCTAGTACCAGCAGTTAATTAGTGGGGAATCTGATATATAATGTCAAGTGTTATCTAGGGTATCGCCTGGTGTTTTGTTTGTTGACATGACTAAATTTTTCAGACTGCTTGTTTCTAATTGGAAGGGATGATGCATTACGTCGTATTCCTATGTAGATTCATCACTTGACCATTATAAACAATAACTAAAAATCCTGACATATACAGTATACATAAATATGTTGCTTAATTGACAGTAGTTTTTCTCTTCAGGTAAAATTAACAACTAGCAGCAATCATTTTCAAATATATAGACAAGACAGTAGGTAAAAGGAATTTATATGTGCCTACTGGACATTTTTATATTAACCTAAGGAAAAAGCAATGCACCAATGTAGCTTTATTTGTTTTTCTCTTCTCTCATATATGGCGTTGGATTCTTATATACAGGTTACATAAGATTGCCACGAACAAGAGAGCTAGATTCAAAATCAAGCAACCAGACCTCTAATGACAAATGTGTATCAGTTCAAGCAATCTATTAGTAATGCACTTGGATTCAACTTGCCAAAATACAGTAGCCTACCAGTGCAAACGTATTGCTGCAGATTACAACTATAGGATGCTGGCAATGCAAAGAAAAACCAACTACAACTAACTGTTAAGATGCCAGATCGAATTAACAAAACTAGGCTGAATGTTCTGGTCATACAGATCAACTATGCGAGTTCTCACGAAATGCACAAGAAGGCATTCTCATGAAATGCACAGACATTCCTAGATAGTAAGGTCACGATGGGTTTAAAACCAACTGCTGGAGGATCCATCACCTCATCTGTCACCACACAACACAAATCCTAGACTGCAGTCTTATTTCTACTTACAGGTTACAGCGATTTAAACACTGCTTTCGATCCTGACAACCATAAATAGAAAATTACACGAAAGAACAAATCAAGACTAAAGAGAAAGTTTAAAAAAATGCAGTCTTATTTACCTATGAAATTTGGAGGATGGAAAGAATTCCTCCATAGGAACAAGATTCTATTTTTACAAACCGAAGGACTGTAAATAATTGTTTTTGTCCCTATAGAATTCCTACAAAGTTCCTCCAAACCAAAAGGAGGCCGAACAGTTTCTCCAGATGCTGGCACAGACTCCAGAGGTCTCCCAGCCAGATGACCTATCCTTCTAAAACATCATACAAGTGACGCCGAGCAGACCATATCTATCTATCAAGCCTCAAAGACAATGCAAAAACAGGTGATGGACTCACAACATCGATGCCGGATCCCCAGACGTTCAAACTATTTCAAGACAGGAAAATGCATACACAGGACCTCGGAAAATGAAACACGGGACAAAGTTGCACCTGCAACCGCGGCGACATGAATCATTCTACCCGGAATCATAAACCACCGACTGTAAAAATACCATATATAAATTACTCTAAAATCAAACCTCTTTATCAGCAGAGAGAGGAGACGAAGCAGCTCTATGGTTCTCGTTCTAACATAAGCACCAACATGGTTGTTGGTCTCCAGACAGGATGCAGTTAGCAGGTTACTATCATCATCTTATATAGATTGCAGAAAAGAGAAAAGCATGGATTCTAAATCACTACATACCCCACTCACTTTTACAGTCAAACCGAAATTATACCACAAGAAAAAAAAAAAAGGTATGAATTCAGTATTCTAACATGAACACTGACATGACAGAGTAAAAGCCATAGTCATACAAGAGTGCAGAAGAGGAAGACAAGACATGGACTCCAAATAGCTGGACACCCCACTCACTTTGACAGTCAATCAAAATTACACATGATATATAATTGGTCTGATACATCCACTCCAAACAGAGGTTTCCAAAACTTTTAGAAACCATTGTAGCATCATCCTCTTCCCTCCAAAATAACAACTAACTGAATCGGTCACAAGGTTAATTAGTTAATTTTTTGAACCTAATTTGACCTAAATTCGAGAGGGATTTGACCTAAACCTAGCAAAAGAGAGAAGAAGAGGGCATGTCCGGGAGGGAGGAGAGGAGGAAGAGAGGAGAAGAGAGGAAGAGGGAGGAGGGTTACCTGACCACGATGAGGTGGTGGCCGGAGCGGAGACGATGGAGGGAGGAGACGGCGAGCTCGGGGGAGGCGGGGATAGACGGCGGGGAGGTCGCGGGCCTCCTCTCCTGGTGGATGTGGGGCCTCCTCTCCTGGTGGACTTGACGAAGCCGGCCGGCGCGGACCTCCTGGACGTCCTCCCCGCGCGAAGGCGACGACGGTAAGCGGAGAGAGTGGAAGGGGCGGCGCGTGGCGGGTGGTGGGGGCGCGGGGGCGGCGACGCGGGGGAGCTGTGGTGGTGGGGGGCGCGGGGGCACGGGGCCGACGGGGGTGGAGTCCGGCAGGGGTCGGGGCGGCGGCGTCGGGGCAGTGCGTGAGGGAGAGGGACGAAGGGGATCTGGGTGAGGGCGAGGGAGAGAGGGAATAGGTGGAGTGAGGGACAAAGTATGGATGGGGGAGGAATACTAATGGCGCACCTCCCCCTGGTGCGCCATAAGTACATCTATAGAAATGGCGCACCTCCTCGTGGTGCGCCATTAGTAATATTTTTTTTATTTCTGTTCGAGCCCACAGGTTATCTTCCACCAAACCCCATCTACATCAGACAACTTACAGTAGCCCGACTGGTCAGCACGCAACACACCCACTGGGAGGTCCTGGGTTCGATTCCCAGCCTCCCCAATTTTCGTTTTTATGCATTTTTTTTCTTTGCACATATCGTTTTATCCATGCATCCAAATATAACATGTCACATATGCTAGATGCTGAGAATTTCATGTAGAAAAATAATATGCAGTTTGTTGCCATGTTAACAACATTTAAAATGCTGTTTGATATTTATTTGCGTTTAAATATGTTCAAACTTGTTTAAATTATAACTAAATATCCATTGCTCCAAATTTGACAAACTTTATATGCTTTTGGGAGTAACATATAACCAAGCACAACTAGTCTTTTTTTTGGATTTTTAGTTGCATTCATTTGTGAATTGGTAAAACATTTATGAATATGAAAAAATATCATCAAATTTGAAAAAATATTCATGAATTCAAAAAGTGCCCATGAAAAAACATTTATGAATATGTCTAAATACAATCGAGAAATGAAGGCTACAATTTAAATATAATCAATCTTAGCTAGCTATTTGTTCACAATCTTCTTGCCCTTGTTTTTTGCAAATGGAGTTCTTCTCCTGAACGGACGTCCTTTAGGTAGGGTGGTCCTGCTTCTTCTTGTGGTGTATGGCACTTCATCGTCGTCGTCATGTTCCATATTCGGGTCGCCGTACTTGCCGAAGTCTTGCTCATTGGCGACTCCATCCATTTCGATGATGTTCCTTTTGCGGCTCCTCACGACAACACGACTGGGCTTTGACGGGTCGGTAATGAAGAAGCCAGTCCCCAGGGCTCATTTTTCGCGATGACGTTTGCGCCCACGGTCTTGGATTTGGCTTCGGGTATAACGATGGTGGTGAAATACCGGTCTTATTTTAGGACACTCTTGGCCCATCTGACACGGAACATCGGGACCTTCTCTCCAGCGTAGCTCAGCTCCCAGTTCTCTTCGATCCTTTCGTAGTATCTCTCCTTGTCGTTACCGGTGTAGGATTCCATCGTTACTCCGGAGTACTGATAACCATCGCTCTTCATGTCCTTGTCCTCGGTGTAGAACGTGTACCCATTGACATCGTACGCCTCATAGGTCATCAGGTTGTGCTCGGCGCCGTGTGACAAGGCGAATATGAGATTTTCTTCCGCGGAAGAATCCTCATGTAAAGGGTACGACAGAAGCTTCTCCTTGAACCAACACGTGAAACATGAGTTGTGCTCTTTGATTATATCTCCGTCAGTCCTCTGTTGGCCTCGGCCGTTGTACGTCTTCTCAATAAAGGTTTTGTGCTCTACCACCCAAGGATCGACCACGTCTATGTGTTGTAGCGCGACTAGGTTTGCTCTTTCAAAGTCGGCGAGTCGACCCTCGAAGTCGACATGCATTTCGCAGCGACCCTCGTGGTGACCCCATCCAGCGAGCCTGCCAAGGTGCCTGTTGATGGGCAGACCAACGGGGTTCTCAATGCCTAGATAATTCGTGCGGTAGGAGATGCACTCTTCGGTCAGAAAGCCCCTGGCTATGCTTCCCTCTGGACGTGACATGTTGCGAACGTATCCTTTGATGAAACCATTCATCCTTTCGAACGGCATCATGTTGTGTAGGAACGTCGGCCCGAGTTGGATGATATCCTCCATGATATGGACCAGCAGATGCACCATAACGTCGAAGAATGCGGGCGGGAAGTACATCTCAAGCTCGCATAGTATCACCACGATCTCTTCCTATAGCCTTCTGAGTTGCCTCACGCCAACCGACATCCGAGAGATGATGTCGAAAAAGTTGCATAGGCCAAATAGAGTTTCATGGACGTGCGTGTCCATGATCCCACAGATTGCAACTGGAAGTATCTGCGTGATCAGCATGTGACAGTCGTGAGACATCATCCCGCTGAACTTCTGCTTCACTGGGTCTAGGTATCTGCTTATCTTCCCAGTGTAACCGTAAGGAAGTTTTACTCCTACGAGGCAGGTGAAAAACTGCTCGATCTCCTCCTGACTTAGAGTGAAGCATGCGGGAGGGTAGTCATTTCCGGTCTTCTTGGACTTTTTGCCTTTGCGATGACTTTCCGTGTCCTGCTTCGCCTCATCATCATTAGCGTGAAGCTCCTACCTGATGCCCATTGATTTCAAGTCTGCCCTTGCTTTCGGCTCATCTTTGGTCCTCTCTGGCATGTTGAGCAGGGTACCAAGCAGACTCTCGCACACGTTCTTCGTGATATGCATGACATCAAGGCTGTGAGGCACATGGTGGATCTTCCAGTACGGCAAGTCCCAGAAAACAAACCTCATTTTCCATACCTTCAGCAGCGGCTCTGGCACCTTTCGCTTCTTTCCCGGCTCTGGCGCCTGTTGCTTCTTTCCCGGCAGTGGGCAATCTTTCCAATTTTTCAACAACTGGTCTATTTCCTTGCCACTCCATGTACGTGGGCGTCTTCGGGGTTCGGTTTCACCATCGAACAGATCCTTGCGTTTCCTCCATGGGTCATCTTCGCGAAGCCACCTTCGATGTCCCATGAACACGGTTTTCGAAGACCCGGGATCTCTATCTAAGCTGGCGATACGTTGTGTCATCCATGCACCTGACGCATCCAGAAAATCCATGGACCTCCTGCCCCACGACATATCCGTAACCGAGATAGTCGTGCACCGTCGTGAGCAGTGCGGCTCTCATAGGGAAATATTCTTTCTCTGCGGCGTCCCACGTATTGGCTGGCATTTTCCACAGCGTGTCTAGCTCCTCTTTCAGCATCCCAGATACAGATTGATGTCGTTCCCTGGTTGTTTCAGCCCTTCAATTAGCATACTCATGTGAATGTACTTCCACTTCATGCACAACCAGGGGGGAAGGTTGTACATCCACACAAACACAGGCCAGGTGCTACGTGTGCTTCTCTAGCTGCCAAACGGATAAATTCCATTGGTGCTCGCGCCCATCATGATGTTTCTTGGATCGTTCCCAAATTCTAGGTTTTCGAAGTTCAACACTTGCCACTGGCTCGCATCCTCAGGGTGACTTAGCATCTTGTCTTTTTTATTTATCTCCGGATCATTTCCATCATCTTCTCGATTCTTCTCCTCCCTATCCGTGTGCCAACGCAGGAGCTTTGCTACCTTAGGGTCCGCGAAATACCGCTGCAGACGATGAGTGATCGGAAAGTACCACAACACTTTTCGAGGAGCTTTCTTCCGCTTCTTGTATCGAGTGACGCCGCACACCGGACATATGGTAGACTCCGCGTGCTCGTCCCAGTAAATCCAGAGGACACACGATTTTCTTCGCCTCCTTGAAACTGATCGGGCACTTGTTCCCCATGGGAAGACGTTCGTGCTAGAATGACATGTTCTTGTCGAAGCATGCGTCGGTCATTTTGTGTTTTACCTTCAACTCCAGAGCCATGAGCGTTACTTTCAGGCAGGTATCCTCGGGCCTGCATCCTTCATACAATGGAGTACCACGTCTATCTCCAGTTGATACAGCTTGGCTTTCTCTCGGGCGGCAGCTCTTGTGTTATCCGTCTACTTGACAAGCAGCTCTTGATTACGAGGGTCCTGCACCCAGCCTCCATCGTCATCTGCTCCGGCATCTTCATCTATATCATGATCATGCCCTTCGTCTTGATCTTCCTCATCATCATGTCTGTCATCTTCTACATGATGATTGTGTACATCATCACCATCGTGATCATGTCCTGGAGATTCTTCGTCTTCTCGCCCGCCCTCGCCGTGGTGGTTGTCTTGCAGCTCTTCCTCATTTCTTGCCCGGCCATGGACGACTTCATAGTCATCTTCATCACCTTGCCACCGATAGCTATCCATGAAACCACGCAAGAGCAGGTGGTCCCGCACCTGCCCGGAATCCGGGTCCGCAATAAGGCTGTTCAGCTTGCATCTTCGACACGGACATCTTATCTCCGTCTCGTTCTTTTGAAGCATCTCAGCCTTCACGGAGCTCAAAAACCTATTCACGATGCCTACGGTCATCGTACGGACCATGGTCGCTTGCGGGGTAGAGCAAAACAATATTTTAGAACCAAGAAAAAATTTGGCATGACTTTCCCTAAAAATAGGACCAAAAAGAATGCATAGTGCCAAAATTCTCGCCGAAACAGAAATGAATCAACATTTCGGCAAAATATTGGCAAGTATCGCATTTCAAATACCGGTACCTGCAAACACAAACATATATGCAACACCACAAGCATATGCAACACCACAAACATACATAGATCTAGCTAGGCCATAAAAAGTGCATGTGCACGGTTGTTGGAGCTCGAGGGAGAAAAAATGATCTACAACATAAAGATAGCTTTCCCCCCCTTACTTACCTATCAAAAAAGGTAATTTAACCACTTAATTTTGATGAATATATGGTGCAAATGAGGTGAGGAGGAGGCGGCAGCCGACACAAGCTTGGAGGAGCAGGTGGATAGAATGAAGAGGGGAAAGTGAGTGTGTAGGTGTGGCTGTGCAAAATATCTAGCTGGTCCCAGTTTACTAATGGCGCACCACCCACTAATGCGCCATTAGAAACCAGTGTTACTAATGGCGCATTAGTGAGTGGTGCGCCATTAGCAGTTTTGGCGCACTGAGTAGGTGGTGCGCCATTACTAGTTAAACTAGTAATGGCGCACTGTGCCACGGTGCGCCATTAGTATGTCTGAAAAAATAAAAAAAAGTTTTTACTAATGGCGCACCGAATGTGTGATGCGCCATTAGTATTCGGACACCAATGGCGCACCGACACATGGTGTGCCATTAGTATATAGTAATGGCGCACCACATGTCAGGTGCGTCATTAGTAGCCATATCATCTGTAGCCCGTTTCTTAGTAGTGAAAGGCTGAGCGGAGGATCTAAGTACTCGTACATGATACTAAAAGACATATCTATCTGAATCAAATAGGATGCGATGTAGGCGTTAGCTTCCATGCCGCCGAAGCGTCTGAGCTGAGGCGAAAGTTAGATGAACTGCAAGGTATGAAATACTGAATATGTATCTGAAATAATATCAGTCATAATTTGTCATTTGAGTGAGCGCTATAACTCTGCTCACAGCTGACGCTGCTGAGGTCGAGACCCTCAAGAGCGCCCTGGCCAAGGCCAAGAAAAAGGCGTAGGAGGAACGAGCCGCCCGCCTAAGGCATGAGTCAAGGGTGGAGGAAGTCCAGCAGGAGCTCAAGGATGTTATTAGGAAATGTGAGTCCTTAGAGCGCAAAGTGTCGGATCAAAAATCCAAACTTTCTAAGGCTCTCCAAAATGCTCAGGAGTCCTAGACTGAAGCTCAAAACGCTTGCCGGGATATCCAGGAGGCAAGGAAAATTGTGGCTAGTAAGGCCTTTAATATGTAGAGCAAATTTGTGAGGAAGAAATACATTTTACTGACCTGGATTTGGAGTTCCCCAGGATTATTTGTGGACCTGCCCGGAAGTGTCGCCGGTGCTGCGAAGTTCTTCCGAGCCGAAGAGGGGAGCTCAACGGAAAAACTGTTCTGGTCGCAGTATCTTGCACCTGAGCATCATGTACCCCTCAGCGACCAGCTGAAGCAGTTGTCCGAACTACATAGGGTGGACGGATTGGCCATAAGGGATTTTATAATCAATTTGTGGCCTGCCAAACCCATACCCAGCAGCTACTTCGGGCTAGTGAGGTGGCTAATCGGTTTGATGCCATGAAGCGGTCGGCCTACATCGATGGTGCGCGGATGGCCTTTGCCCGCATCAAGGTGCAAAGGGCGAAGATGGACTCCATCAAGCTCGCAACCGAGGGGCCGCCCGCGTGCAAAGAGCACCGCATGCCGGAGCGGTATTTCAATGATGTCCAAGAGGGGTCCCGCATTGTAGAGGGTCAGTGTTCGAAGGACATTATGTTTGGATGAATGTGCCCGCGTTGTCCAATCCTGCATTATGAAAACAAGGCTTATGTATGATATATTATTTTCTTTAAATGTGAAATATTTCTCCTGTGCGGCCGTTTACAATATCTGAGAGTTGGCTGGTCGTCGGCTTCAGCCCCCACGTAGGTAGTATGGGGGTGTTCGAGATAGCACCTAAACACACTTGACCAAGAGATTTGGTTCATAAAGGAGGTGTTAGTGCGAAGAACCAAGCAATCGAACTATTTGGCTTTATCACTCTCACTTAGTCATAGGAGTTTTATAGTTGAAGTACAGGTGTTAGTGCGAAGAACCAAGCAATCGAACTTGAGTGATGTAGACGCCTAGCCGGGCGAATGCCGGCCCATCGCGTGTTTCGGAAAAAATCGCAAGAGATTTGTAGTCACCGAATAGCTGACCAGCTCTCGCCGCATCATGACAGTCAGTTTTCGGATTTCGCTACTGATGTGTTTGACCAGATGAACAAGAAACACAATCGCAATGGTTCTCCCTCTACTACCTTAGCCGAACAATCGGAACGTAAGGTGGTAACCACAGGAGCCGGGCAACCCAACTATTGACCAAAGACAAGATTCGGACCCGATGCATATAATGCTATATTCGGGACGCCGAATTTTACTAAAAAAGTGTTCAGACTGTTTTTAGTAAAAAGGATGTACGTGGCTTAACATAGCCCCTGGCGATTTAAGTTGTACCAAAGCGTACATGACAATCGGGCAGAAACAGGGAAACGTAGATTAAAAGATAGGCCAATAGGTCAGGCCAGGACCTGTTTCCATTACAGTCTGATTGATACATCAAAACATATTAGTACAAAAAGGTGCACAAGGCTATTTTACATGCCGAGCACGGGGGAAGGCTATGCGCCGGTTTTTGCAAACGTTCGAGGCGGTCTTTAGAGACCCTTGGAGATACTCTGTCGTGCTGGTTGTCTCCTTGGTGTACTGTCCTTCGAGAGGATCATCACTCAGCGTTGTCAACATAGTCCTTGAGAAGAGGCATGAGTATTGTTGAAAAGGTGACGCGGGTAGTAAGGAACCTGAAAAATGTAGAGTTAAAAGAAAAAGGGAAAATATGGGTGTCTGGATATGGTCTAGCCTTATTGTAGACTTTATCATTGATGTGCCTCCGTCTTTGCCCATGGTGTTTTTAGCGCGTAGTTATGTATGCGTGGCACATATCTGCGATTAGGTTGGGGCTGAGACGGAGGACGGATTGCTAACTGAGCTCCTGACGAGCTGGGTTGTCGCTCTGCGGTGCAGTCCGAACTCGTTTAGTGGTGTCCGGGGGCTTGGCCACCGATGTGGTGTTTGCCTTGATAAGGCCGGCCTGCACCTCTACTGCCAGCGCAGCGGTGTGCTCCTCGGTACAGAGGGAGCGTTCCATGTTTCCATTGACTGCTATAACACCACGGGGCCAGGCATCTTGAGTTTGAGATAAGCATAGTGCGGGACCACATTGAAGCGAGCAAATGCAGTTCGTCCAGTGCATGATAGCCACTATGGAAGGGGACGATGTCGAAGATCAAGTCCTCGCTTGGTAAGATGTCTGACGAACCGAAGACGGCCTCTAATGTGATTGAGCCCATACAACAGGCCTCTACAACAGGTATTACTCCTTTAAAGGTAGTTCTGGTGGGCTTGATCCTTGACGGATCAATACCCTTCTTGCGGACAGTGTCTTGATAGAGCAGGTTAAGGTTGCTGCCACCGTCCATGAGGACTCACGTGAGGTGAAATCCATCGATAATTGGATCGAGGACTAGTGTGTCCGAGCCTCCATGATGGATGCTGGTCGGATGGTCCCTACGATCAAAGGTGATCGGATAGGCTGACCATTGGTTGAATATGGGGGCGACTGGCTCTATCGCGTAGACGTCCCTTAACGCGCGCTTGCGCTCCCGCTTGGGGATGTGGGTGACATATATCATGTTCACCGTTTTGACTTCGGTGGGGGGGGGGGGATTTCTTCTGACCCCTTGTTTTGGGTGGACGCAGCACGTCGTTGTCGTCCTCGCTGGGCGACTCTTTCTTCATTTGTTCGGTATTTAACTTATCGGCCTGTTTAAAGACCCAACAACTTCGGTTGGTATGGTTGGCCGGCTTGTCGGGGATACCATCAATCTGACAGGGTCGGTCGAGTATTCGGTCCAAGCTGAATGAGCCCTCTCTGTTCCTTTTGAATGGCCTCTTCCACTGACTGGCCTTGGAGCCGCTAAATCCGGTGTTGACCGGCGTGTCTTTGGTATTGTCGTTGTTGTTGAGGCACTTATGTTTGTTGCGTCGCGTCCTGCCGTTGTTGTTTTTAGCTTCGGAAGTGCCTGGCTCGCTCGTACTATTGCCGCTACGGGCTAGCCAGCTGTCTTCGCCTACGCAAAGGCGGGTCATGAGTGCCGTCAGGGCTGCCATGTACTTTAGCTTTTCCTGGCCGAGGTGTCGGGTGAGCAATTCTTCGCGAATTCTATGCTTAATGGCCGCTAGGGCTTCAACATCTGGACAATTGACAATCTGGTTCTTTTTATTGAGAAACCTAGTCCAGAATTTTCTAGCTGACTCTCTGGGCTGCTGTAGAATGTGACTGAGGTCATCGGCATCTAGAGGCCGAACATAGGTGCGTTGGAAGTTGTCTCTGAAGGCATCCTCCAGGTCTTCCCAGCATCTGATAGAATTTTCTGGAAGGATGTTTAGCTAGTGCCGAGTTGGCCACTTATGCTTTAGGGGAAGGTATTTGATGGCATGTAGATCACCACCGCGAGCCATGTGAATGTGGAGAAGAAAATCTTTAATCCATACTGCGGGATCTGTTGTACCATCGTATGATTCGATGTTCATGGGTTTAAACCCTTCTGGGAACTGGTGTTCCATTACCTCATCAGTGAAGCATAGGGGGTGTGCGGCGCCTCTATATCGGACCACGTCATGACGTAGTTCGGATGAAGCCCGTGTGCGGTTTTCGACCCGGGCGTAGTTTTGCTTGTCGCGCCAGGATTGGTAACTGTCCTCTCGTGCTGGCGCATGCCCCCGCCATCCGTAAATGGATCTGGTCTGACCTGCTCTATTTTCCAGATCCTGTCGTAGGTCGTATGTGTATCCCCGAGCTGTTGTTTCTCTTCCTTTACGGTGAGGTGGTGCAGGATGGTATTCAATGTGAGTTTCCCTTCTGTCCCGGCCACGTGGCGGTCGGTCAAGTTCGTCAGCCACTTTACGCGCGGGTGGTATGGTGTCCGGCGCTTCGTCGTCGAATTGGGGTAGCAGCTTACGCTTCGGATAACTTTTTGCTGGGCGTTCAAGGCCGTACTCCTCGGCTGCCAGGACATCAGTCCATCTGTCGTTGAGTAGTTCCTGGTCAGCTCGAAGTTGCTGCTGCTTCTTTTTGAGGCTTCTTGCCGTCAGTATTAGGTGGTGCCTAAGGGGATCTTGTTAAGAGGTTCCTCTGACATGATGAAGTCTTCGTCGTCGAGGGTCATGTCATCCTCGGAGAGTGGCGGATAGCTACTGTCTTCCGAGTCTTTGCTCCCTGCTTCCTCGTCAGGGTTGACTTTCCTTTCCTCCCGATCATCATGTTTGGATGTTGGTTCGATGGGGTCTTCTTGTTCTTCGGCTTGTTCGGGAGTATCATTTTCTCCCGTGCCGGTATCGCTTTCTTTTCCGCAGCGCGATTTAGGGCGGTGCCACCGATGTCGACGCTTCGGCGGTATCTCAGGAGGTTCTTCCTCGACTGGTTCCTTCTTATCGTCCCCGTCATCTTCTTTAGGTGTGTCCACCATGTATATGTCGTCTGAGGAAGTGTCCATCCAGCGCCCGGTAAACTGCAGGTTTGCGGCATGCTTCTCTTCGGTATCGTTGTCTATACCGTCGATGTCTTCGGAGGCGTAGTTGAGCATGTCGGTTAGTTCCTCGACAGTGGCTATGAAGTGGGTGGTGGGTGGAAAGTAAAGTTCCCTATTTTCAACCCCCAGTCTGGGCTAGGTGTAATTCGTAAGCGGTTCCTTTCTGATGGTGAGGGATCGCATCAAATCCAGGGCCTCGTTTAAGAGTGAGGTTTGGATGGGGACCGAAGTTCCTTGGACAAGCTCGCCCGACGCAGATTTCGAGAGTTCGGAGCTAGTGTCCAGAGGAGAGTCCGGCTTTGCGATAACTGCCAGCAGCGCTATCCTCTCCCGCTCCCCGCTGCTAAGCTTTATGGCCGCAGATAGTCCGGCGGGCTCGAGACTCCCATCCTCGGACTGAGTGACGTGCTCCAGATCTAAGGACGAAGCGGTGGTCGGAGCCATGAAACCTTAGAAGATCAAGTCTCCTCGGATGTCAGCGACATAGTTTAAATTTCTGAAACTGATCTGGGGACCAGGGGTGTAGCAATCGATCTGCTCCAAGTGACCAAGCAAGTTGGCACGCAGCGCGAAGCTGCCGAACACGACAATCTGACCGGGGAGAAAAATATCCTCCCTAGAGGCGTTGTTGTAGATGACCAATGAAGCCATCGAGCCTTTCAACAACGGCACATTGGAACTCTCAATGAAAGCACCAATGTCCATGTCAAAACCGGCAGATCTCGGGTAGGGGGTCCCGAACTATGCATCTAAGGATCAAAGATAATAGGAGGCAGGGGACACTTTGTTTACCTAGGTTCGTGCCCTCTTGATGGAGGTAATACCCTACTTCCTCATGGATTGACTTTGATGAGTATAGGAGTTACAAGTGTTGATCTACCTCAAGATCAAGATGACTAAACCCTAGATGTCTAGTCTGTATGATTATGAATGCCTCTATAGACTAAACCCTCCGGTTGATATAGACAGTGGAGGGGGCTAGGGTTGTACAGAGTCGGTTTACAGAGAAATTAATCTTCATTTCCGCACGCCAATCTTGCCTTCCACGCAAAGGGGAGTCCCATTCGGACATGGGGGAGAGTCTTCCATTTTGTACCTTCATGTCCTATTGGTCCGGCCCATATTACGTAGCCCGGACGCCCAAGGACCCCGAAGTCCAGGACTCCCTCAGCCACAACTCTCCATCGATGCCGGTGAGGAAGAGCTTCACTTCCTCGACCTCCTCCTCCTCGTACTCGCGCCGGCCGCGGAAATATTCACTCCACCACCGCCGTAGTCGTCTCCCTCTGCCAAGTTAGGGCGTGGGAGATCTGGACCGATGAGCTTCTCCAACTTTCACCTAGATCGTCGTGTTCTTCATCAAGGGTAATTAAAATTTATTTTTACTGCCCTTCTTTGATTCTGATGATTTCCACAATTTCTTCAAAAGGTGTTTATTGTTCAACTTCCCACTAGTTAAACACCTAAGTCAATCTGTTCTGGATTTGCTTCTCTAAGTTGTATTTTTCTTCATGATTCCTCAATTGTGTGGATTTCTAATCTATACAACTCTAGAACATAAAACAAGAACAATTAGTGAAATTCTTCAAGATTCCCATGGTCAAGTTCCTCAAACTTGATTCTTTTGAAAAAAATCTGAGAATGCATATGACCTCTCCAAATTCTTCGCACCTATACTCTGTTCACTGGTACAAATGTCTGCTGCTGAATCTCTAGGTTCTCATCAACTTAACTCATTTGTAGCATTCCTTGAAGAAAAGTTACACACTTCCTCATAAACTTCAATTGTTCAAAATCATCAAGTAAGGAAAATGGCTGAAGGAAAGAGAAAGCAGAAGGGAGGCAAGAGACCTGATACGAACACTGCCTTTGAAATTCCTGAAGATATTTATGCTAATTATTGCACTCATGATGAGGAAATACATTGCAAAAAGAAAAAGAATCAGCGCAAAGTGCGTATCCAGAGGATTGAGAGAAGATGGGCAAAAGAATGGAGGGAATACCACTATGTTACTCCCAAGTATATGAAGAAATTCGCAGTAAATCCTCTTTGCTCAATACCTACATTGGTTGCATGCCAAATAGCTGATCTCACAAGCGTAAGGCGCGGTGAGGAATTTCCCAAGGAATGGGCCAAGCACCAAGCTAGACTTCAAAGGGCAGCTAGAGAAGCAATGAGGAAATTCAATGAAGACATTGTTGCTGCTGAAGCCTCTACCAGTAGGCCTAAGAAGGCTATGCTGAAGAAATCGGCCGTCAAGCCAAGTACCTCAACAGCAGTGCCCTCACATCCTGGCTCTTCAAGGTCAAAGCCCTTAGGAAAAATTTCTCATGGAACTTCTTCAAGGGTTGTTCCAATTCCCTCTGCTGTTGCACAATCCTCAACTGCTACTGCCAAGTCCTCAACACATGTGCACCTTGCAATGTGTTAACGAACTGCAGGGTTCGCAATTGCCTCAGGAGCCTCTACAAGTTCATCAGCTCCACCACAATCTTCACCTAGTCCAACTTTGCTGAAAGTGAAGACCACTGCTGGACGAGGAAAGAGGCCAAGTCCTCGAAATAAAGTGGCTTTCCAAGTTCCACCTGATGATGATGAAGCTGATGATCAAGAACTGGCTAAAATCATCAGAGATAGGCAAATGAAGGATGATATAGCGAAGGGAAGTTCTGTGCCTCTCATGCTGGATCCGAAGAAGATCCTACATTACATTGATCTTTGTCACAAGGATCACAATGCACCTCTCCCAGAGATGAACCTCACTCCTAGACAAAGTCGCATGCTGGCTGCTTTCTTTGGTGAGGAAAAATGGGAATATGAACAAGCCAGAAAAGCCAAGAAGGATTAGTATAAGAAAGAGAACTTCTTGAAGAAAAATGTTGTGCACGTGTCTCCTAAGGACCTTGTGAAATTGCAAACTGAAATCAAAGGCCTCAGTGATGAATTTGATAGATACTGTGATGATTGGCTAGGAGCCAAAGTCAGATTCGTCAAGCTCTCCTAGTCCCTCAAACTTGGTGGTGAAACCTCAGCACAAGAAGAAATTCATCTTGTTGAGGAAACTGAAAGCGCAGCTGAGAATGAAGTTGTTGAAGAAACTACCATGGCTGCTAAAGAAATTCTAGCTCCTGATGAAATTGCCATGGCAACCTCAAATGTTGTGCCTGAAGAAAAATCCAGGCGTGCTGAAGAATCCTCTACAATGCCTGAAGAATTTGAGAATGCAGTGCGACTACATCATTCGTGCCTGAAGAAACTGAACCTATTTCATCCGCTCCTCCTACAAAGTCTTCACCATTGAAGAATATCTACCTTCCTTCTGCATGACAAGTGAAGAAACAAAGGCTGCAGAGAAGGCAACTGTGACGAAAAGGAAAACATCATCAAATGCAGAATCCTCAGCTCCCAAGAAAGTGAGGACTAAGCTCCATTACCAAGCACATTGATGTTGTTCCTATTTCAATAGTGCCATCAAAGGAGATTGTTCCCTTTGGTGAAGAATATGTCATATCTGATTAAATGGATGAAGAGAATCCTTCTGCTGCTTCTTCAGAGCAGTTGGATGATGAAATTGAAGCAGAATAAATCTTCAACCACACTGGTATCATCGCCCATGCCTCAGTTCACTCCTGAAGAGGCCGACATTGAGGAATTGGAAGAAGAAGATGAAGATGTGGACATTGGTTCTACCACTCTAGTGCTCAACGATGATTATTTGGAAAAATACTCATCCCAATTCACCTATGACCACTCAACTACATCAAGTTTCTCAGTCCCCTATTCAAATTGAAGAAATTCATATGGGCTTTGAAGAATGTACAACTTCTTCTACTTCCATTCCAAAACAAGCTCCATCTGAAACAACTGAATAAATGGAGAAACTAACTACTACTAAAGAACGTGAAGCTTCCATTCCTCACGCAGCAGCTCCAGAGCTTGTGAACACAGAATCTGAAAAGTCATCATCTATTAATCTTTAGTCCAAGTAGAAAAACCCTTACACTAACTTGTGGAAATTCAAGGCTGATGATTTCTTCGTTGAGCGTCATTTCTTTGCAGACTTCAATCCTTATGACTGAGCAAGACATCGACACAAGAGGTTCTGAACATCTACCCAGATGAATATATACTCTTCACTCATGTTCGACAAAGACAAGGTATTTGAACATCGTCAAATTCTTCATATTGACATGGAGTCGATCCATTGCTTCGAGCCTGTACTGAATACTCTTCGCGAAGCAGGGCTTCTGAGTTTCTGCTCTGACATATGCAATTGGAATGAAGAACTGATCCTTCAATTCTACGCCACACTGCACCTCACTTGTGATACTACTGATATCAATTCATGGGTGCTTGACTGGATGACTGACAACACTCACTACAAAGCCCCAATATCTGAATTGCTTCATGCCATCCAAGTTAATCTTCCTTCTGAACATGCAAGACTGATGCATGATGAAGTCGAACTTCCAGATCATCTGATGCAAGTCATGATAAAGCCTTTGAAGGCTGGCCAACCTCCAAGAACAACCTTCCTAGTGAAGGAATTTCTATATGTCCCAAGGACAATCTACCGCATTCTAACCAAAACCCTCAGTCCAATCAAGGGCCACAGCTCTTAAGAAGAAGACATTGTTGGCATCATGAAGAATCTACTATTCAATATCATGCATGGGATTCCCATCAACTGTGATGATTTCTTCATGAGGACTTTGGCGAATGTTGCACTGTCACCTTTTGAGTTGAAGTATTATGCTCCTTGGATTATGAAATTCATCAGATCAAGGTCTTCAATCAACTACAAGGCAGATTGTCAGAATCACCTCAGCTATTTGCCACCTATTGAAGTCCTCAAATGGACTATTTCCTCAGTTGATGGAAAAGGCAAAGCTACTATTATTGATGAAGGTACTCGTCCACTGGATGGTCAGATTCGCAAAGCTACATCCTATTCCAGCAATGATGACTCTGCAGCCCAAGATTCTGCAGCAAAGGCATATTCAAAGCATATTCCTCAAACAACTGTTCCACGAGTGCTGACTAATCATGAGCTTCTCATAAGTCTTCATCAAAAGGACGATCAAAATCACAAGTTGGTCAAGCTTCAGTTTTCTTCACTTCTTCAGAGCATGACTATCACGCAGAACTAAGTGAAGAAGAATCACTACTATGCACATGAAATCTTCGATCACACTTGGGCTATTCTTTCACATCTCTACAGTGCTGAAGAACTCAAGGATATGGACTTCCAACAGGACTTTGACTGGTCACAGCCACCTTCGAAGAATTTCAAGAAGTTCAAAGTTCCTCCGCTGGTCACAAGTTCATTATCTTCATCGCGCCCGATTGATGAAGCTGAAGACTTGGACAACACTGCGGCATGCCCTACCACAATGGACAACCCCAACAACGCTGGCGCTCCTCCATCGACATCATGATGATATTCTTCAGGGGCGTTTGTCCTCATTTTCGTCCCTTTTGGTCATTTATTGCCAAAGGGGGAGAAATTTGAGTTAGTCTTCAAGCAGGTCTCTCATATGGGCTATATTTTCGTTAAGTTACAACTCTTGCTCTTCTGAGGTGTTTGCTCTGATGAGTTGTAAACTTAAGTCCGATGGTGGTCTGACACTTTTTTGAACTGCTTTCTGCAAGCTTATTTCCTCAAGTACCTTAATGCACGCATGCTGAATTTCGTCAGACACCATATTTCATCATGCATTTCATATTATTCATACTATATGTTAAATGCGTGTATGAATTACTAGATATAGGGGGAGATCTCCATGATATTACTCTATAATGTGCATTTGCTACTCAAGAAAAATCCTCAAATATGCACATATTCAGGGGTAGTTCTGCTTTATCTTGCAATCAAAATTCTTGATATCAGTAGTTACACTTCATATGTTTATCCCGGTTGAAAACTTAACATATTTGTCATCAATCACCAAAAAGGGGGAGATTGTAAGTGCATCTACTGCCCCTTAGTGATTTTGGTGTATTGGAGACTTATAGGTTAAGTGACTAATGTGTTTGTGAGTGTACACATTTATTATAAGTCTATGAGTAGTTTGATATTTACGAATGATTGTCTTCAGCTGAAGACTTTGGTTTTCTTGAAGACTTTGAAAATGAGGAAATTGGTGTGACCTTGAAGATTTGGATATTAATGCGAGGATTATGAAGCGTGAAGACTTTTGTTTTCGTAGTTTCATTTTCTATTTCTTGATTCATAGCAAACACCGTACTGTTAAAGGGGATCAAGGTAAAACTAAGGAAACCCATTTCCAAGTGATGCTCATCTCAAAGCCCACACTACCCAATCCTTTCGAGTGAAGCCATTGGAAATCTCATACAGTTCAGTAAATTTCTTTAGTGAAAGAGACGAAGATCTTCTGGTCTATGAGGAATTTGTTCTCACTAAGGAGTTAGAAATTCGCCAGTGCGGAATTCCTACAAGTGAGGAACATGATATCCCTGAGGAATTTGAGAGCCCAAATTTCTGACTGTTTCTCTGCTATGCGCCAGCTATCCCAAAATATTCAATCCACCTAACGGTCATATCATTGAAGGGCATTAATGTCTTATCATGTCGGGCTGCTCCCTAGGCAATAAATAGCCGCCCCCTCAACCACTAGTTGGTTGGCTGCTCTGGGAGAACCTGACACTTCTCATTAGAGCAACCAATCTTCCGAGGACTTTGAGCGAAAATCATCAAGCGAGGAAAAACCCAAAACCCCAACACCTAAAACCCAAAGTGATTGAGCATCACTGAAGAGAGTGTTCCTGTGTGGAACCGACGCTTGTTAACTTTGACGATTGTGCATCTTTTAGACGGTTAGTCGTCAAATGGATGAGTGCATCCAAGAGGAATTATGGATCGTCGGGTGACCAAGTCTGTGAAGGTTTGGAAGTACCTATGAAGACTTACCACGAGTGATTGGGCAAGGTCTGTGTGACCTTGGCTCAAGGGGAATACGGTGAGGACTGTGTGTCCGGGACTGTGTGTCCTTGGGTTTGAATACCTAGCTGCCTTAACCTTACGTACAATTGTAACAACAGTTGGAACTGGTCTAACAAATCATTGTCTTCACCAAGCCTAATGGTTCTAAGTCATCAACCCTTTCATTTGCTCATTCATGTGTTAATGATCTTGATCTGTACTGTTTGAAGACTGTGATTGAAGACTTTCTCAATTTCCTCAATCCTATTTCTTTAGTCTTCTGTCTTTAGCCTGCTTATCATGTTTACATGTTACTTGTGCTCTGTGTACGCTTTCATTTCATCATGATGACAATGCTACTGCTTAGTTGTGCATGCACCTGAGTATCTATTCCGCTGCTAGTAGTTTGTTTCTTAGGAAATTTCTCAGTTAGAATTTCCTCAGTGACGAATTTGTAAAAATCGCCTATTAACCTCCCCCCCTCTAGTCGATAATGCACTTTCAATAGTGTGGGACTGCGTTAAAGCAGGCGAAAGCAGTTCGTCTGAGGAGTGTGTGATAAACATTGGGAGCAACGAGAAGCATGCCAACTCCTCCACCTTGTAGGGAGAAGGCACCATCAAAGTACATGATCCATTCTTAGGGCGCTTCCTTGGCGGGGATGACTGTTTCTAGCACTTCTTCATAAGGGGTAGGCATCCACTCCGCAATGAACTCTGCTAGTCCTCTGCTTTGAATAGTTGACGTGCTTTCAAACTTCAAACCAAAGTTGGATTACTCCAAAGCCCATTCCACAATTCTGCTAGTGGCCTCAGGGTTTTGGAGTATACGTTGTAAGGGGAAACGGGTGACAACCTTGATCTCGTGGGCTTGGAAGTAGTAGTGAAGTTTCCTTGAGGCCATGATGTGGCCAAAAATCAACTTTTGCACGCCAGAGTACCTTGATATAGCCTTCTGCAACAGAGAGCTCACAAAGTACACTGGGCGCTGCACCACTTTCTTCCTTGCCACGATCATGCAACTGCCTCCGCTACCCCGCTCTTCCTTGTCTCGAACTGCATCTGAGCTTGCCGGGACGGGTTCATCTTCCACTCCAGAGGAGATGGCGGCGGCGGCTGCCACTTCATCTACCTCCCACTGCGCCACCAGCGTTGCGCTAACCACTTGATTGGTTGCTGCTAAGTATAGCATTAACGCATCTTGCGGTTTTGGAGTGACTAAGGTGGGAACAGAGGAAAGGTAGGTCTTCAAATCTTTTAGTGCAGCTTCTGCCTCTGGGGTCCACTCCATGATCCCTTCCTTCTTCAAGGTTTTGAAGAACGGCAAGGCGCGCTCAGCGCACTTGGAAATGAGCCTGCTCAGTGCGGCAAAACAACCAGTCAAAGATCTCACATCTTTAACTGTCTTGGGCGCTTGAATCTGCTCGATAGCCTTGATCTTGTCGGGGTTGGCCTCTATCCCTCTACGGAACACAAAGAACCAAGTAGCTTGCCGGAAGGGATGCCAAACACGGACTTTTCCATGTTCAACTTCAAGTTGAGTTTCTGTAGATTTGCAACGATCTCTTCCAAGTACTGAATGAGAATTAATATGTCCTTGGTCTAGACCACTATATCATCCACGTAAGCTTCAACGTTTCTGTGTAGTTGGCACTCAAAGCCAATCTGTACAACTCTTGGAAAAGTGGATCCAGCGCTGTTCAACCCGAAGGGCATCCGTACAAAGCAGTACATACCACATGGGGTTATGAACGCGGACTTCTCTTCGTCTTCTTTGGACATGAAGATTTGGTGGTATCCAGAGTAGGCATCGAAGAAGGAAAGCAGTTCACAACCGAAGGTGGAATCCACAATCTGGTCGATGCGCGGCAAGGGGAATGGGTCCTTCAGGCATGCTTTGTTTAGATCTGTAAAACTATGCAAAGCCTCCATTTCCCATTAGCCTTGAGCACCACCACTGGATTTGATAACCACGTTGGATGTAACACCCCTCTAAGCAAACCAGCTGTCGTGGAATTAGCATGGCAGATGTCCGGTTTAGCGGACTTGATGATGGAACCATCGCACGTGTTAGCTTGAAGGGGTTCATAGCACACAAAGGACACAGAGAGTTTTATACTAGTTCGGCCCCTTCAATGAAGGTAAAAGCATACGTCTAGTTGGTTTGGTATTGCTTGGGCGTCGGTTTACAAGGAGCGGATTGCTTGCCTGTAGTCTAGACGGGTTGATTCTTGCTTCTCCCTGAACCATCGCCGGGTCGTCCCTTTATATAGAGGTGACGCCTGGTCCGGTTTATAGAGTCCCGAGGCCGGCTCATACTTGTGTCCGCCTCGGTCTCTGTCCTTTCTTCCTTATCTCTCAAGTTACATCGCTTGGCGGTTTAGAAAACATAATTCTATACATGGGCCCTAAGATCTTATGGGCCGTAGCCTTTACTGAATATTACAACCAAGTATAATATAACTAAGCCGGTTTACACTAGCCGGTTCATACCTGCTAGTCATATCCCTGACATTAGGCCCCAGAATGATTTGAACTTGTTCACATCAATCTCCCTTGTCTTGCAAAATTTTCTTTTGTGTCTTTTTTTTTCATAAACCGGCTCTGACGTCATCTTCGAGAATTATTGAATCTGACCGTGACATCATCGCCGCATTTAACGCTGCAAGCTGTACTGTAGCTTTGTTTAATGGTTATCCCGAAAATCGAGGCGTCAAAGGGATCTTTATCCGATCTTTGCCCCCTCGAATCCCGCACCTGTCGCTTCACATCTGTCCTTCCCTTATTAATACCGCCGTCCCCCTTCGTTCTATCTTCTTCTCGCCTCTTCTTCCTCCGTCTGCCGCCCGAGCTTCAAGACGCCATTGACGCCCGAGCTTGAAGCGCCGCCGTTGCCTCGCCGAGTCAAGACCTCCCTGGCCGCTGCATCAACCTGACTTGACCAGAGAACTCCGCCGCTGTCCTCCATTGTTCCAGGTACGTCTTTTCTTCCTCGTTACAGATCTGTGTCTTCCAGGGTTCTTCCTCATGCTTCCGCCATTAGAACCTCCATGAGAACTTCGCCTTGCACACTAAAACCTTAGCCTTTACGTCCTACTCTTAGATTATGCCTTCAGCTTGCTGCTCCTGTGCTTTAGATCTTGTTACTTTACATAATCTGTAGGCTCATCTACTTCGTTTATTACCCTTGCAGTTCTTCCCGTACTTTCATATATTTATTTTTCTTTTTCCCGCATACTCAGATCTGTTCTGCCCTAACTGCCTGTCGAAACTTGTTTCTTCCCTTTGTAAATCTGCTAAGTCTGCTCCGGTTTATACTGTTATGCCCTGTTCCTGTAAATTTTTTGAAGTTAGACGTAACGGTTTAGTTATTTCCTCTTTTGCTGTCATGAACCGGCAGCGACATAGCTCCCTGTTATTGCCGGTTTAACCATACCATTAGTCCCTTGTCTAAACCGTTGCGTAATCTTCGTAGATATCTTCCGGTTTATACTGATGTACTCGCGTAATCCGGTTTACACTTTATCTTTTTCAGTACTTGTCCTTCCATTGCTATGGCCAAGCAGTTTGTCTCTTGTGATTGGGTCCCTTCCATCATCACGGAAGAAGACTTGGTCAAAATTGCTGAAATTGGTACTTTAGGTCCTCGATCCGTTTTGATGTGGCAGGCTCCAGGAAATGAATGCCCTCCTACTCCCAGGCAAGGGGAGGTTATTGTATTCTTTGACCACATATCTTGAGGCTTCACCCCCCAAGTTCAAAGTTTTTCCAGGACGTTCTCGCTGCCTTCCAACTCCACCCTCAGGATATTGGGCCCAATTCCATTTCAAATATCTGCGATTTCCAAGTCTTCTCAGAGGTGTATCTGCAAGAAGAACCGTCTGTTGATCTGTTACGGGACTTTTTTCACTTGAACCGGCGTACGGAGTTCACTAGCGGACCGCATCAGGAACTCGGCGGTGTTAGTATCCAGAAAAGGAGAGACGCTGTCTTTCCCCACGTCGCTCTCCACACGCACCCAAAGGAATGGAATAAATCATGGTTTTACTGTGTTGATACCTCTCCTGAAGGGGAGAACCCACTACCAGGTTATCGTGAACACCGTATTCCGGAGCATCATCCTCTACCACAACGACTCAGCTCTGTCGAACGGACCCGGTTTGCGTCCCAACTCTCTAGGTTGAAAGCTTTTATGGCCAACGGTTTAATAGGAACCGATTTTATGCGCTGTTGGCTCTCTTGGAGCATTCTTCCCTTGAGTCAGCGATCGCAGTTGATGTGCCAGTATTCTGGTAAACCGGACGACCCTCAACGGTTTACCAAGGAAAAACTCTCTGAATTGGAGGTTATAGAATCAGCTAAGAAGATGCTCAACGTCTCCTTAGTAGACTGCAGCAAAGTCGGGTTAGCCCCGTATTATAAGAAGAATAAGCTGCCTGCGGTAAGTTTTACTTTGCCCTGTATTTGTAACCCGTTCCTTTAAACCGTCCTTTCAATTGTCTTTCTTTCTTTTGAATAGGCTGATGATCCTTTCTGGAAGAGAAAGCCTCAGGAGAAAACCGGCAAACAAGCACGCCGGAAGACTTTTGCTAACAAGAAAAGAAAGGCAGCTGTTGACTCCAGCTCTCACGCCGAGGATGATGATCCGGATTCCGAGGTATGAATTAATCCGGTTTGAATTTTGCTTTCTTGTACTCATATCTGTATCTAATGATAACTTTCCACAGGAGTTGGCAAAAGGTGATAAACCGGCCGAAGTTGAGGTAACTATCCTTTCTTCCGATTCAGAACCTCTTCCATAAAAAAGTCGTCGGACCGTCCGGAAATACCAATTTTCTCATCCTTATGCTCAATTGGATCCTAATTTTCTTTTGAAGAAACAACAGCATGAAGCTCTTCGCCGGACCACTCGCCATAGCGGTTTGGCAGTGGAATCATCCGGGATTTCTCTAACTCCAGCTCGGAAGCGTCGCACTGAGGTGATACTTTCTCCGACTCTTCTTCATCCCAAGGCCGGGCTTATCCGAAAACCTCTTAAACCGTCTGATCCTAATTATCAGGAGACTCCATTATCCTCCTCTGGTGAATCGACTGCTACTCAACTTCCCCCATTGAAAACTGTCCTAGGGTAAGTCTTTTTAACATTTCCGGTTTATGATTACCTTTTTGCTTCGCAATTTTAACTCATTCTGCAAACTTTTTTCCAGCAAGCCGAAGCCTAGCAAAAGACAAAAGGCAAACACACCCCCTACTGAGACTTCTGCAGATGATCCGGCGGTTGATCCGGCAACAACCGTTCCTCCAGAAGGCGAGCCCATAGCTACTCTTGAAGATCCTGCGCCTACAGATCATATCTCAATACCCGAGAATCCTATTGCTGAAGATGTCCATAATCCGTCAAGTCCTGATCGGGCCAACTCTCCTCAAGTTAATCCGGCATCTCCCAATCCGTCTCACACTACGACTCCACCAACTGCACCTGCTTCTCCAGAAGTTGTAGTGACTGGGGCTGCTTTCGTTGCTCCGGCTGAGCCCACCGTTTTAGCCAAGCATACGGCTAAAACAGAGAAGCTATATAAGGAGAAAGGCAAATGGAGTACTGAAATATCCAATCTTGCAGATATGAGTGCCCAAGAAATCTATTCCAGGTACCTAAACCGGATCCACAGTAGCCGAGACTATGAAGCGAGTTTGGTTAACTTGATGAAGGAGAAATATGAGGTAATCGTTTTCTTCTGACTTTGTGCTTGTGATGTGCTCCTATCCCATAAAAGCCCCCAAGTTCCGGTTTAGCTGCATACTGAAGGTGAACCAGAACTTTATAGTTTGAACAATTGATCTTTACATTAGCCTCCAAGTATCAAGTAGGTAACTTGTTTATGTATTTGATACTTGTAAAAAATTTCTGCTGATACTTCAATCATCCAGTAGCCCCCAAGTGTCAAGTAGACAACTTGTTTGTGTGCTTGAGACTTGTAACTTTGAATTGTTGTTGTTTATTGCTTCAACTTCCATTAGCCCCCAAGTGTCAAGTAGACAACTTGTTTGTGTGCTTGAGACTTGTCTGATTTTTGCTTCTTGTCACTTGATTATGCTTGCAGGCTGACTTAAACTGGAACGCTGATGAGATCAATGAACTTCGGAGCCGTCTTGCTGAGACAGAATCTGCCGCTTCGAAAGCTAAGAAAGATCTTCAGGTAAGTTTAAAGACTGCTGAAGATCTGAAGAAATTCTTTGAAGAAGAGCGGACCACTCTTGAGGTTCAGAAGAAAGAGCTGGAGAAAAGGGTTCAGGACGCTAAAGGGGCGCTTAATCCGGTTACAGAAGATCTAACCGGTTTAAAGCAGCAAATTGAGTTGATCACCTCTGCAATCTTTGGTAAGTATAATCTGAACTCTTGCTTTATCCTTGTAATATTTCATCTGTGCCGGTTTAACCGTAATATCTATATGCAGGGCGCCGTGTCACCCATCTTGGGGATGACCTACGAAAGAAACTTAAAGCATGTTACACCTTGGTCGAGCAGCTGTATTCCGGCGCTCAGAGGATCATTAGTGCAACATCCTTCGGTAAACCGGCCCCCACAACTATTCAAGGCACGTTGGAGAAGTTATCTGTTCTGCCGGTTCGTCTTGAAGAAGATAAAAAATATGCTGCTCGAGGCGGTGCCCTTCTGGCACTTACCAGGGCTAAAGCCTGGGTCCCGGATCTTGATCCGGAAGAAGCTTTGACCGGATTTCCCGATACTAAAGAACACGGTTCCACCTTTACTGCGAAGGACCTCTACGCCTTGACGAAGGAGATGCGCCCCCTCGCCAGCAAGCTTGCAGCTGAATCCGATTTAACCAGGTATCATCCAGGGTACGACTTGCAAAACGAGCGGGTGGAGCGGCCGGTTTATGACACCATCAATTTAATCCCACCGGTTCGCCCTCATACCTTCGCTCCAGATATCGAACCTTCTGAGCTTATCAACGAAGAGATGTATTTCCGAGCTTTGACGAAGATTGATTGGCGTGCTCCGGACTTCCAACCGCTTCAAGAGGACGAAGATATTCCGGATCAAACTGATGGCCAGCCGTCTCAGCAGGAAGGATCATAGCTCAGAACTTTATTGTTTGTAGTTGCAGCCCTATTTGAAACAATCTTTTAAATCGTCCGGCTTGCTATGCCTTGTAATAGGATAGCTGAAACTTCGTCTGCTTGATCCGGATATTCTGATTTGGCGTTCTCCAATTGAAATTTTGGCTGATGTCGCTTACTTTACATATCATCTGTTCCTGCATGAGTAAAACTAAAAAATATGTCCTAGCGGTTTACCACTGGACGGATTTAATTGTTCTTTCAACATATCAAACCAGTATATACTCATATCAAAAGTAATTTTATACCTGAGAACAAATATGCTCAATACTCTTAATCCGATAGAACGCAAAATCTCTTGATGAAGATCTTCATGGATTCAATAACCAACCCGGGTTTTGATAATAAACACCGGTTTATCTCGTTCTGAAACTTTGTTCAGAAATTTGTGGCTTGTTGCCTGATGGATGATCCGGGTTATAATGAACACCGGTTTATTCGTGCTGGTATTCATGACCCAGACTTTTCACTTTTTAGATATGTGGTCAGCTTCTGTAGCTGTTCCACTCCGGTTTAAAGAGTTATAAAACACAAACACCAAAAGATGCAAATTTTGCAAATAATACCATGTAGTCGAGGCTTTTTAAGAGCTGCCAGGCTCAAAGTAAGGTCCAGCCAATCACTGGATGTGGATTATCCATCTTTCCAGAGGGCCTAGCCAATCACTGAATGTGGATTATCCATCTTTTCAGAGGGCCGTAAGAACCAGACGAAAAAATTGAGCCAATCACTGGATTTGGATTATCCATCTTTCCAGAGGGCCCAGCCAATCACTGAATGTGGATTATCCATCTTTTCAGAGGTCCGATAGATACTTAATAAACCATCATAAACAATGTAGCCAATCACTGGATGTGGATTATCCATCTTTCCAGAGGGCCTAGCCAATCACTGAATGTGGATTATCCATCTTTTCAGAGGGCCGATCGATGGTGCAGAAGAAAAACTTTAGCCAATCACTGGATGTGGATTATCCATCTTTCCAGAGGGCCTCCATGGTTCCTCGAACCTGTGGGTAAATCCAACTGTCCCTAAGAGCTTTAGCCAATCACTGAATGCGGGTGAACCTGACTGTCCAGAGGGCCTCCATGGTTCCTCGAACCTGTGGGTAAATCTTGAAGCGTCCTCTCTTGAACCGGATGTGATCTCATGCTCTTTAGAGAGTTTTATTGCTTCTGTGTATACTCTGCAAAAAAATTAACTTTAAACCGGCCAATATGTTGAAATATCTGATAAAACTTGCATGGTTGTCCTCACAAGATATTTGTATTTGGAAAAAGGGCTGAGCCCCCGGTTTACTGAGGGTGCCGGTTTTTTCATTAATCATAATATATACATAGGATACAGTGGAGCTCATAGCTCAAGTATAGTATGGCCGTAAATGGGCGATGTTCCATGGCCTCTTCGTCTCCTCTTCTGATGTCCGTGAGTCCTTGTGTTCTCGAACGTCCACCAAGTAATATGAACCATTGTGTAGGTTCTTACTGACCACAAAGGGCCCTTCCCAAGGTGGGGATAGCTTGTGCATATCTGTTTGATCTTGGATGAGTCGGAGTACCAAGTCGCCCTCCTGGAACGTCCTTGTTTTGATCCGGCGGCTATGATATCTGCGTAAGTCTTGTTGATAAATTGCAGATCGTGCCGCAGCTATATCACGCTCTTCATCCAGCCGGTCTAAACTGTCTTGCCTTGCTCTCTCGTTGGCTGCCTCAACATAAGCCGTTACCCTTGGTGAATCATGACGGATATCGCTTGGAAGGACTGCTTCAGCACCATAGACCATGAAGAAAGGTGTGTAACCTGTAGACCGATTTGGTTTAGTGTTGATACTCCACAGAACAGATGGTAATTCCTCAACCCAACATCCTGGAGTTCTCTGCAAAGGAGTCATAAGCCGGGGCTTGATACCTCGTAAGATCTCCTGATTTGCCCTTTTAGCCTGACCATTGGATTGGGGGTGGGCCACAGAAGACACGTCCAAGCGAATATGTTCTCGTTGACAGAATTCTTCCATCTCACCCTGAGATAAATTGGTGCCATTGTCTGTGATGATGCTGTGTGGAAAGCCAAACCAGAAAATTACTTTTTTGATGAATTTGACTGCCGTTGCCGCATCACACTTGCTTATAGGCTCTGCCTCAACCCACTTTGTAAACTTATCTACTGCTACTAGTAGATGAGTTTTCTGATCTTGGGATCCCTTGAAGGGTCCAACCATATCAAGCCCCCAAGTCACAAACGGCCAAGTTATTGGTATCATCCGGAGCTCCTGCGCCGGAACCAGAGCACGCCTCGAAAATTTCTGACAAGCATCACACTTCCGGACCAGATCCGCCGCATCAGCATGAGCGGTTAACCAATAGAAACCATGCCGGAACGCTTTAGCCACCAATGATTTTGAACCGGCATGATGACCACAGTCCCCTTCATGGATCTCGCAAAGAATTTCAGAACCTTCCTCAGCTGATACACAACGCTGAAATACACCAGAAGTATTACGATGATGAAGCTCTCCGTTTGCAATTGTCATGGACTTAGAACGCCGGATTATCTGTCGTGCTTCTTCTTCATCGTCCGGTAGCTCTCCCCGGCTCAGATATGCCAAATAAGGCAGCGTCCAATCTGGAATAACATGAAGCGCTGCAACTAACTGTGCCTCCGGATCAGGAACAACTAAGTGTTCCTCCGATGGTATCTGTGTTGGGGAACGTAGTATTTTAAAATTTTCCTACGATCACGCAAGATCTATCTACCAGATGCATAGGAACGAGAGGGAAGAGTGTGTCTACGTACCCTCATAGACCGGAAGCGGAAGCGTCAAGTGACGCGGTTGATGTAGTCGAACTTCTTCGCGATTCAACCGATCAAGCACCGAACGTACGGCACCTCCGTGTTCAGCACACGTTCAGCTTGATGACGTCCCACGAGCTCTTGATCCAGTTGAGCTTCACGGGAGAGTTTCGTCAGCACGACGGTGTGGTGACGGATATGATGTATTCACCGGCGCAGGGCTTCGCCTAAGCACTGCGGCGGTATGACCGAGGTGTGTTTCTGTGGAGGGGGGCACCGCACACGACTGGAACAATTCAACTTGTGTGTCTTTGGGTGCACCCTGCCCCCATATATAAAGGAGCAAGGGAGGAGGGCCGGCCGGCCTCCTATGGTGCGGCTAGGGCAATCCTACTAGGAATAGGATTGCAATCCTATTCCTAGTAGGAGTCCACCAAGAAGGAAGAGAGGGAAAGGAAAAGAGGGAGAGGTGGCGCCCCCCCAATCCTAGTCCAACTAGGATCCCTAGGTGGGGCGCCGGCCAGCCTCTATGGGCTGCCTCTCTCCTTTCCTCAAGGCCCACTATGGACCATCCCCCCTCGTGGGGGGTTCCGGTAACCCCCTCCGGCAATCCAGTTAAATCCGAAACTTTTCCGGAACACTTCCGGTGTCCGAATATAGTCGTCCAATATATCAATCTTTATGTCTCGGACATTCCGAGACTCCTCGTCATGTCCGTGATCTCATCTGGGACTCCGAACTACCTTCGGTACATCAAAACTCATAAACTCATAATACCGATCGTCATCAAACGTTAAGCGTGCGGACCCTACGGGTTCGAGAACTATGTAGACATGACCGAGACTCATCTCCGGTCAATAACCAATAGCGGAACCTGGATGTTCATATTGGCTCCTACATATTCTACGAAGATCTTTTATCGGTCAAAACCGCATAACAACATACATTGTTCCTTTTGTCATCGGTATGTTACTTGTCCGAGATTCGATCGTCGGTATCTCTATACCTAGTTCAATCTCGTTACCGGCAAGTCTCTTTACTCGTTCCGTAACATATCATCTCGTGACTAACTCATTAGTCTTTTGCTTGCAAGGCTTATTATGATGTGTGTTACCGAGAGGGCCCAGAGATACCTCTCTGACACTCGGAGTGACAAATCCTAATCTTGATCTATGCCAACACCACGAATACTTTCGGAGACACCTTAGAGCATCTTTATGATCACCCAGTTACGTTGTGACGTTTGATAGCACACAAGGTGATCCTACGGTATTCGGGAGTTGCATAATCTCATAGTCATAGGAACATGTATAAGTCATGAAGAAAGCAATAGCAGTAAAACTAAACGATCATAGTGCTATGCTAACGGATGGGTCTTGTCCATCACATCATTCTCCTAATGATGTGATCCCGTTGATCAAATGACAACTCATGTCTATGGTTAGGAAACATAACCATCTTTGATCAATGAGCTAGTCTAGTAGAGGCATACTAGGGACACTCTGTTTTGTCTATGTATTCACACATGTACTAAGTTTCCGGTTAATACAATTCTAGCATGAATAATAAACATTATCATGATATAAGGAAATATAAATAACAACTTTATTATTGCCTCTAGGGCATATTTCCTTCAGTCTCCCACTTGCACTAGAGTCAATAATCTAGCTCACATCGCCATGTGATTTAATACCGATAGTTCACATCGTTATGTGAATAACACCCATAGTTCACATCACCATGTGACCAACACCCAAAGGGTTTACTAGAGTCAATAATCTAGTTCACATCGCTATGTGATTAATACCCAAGAGTAATAAGGTGTGATCATGTTTTGCTTGTGAGAGAAGTTTAGTCAACGGGTCTGTCACATTCAGATCCGTATGTATTTCGCAAATTTCTATGTCTATAATGCTCTGCATGGAGCTACTCTAGCTAATTGCTCCCACTTTCAATACGCATCCAAATTGATACTTAGAGTCATCTGGATTTAGTTTCAAAGCTTGCATCGGCGTAACCCTTTACGACGAACTCTTTATCACCTCCATAATCGAGAAACATTTCCTTAGTCATCCCATTACTAAGGATAATTTTGACCGCTGTACAGTGATCTACTCCTGGATCACTATTGTACCTCCATGTCAAACTCATGGCAAGGTACACAACGTGTTTTGTACACAGCATGGCATACTTTATAGAACCTATGGCTGAGGCATATGGAATGACTTTCATTCTCTCTATATTTTTCTGCCGTGGTCTGGCTTTGAGTCTTACTCAACTTCACACCTTACAAGTCAGGCAAGAACTCCTTCTTTGACTGATCCATTTTGAGCTACTTCAAAATCTTATCAAGGTATGCACTCATCGAAAGTCTTATCAAGCGTCTTGATCTATGTCTATAGATCTTGATGCCCAATATGTAAGCAGCTTCACCAAGGTCTTTCTTTGAAAAACTCCTTTCAAACACTCCTTTATGCTTTCCAGAAAATTCTACATCATTTCTGATCGACAATATGTCATTCACATATACTTATCAGAAAGGTTGTAGTGCTCCCACTCACTTCTTGTAAATACAGGCTTCACCGCAAGTCTGTATAAATCTATATACTTTGATCTGTATAAATCTATATGCTTTGATCAACTTATCAAAGCGTATATTCCAACTCCGAGATGCTTGCACCAGTCCATAGATGGATCGCTGGAGCTTGCACATTTTGTTAGCACCTTTAGGATTGACAAAACCTTCTGGTTGCATCATATACAAGTCTTCTTTAATAAATTCATTAAAGAATGCAGTTTTGTTATCCATTTGCCAGATTTCATAAAATGCGGCAATTACTAACATGATTCGGACAGACTTAAGCATCACTACGGGTGAGAAAGTCTCATCGTAGTCAACTCCTTGAACTTGTCGAAACCCTTTCGCAACAAGTCGAGCTTTGTAAACAGTAACATTACCGTTTGCGTCGGTCTTCCTCTTGAAGATCCATTTATTTTCGATGGCTTGCCGATCATCGGACAAGTCAACCAAAGTCCACACTTTGTTCTCATACATGGATCCCATCTCAGATTTCATGGCCTCAAGCTATTTTGCGGAATCTGGGCTCATCATCGCTTCCTCATAGTTCGCAGGTTCATCATGGTCTAGTAACATGATTTCCAGAACTGGGTTGCCGTACCACTTTGGTGCGGAACGTACTCTGGTTGATCTACGACGTTCAGCAGAAACTTGATTTGAAGTTTCATGATCATCATCATTAACTTCCTCACTGATTGGTGTAGGAATCACTGGAACAATTTTCTGTGATGTACTACTTTCCAATCCGGGAGAAGGTACAATTACCTCATCAAGTTCTACTTTCCTCCCACTCACTTCTTTCGAGAGAAACTCCTTCTCTAGAAAGGATCCATTCTTAGCAACAAAGACCTTGCCTTAGGATCTGTGATAGAAGGTGTACCCAACAGTTTCTTTTTGGGTATCCTATGAAGATTTACTTCTCCGATTTGGGTTCGAGCTTATCATGTTGAAACTTTTTCACATAAGCATCGCAGTGCCAAACTTAAAGAAATGACAGCTTAGGTTTCTCGTCAAACCACAGTTCATACGGTGTCATCTCCACGGATTTAGATGGTGCCCTATTTAACGTGAATGTAGCTGTCTCTAATGCATAACCCCAAAAGCGATAGTAGTAGATCGGTAAGAGACATCATCGATCGCACCATATCTAATAAAGTACGGTTATGATGTTCGGACACACCATTACACTATGGTGTTCCAGATGGCGTGAGTAGTGAAACTATTTCACATTGTTTTTACTGAAGGCCAAACTCGCTAACTCAAATATTTTACCTCTACGATCATATCGTAGAAACTCTTATTTTCTTGTTACGATGATTCTCCACTTCACTCTGAAATTCTTTTGAACTTTTCAAATGTTTCAGACTTGTGCTTCATTAAGTAGATATACCCATATCTGCTCAAATCATCAGTGAAGGTCAGAAAATAACGATACCCGCTGCGAGCTTCAACACTCATTGGTCCACATACATCTGTATGTATGATCTCCAACAAATCTGTTGCTCGCTCCACATTTCCGGAGAGCGGAGTTTTAGTCATCTTGCCCATGAGGGATGGTTCGCAAGCACCAAGTGATTCATAATCAAGTGATTCCAAAAGTCTATCACTATGGAGTTTCTTCATGCGCTTTACACCAATATGACCTAAACGGCAGTGCCACAAATAAGTTGCACTATCATTATTAACCTTGCATCTTTTGGCTTCAATATTATGAATATGTGTATCACCACGATCGAGATCCAACAAACCATTTTCATTGGGTGTATGACCATAGAAGGTCTTATTCATGTAAACAGAACAACATTTATTCTCTAACTTACATGAATAACCGTATTGCAATAAACATGATCAAATCATATTCATGCTCAACACCAAATAACACTTATTTAGGTTCAACACTAATCCCGAAAGTATAGGGAGTGTGCGATGATGATCATATCAATCTTGGAACTACTTCCAATACACATCGTCACTTCATCCTTTAACTAGTTTCTGTTCATTATGCAACTCCCATTTCGAGTTACTACTCTTTAGCAACTGAACCAATATCAAATACCGAGGGGTTGCTATGAACACTAGTAAAATACACATCAATAATCTGTATATCAAATATACCTTTGTTCACTTTGCCATCCTTCTTATCCGCCAAATATCTAGGGCAGTTCCATTTCTAGTGACCATTTCCTTTGCAGTAGAAGCACTTGTTTCAGGCTTGAGTTTAGCTTTGGGTTTCTTCACGGGAGTGAAAACTTGCTTGTCATTCTTCTTGAAGTTCCCCTTCTATCCCTTTGCCCTTTACTTGAAACAAGTGGTCTGGTTAACCATCAATACTTGATGCTCTTTCTTGATTTCTACCTTCGCCGATTTCAGCATCGCGAAGAGCTTGGGAATTACTTTCGTCATCCCTTGCATATTATAGTTCATCACGAAGTTCTACTAACTTGGTGATAGTGTCTAGAGAACTTTGTCTATTACTATATTATCTGGAAGATTAACTCCCACTTGATTCAAGCAATTGTACTACCCAGACAATCTGAGCACATGCTCACTGGTTGAGCTATTCTCCTCCATCTTGTAGGCAAAGTACTGTCAGAGGTCTTATACCTCTCGACACGGGCATGAGTATGAAATACTAATTTCAACTATTGGAACATCTCATATGCTCCGTGGCGTTTCAAAACGTTTTTGAAGTCCCGGTTATAAGCCGTAAAGCATGGTGCACTAAACTATCAAGTAGTCATCATATCGAGCTTTTGTCAAAACGTTCATAACGTCTACATCTGCTCCTGCAATAGGTCTGTCACCTAGCGGTGCATCAAGGACATAATTCTTCTGTGCAGCAATGAGGATAATCCTCAGATCACGGAACAATTCCGCATCATTGCTTCTAACATCTTTCAACTTGGTTTTCTCTAGGAACATATGAAAAATAAACGGGGAGCAACATCGCGAGCTATTGATCTACAACATAGATATGCTAATACTACCAGGACTAACTTCATGATAAATTAAAGTTCAATTTAATCATATTAATTAAAGAACTCCCACTTAGATAGACATCCCTCCGGTCATCTAAATGATCACGTGATCCAAATCAACTAAACCATGTCCGATCATCACGTGAGATGGAGTAGTTTCAATGGTGAACATCTTATGTTGATCATATCTACTATATGATTCACGCTCGACCTTTCGGTCTCCAGTGTTCCGAGGCCATATCTGCATATGCTAGGCTCGTCAAGTTTAACCCGAGTATTCTGCGTGTGCAAAAACTGGCTTACACCCGTTGTATTTGAACGTAGAGCTTATCACACCCGATCATCACGTGGTGTCTCGGCACGACGAACTTTCGCAATGGTGCATACTCAGGGAGAACACTTATACCTTGAAATTTAGTAAGGGATCATCTTATAATGCTACCGTCGTTCTAAGCAAAATAAGAAGCATAATAAGATAAACATCACATGCAATCAAAATATGTGACATGATATGGCCATCATCATCTTGTGCTTTTGATCTCCATCTCCAAAGCACCTTCATGATCACCTTCGTCACCGGCGCGACACCTTGATCTCCATCGTAGCATCGTTGTCGTCTCGCCGACTATTGCTTCTACGACTATCGCTACCGCTTAGTGATAAAGTAAAGCAATTACATGGCGATTGCATTTCATACAATAAAGCGACAACCATATGGCTCCTGCCAGTTGCCGATAACATTACCAAACATGATCATCTCATACAAAACCGTATAACTCATCATGTCTTGACCATATCACATCACAACATGCCCTGCAAAAACAAGTTAGACGTCCTCTACTTTGTTGTTGCAAGTTTTACGTGGCTGCTACGGGCTTAGCAAGAACCGTTCTTACCTACGCATACAAAACGACAACGATGTTTCGTCAAGTATGTGCTGTTTTAACCTTCACAAGGACCGGGCGTAGCCACACTTGATTCAGCTAAAGTGAGAGAGACAGACACCCGCCAGTCACCTTTAAGCAACGAGTGCTCGTAACGTTGAAACCAGTCTCGCGTAAGCGTACGCGTAATGTCGGTCCGGGCCGCTTCATCTCACAATACCGCCGAAGCAAAGTATGACATGCTGGTAAGCAGTATGACTAGTATCACCCACAACTCATTGTGTTCTACTCGTGCATATCATCTACGCATAGACCTGGCTCATGATGCCACTGTTGGGGAACGTAGTATTTTAAAATTTTCCTACAATCACGCAAGATCTATCTACCAGATGCATAGCAACGAGAGGGAAGAGTGTGTCTACGTACCCTCGTAGACCGGAAGCGGAAGCGTCAAGTGACGCGGTTGATGTAGTCGAACTTCTTCACGATTCAACCCATCAAGCACCGAACGTACGGCACCTCCGCGTTCAGCACATATTCAGCTTGATGACGTCCCACGAGCTCTTGATCCAGTTGAGCTTCACGGGAGTGTTTCGTCAGCACGACGGTGTGGTGACGGATATGATGTATTCACCGGCGCAGGGCTTCGCCTAAGCACTGCGGCTGTATGACCGAGGTGTGTTTCTGTGGAGGGGGGCACCGCACACGGCTGGAACAATTCAACTTGTGTGTCTTTGGGTGCCCCCTGCCCCCGTATATAAAGGAGCAAGGGAGGAGGGTCGGCCGGCCTCCTATGGTGCGGCTAGGGCAATCCTACTAGGAATAGGATTGCAATCCTGTTCCTAGTAGGAGTCCACCAAGAAGGAAGAGAGAGAATGGAAAAGAGGGAGAGGTGGCGCCCCCCCAATCCTAGTCCAACTAGGATCCCTAGGTGGGGCGCCGGCCAGCCTCTATGGGCTGCCTCTCTCCTTTCCTCAAGGCCCACTATGGACCATCCCCCCTCGTGGGGGGTTCCGGTAACCCCCTCCGGCAATCCAGTTAAATCCGAAACTTTTCCGGAACACTTCCGGTGTCCGAATATAGTCGTCCAATATATCAATCTTTATGTCTCGGACATTCCAAGACTCCTCGTCATGTCCGTGATCTCATCCGGGACTCCGAACTACCTTCGGTACATCAAAACTCATAAACTCATAATACCGATCGTCATCAAACGTTAAGCGTGCGGACCCTACGGGTTCGAGAACTATGTAGACATGACCGAGACTCATCTCCGGTCAATAACCAATAGCGGAACCTGGATGTTCATATTGGCTCCTACATATTCTACGAAGATCTTTTATCGGTCAAAACCGCATAACAACATATGTTGTTCCTTTTGTCATCGGTATGTTACTTGTCCGAGATTCGATCGTCGGTATCTCTATATCTAGTTCAATCTCGTTACCGGCAAGTCTCTTTGCTCGTTCCGTAACATATCATCTCGTGACTAACTCATTAGTCTTTTGCTTGCAAGGCTTATTATGATGTGTGTTACCGAGAGGGCCCAGAGATACCTCTCCGACACTCGGAGTGACAAATCCTAATCTTGATCTATGCCAACACCACGAATACTTTCGGAGACACCTGTAGAGCATCTTTATGATCACCCAGTTACGTTGTGACGTTTGATAGCACACAAGGTGATCCTACGGTATTCGGGAGTTGCATAATCTCATAGTCATAGGAACATGTATAAGTCATGAAGAAAGCAATAGCAGTAAAACTAAACGATCATAGTGCTATGCTAACGGATGGGTCTTGTCCATCACATCATTCTCCTAATGATGTGATCTCGTTAATCAAATGAAAACTCATGTCTATGGTTAGGAAACATAACCATCTTTGATCAATGAGCTAGTCTAGTAGAGGCATACTAGGGACACTCTGTTTTGTCTATGTATTCACACATGTACTAAGTTTCCGGTTAATACAATTCTAGCATGAATAATAAACATTTATCATGATATAAGGAAATATAAATAACAACTTTATTATTGCCTCTAGGGCATATTTCCTTCAATCTGAACCGAAGGACTGCGCAATTCATCCAAAAAAGTGTTTGGTGGCACCGGTTTACGTTGAGAACCCAGCCGGCTTAGAGCGTCGGCCGCTTCGTTCCTTCGCCGGTCTATATGATCCACCTGATACCCTTTGAAGTATCCTGCGACTGCTTCAACCTCTCGTCTATAAGCTGCCATGAGGGGATATCTTGAATCCCATTTACCGGAAACTTGTTGTGCCACCAAATCTGAGTCTCCAAAGCACTTAACCCGGCTCAAGTTCATCTCCTTTGCCAGCCGCAAGCCATGAAGTAATGCTTCATATTCCGCTGCATTATTAGTACAAGGAAACTATAGGCGGAGGACGTAACAAAATTTATCACCTCGGGGGGAAGTTAAGACAACTACAGCCCCCGAGCCCTCCAATTGTCTTGAACCGTCAAAGTGAATCGTCCAGTAAATAAGATCCGGCTTCTCCTCAGGGGTTTGCAACTCTGTCCAATCATTGATGAAATCCACCAATGCCTGAGATTTTATAGCGGTGCGTGGTACATACTTCAACTCATGTGGGCTGAGCTCTATGGCCCACTTCGCCACTCTACCTGTAGCTTCCCTGTTCTGGATTATATCTCCCAACGGTGCTGAACTAACCACAGTTATTGGATGACCTTGGAAATAGTGCTTCAGCTTCCGGTTTGCCATGAACACACCATATACCAACTTTTGCCAATGAGGGTACCTCTGCTTGGATTAAATGAGTACTTCACTCACGTAGTAAACCGGGCGCTGAACCGGGTATTCCTTCCCTGCTTCCTTGCGCTCAACCACGATTGCAACGCTGACTGCCCGTGCATTGGCAGCGACGTATAACAACAACGGCTCCTTGTCAATAGGGGCAGCTAGGACCGGCGGCTTTGCCAATTGTCGTTTTAGATCCTCAAACGCTGCATTTGCCTCATCACTCCATATAAACCGGTTTGTTTTCCTCAGCATCTGATAAAGCGGGATCGCCTTCTCTTCCAAACGGCTGATGAACCGGCTTAATGTTGTGATCCGGCCAGCGATACGCTGAACATCGTTGATGCAAACCAGCTTAGTCAAAGATGTGATGGCCTTGATTTTCTCTGGATTGGCTTCTATTCCTCTGTTTGAGACCAAGAATCCCAGCAGTTTACCTGCCGGAACACCAAAGGCACACTTCTCCGGATTAAGCATCATCTTATAAGCTCGAAGATTATCAAAATACTCCTTAAGATCCTCTATCATTGTCTCCTCCTTCCTTGATTTAACCACAATGTCATCCACGTAGGCATGAACATTCCTCCCTATCTGCCCTTTCAGACAATTCTGAACGCAACGCTGATAAGTTGCTTGAGCACTCTTTAGCCCAAAGGGCATAGACACATAGCAAAAAGCACCAAAAGGGGTAATGAAAGCTGTCTTCTCTTGGTCTTTAACTGCCATTTTGATCTGGTGATATCCTGAATATGCATCCAAAAAGCTTAGCCGCTCACATCCCGCTGTGGCATCGATAATCTGATCAATGCGGGGGAGAGCAAAGGGATCAGTTGAGCAAGATTTATTGAGGTCTGTGTAATCCACACACATTCTCCACTTCCCATTCATCTTTAACACCAGCACCGGATTAGCCAACCACTCCGGATGAAAAACTTCCACTATGAATCATGCGGCCAAAAGCCTGGCCACTTCTTCTCCTATAGCCTTGCGCCTCTCTTCGTTGAAGCGGCGCAAATATGGTTTAACCGGTTTATATTTCGGATCAATGTTAAGGCTGTGCTCAGCGAGTTCCCTCGGTATACCTGGCATGTCAGAAGGTTTCCATGCAAAGATATCCCGGTTCTCACGGATGAACTCGATGAGCGCGCTTTCCTATTTGGGATCAAGGTTAGCGCTGATAGTGAACTTCTTGGACGAATCTCCAGGCACAAAATCAACTTGCTTGGTCTCCTCTGCCGATTTAAACTTTAACGCCGGATCATGCTCTGTAGTTGGCTTCTTCAGCGGAGTCATATCTGCCGGATCAACATTATCTTTATAAAATTTCAACTCTTCGGTGGCACATACCGCCTCCGCATAAGCTGCATCTCCTTCTTCACATTCCACCGCTATCTTACGGCTTCCATGAACCGTAATCGTGCCCTTATGACCCGGCATTTTGAGCTGCAGATAAACATAACATGGCCTAGCCATAAACTTAGCATAAACCGTCCTCCCAAACAGAGAGTGATAAGGGCTTTTGATCTTGACGACTTCGAAAGTTATCATCTCTGACCTGGAATCATGCTCATCTCCAAAGGTAACTTCCAAGTCAATCTTTCCAACCGTATAGGCCGACTTACCTGGGACCACCCCATGGAACACCGTGTTCGATTGTCTTAGCTTCTTATCTGTCAGGCCCATACGACGGAAAGTCTCATAGTACAAGATGTTGATGCTGCTTCCACCGTCCATGAGAACCTTAGTGAATTTATAACCTCCCACCTAAGGTGCCACCACCAAGGCCAAGTGGCCCGGATTATCCACCCGCATCGGGTGGTCTTCCCTACTCCATACAATGGGCTGTTCTGACCAGCGCAGAAATTGCGGTGTTGCTGGTTCAACCGCGTTAACTGCCCGCTTCAAAACCTTCTGATCTCGCTTACACAGACTTGTGGTGAAGACATGATATTGCCCACTGCTCAATTCCTTCGGATTACTCTGATATCCGGATTGCGGCTGCTGTTGCTGATGCTGTTGATTCCCCTGATTATTGTAATTCCCTTGGCCCTGCTGTTGATTGCCTTGGTTATTGTAACCACCTTGGCCATGCTGTTGACTGCCTTGGTTATTGTAACCACCTTGGCCATGCTGTTGACTGCCTTGGTTATTGTAACCACCCTGGTTACGCGGCTGATTGCCTTGGTTATTATAACTTCCTTGATTATTCTGATTACCGGCCCAGTTTTGATAACCATTGTTATTGCCCCTATATCCTAATCCAGAGCTCCTCCCCTAATGACCCAGACCATAAAACCCGGAACCTGAACCGCCATTTGGAGGCCTGTTATGAGGATTAAAGCGGCCCGCCATTGCTTCCATAAGGGGCCTGCACTCTCTTATGGTGTGTTTTGCCGGTCGATTTCTCGTGCCATGCTTCGGACAAGGCTGATCTAACTCTTGGTCCCAGCTAACAGTCCCTCCGCCGGTTTGTGGAGGTGGGTTTCCCATGCTATGCTGAAAGCCCCCTTGAACTTGAGTGTTGGCCACAAAGTCAGAGCCACCTTCCGCCTTTCGCTTGCCCAAGAAACTTGTAGTAGCCGAATTAACTTGCACCGGTTTACCAGATTTATTAACCTTCCCTGCCTTGTCTCCTTCAGCTTCTGGGTACTTGGTATTGTTAGAGTCCCCATACTTCACCAGAGCACTCATGAGAGTTCCCATATCATTGCAATCCCTTTTAAGCCATCCGAGTTTTAACTTTAAAGATTCAAACCGGCAATTGTTTTCCAAAGTCACTATCGCCGTACTAGGATTGATTCCATTCGAAGAGTGCAAGATCTCCGCTACTCTCCGTACCCAAGCGGCCGTAGACTCCTGCTCTCCTTGCACACAAGCTGCTAGATCCACCACTGACATCGGCTACTTGCATGTATCTTTGAAGTTTTTTATAAACTGGCTGCATAGTTCCCCCCATGATCCGGTAGAGTTCGGGGGTAAACCCTTCAGCCAGGTCCGGGCTGTACCCTCAAGCATCATAGTAAAGTACTTTGCACAAGCCGATTCATCGACGTCTAGCATCTCCATGGCCATCTCATAACTTTCAACCCAAGCTTCCGGAGCCAAATCCGCTGTGTAATTAGGTACCTTGCGGGGCCCATTGAAATCCTTAGGTAACTTGACACTTCGTAAAGCGGGGATAAGACACTGTACCCCAAAAGAACTCGTCGTAACTCCTGTTTCTGCTGTGGCCGTGTGAACCGGCGTCGTTTGACGAACCTCCTCCCGGGCTCCTGACCTAACCCGGTTTGTATCCGGAGCTGGTGCCGCTGCGCCTGCCGGATTATCCTGTCTGCGCTGATGCCGCCTGCGTTCACTGCTAGATACTTCTGGCTCCTCCCAATGCCTAGTATAACTACGGCTAGGACGTGGTGTTGAATGTAGCCTTTCCCTGCTATGAGAGTATGCTTGCTGCTGTATTAACGCCGTATTAAGCAGTTCCTTGACCCTGCGCGCCTCCAATGCCACCGGAGACGTCTCCTCCACGGGCAAAGCGGCCAAACGTGCAGCAGCTGCAGCGATGTTATCCAAAGGGTTTGAATAATGACCTGGAGAGGTGGGAACGTAAGGTGCTGACGTGATCCGACGATCTTGCTCTACGGTGGGCTGCTGAACCGGCTCCTCCCTGGCTGGGGGTGCCCTCCGGTTTAAAGCCGGATTATTACTAGTCCCAGCCCCAGGTGTCCTGAACAGATTCGTTGCTTCATAAACCAACGACAGACGAGATTGGTACTTTCGTCCCCTTACTCCTTCCATAGAATCTTGCTCCATCCTTAGGTGAAAAGCCTGATCATTCAGCTCTGCTTGTCTCACCGCTATCATTGCCCTCTCTGCCTTCAGATCCTCCTTTAATTGATCAATCCAGCCTTTCAACTGAAGGAGCTCTGCATCATGATGCGCCTTGTCTGCTGGAGCTACTGTCTCCACCGCTTTAGCTGTGAACTCCTCGATCAAGGTGGATAGAACTTCAGTAGGTGAGAGGGCCGAGCCGCTCCCCCCTACACCAGCTTCTGCTGTTGTTCCATTCACTGGGGGCTGTGAACCGGCCATAAAGACAGCCACCCGCAGAGACTTAGTTTCTCCGGATGAAGATTCGTCGTCGGAGTAGACAACTGTTGCACCATCGGATTCCGATCCGTCCTCGGTTCGAACTCCGTGGATTGCTCCAACGAACACGTGCTTCATGGCGGGCTGAATCCGGGCCGATCTCGCACACTGAGCCGGCTCGACGATGTTGGGGAAGATGTCCGGCTCAGGTCCCGGTTCGCCGATTTTGCCAATGAAGACTTGGATGCCACCAAAGGGAACCCGGTACCCATATTCGATTGAATCGGCCTCCGGTCCCCAACCTGCGTCATCGATGTAGATCCGGCCGCGGCGACTCTTGGTCATCCGGCCGACCGCGTAACCCTTGAGCCCTTCAAAGCTGCCCTTCAAGAACTCGAAACCATCGTGCGGAGGCCCCACGGTGGGCGCCAACTGTCGTGGAATTAGCACGGCAGATGTCCGGTTTAGCGGACTTGATGATGGAACCATCGCACGGGTTAGCTTGAAGGGGTTCATAGCACACAAAGGACACAGAGAGTTTTATACTAGTTCGGCCCCTTCAATGAAGGTAAAAGCCTATGTCTAGTTGGTTTGGTATTGCTTGGGCGTCGGTTTACAGGGAGCAGATTGCTTGCCTATAGTCTCGACGGGTTGATTCTTGCTTCTCCCTGAACCGTCGCCGGGTTGTCCCTTTATATAGAGGTGACGCCTGGTCCGGTTTACAGAGTCCCGAGGCCGGCTCATACTTGTGTCCGCCTCGGTCTCTGTCCTTTCTTCCTTATCTCTCAAGTTACATCGCTTGGCGGTTTACAAACCATAATTCTATACATGGGCCCTAAGATCTTATGGGCCGTAGCCTTTACTGAATATTACAACCAAGTATAACATAACTAAGCCGGTTTACACTAGCCGGTTCATACCTGCTAGTCATATCCCTGACACCAGCCGCGACAAGTTTCTTGATCTCCTCGGCAATGAACTGCTGCCGCTGCAAAGCTTGCTTCTGAACCTTCTGCTTGACGGGCCGGGCATGTGGGCAAATAGTAATGTGGTGCTCGATTACCTCCCTGGGAACATTGGGGATGTCACATGGTTGCCATACAAACACCTCGACATTCGCCCGCGAGAAGGCAACAAGCATGCTTTCCTATTTGTCATGGACGATGGCACTGATGGTAAATGTATCATTAGCGCTAGCCAACCCTACTGAGACCTTGTTCACAGCAGGTGCAGTAGCCTTGGATTTCATGCTATTGGAATTCTCAGGCATGTCATCAACAGGCGCAGCGCACTCCAAAGAGGTACGCTTCTAGGATTCCTTGCTGGCATCCATGATAGCTTTCTTATTTTTCTTGCTTTCCTTGGCGGGAGCAGTGGTTTGCACGGCCTCCATAGCGACTGTTTCCCGTACATCTTGTCCATGCATATGATTGTGTCTTACTTTTCTAATGGAATGGAAAGGATGCCCATCGGCCCTGGCATCTTCAGGGTGTTGTAGGCATAGTGGGATGCTGCCATGAATTTGACCAGGGCTAGGCGACCAAGGATTCCATTGTACGGCAGGGGGAGGTCAACCACATAAAGGACGATCTTCTCAGTCCAATAGTTGAACTCCCCTCTGAACGTCACCGGCAACGTGATCTTCTTCTTAGGATGAATCTTGCGGGGTTGATCCCTTGGGATGTACCAGTAACCTTGACCTCTTCATTTGCTACCAGGGGTTTGCAGATGACCTTTGGAGAGATCAGATTGAACTCGGCCCCACTGTCAACCAACAACTTTGTGACCATGAGGTTGCGGATCATTGGTGTGACCTGCAATGACAAGCACCCTACCGCGGTGGTGCGATCATGGTGGTCCTCTTCGTCAAAGAAGATGGGCGTGCGAGACCACTTGAGAGGCTTCCAATAATTTGTCGCTGGCTCCACGACATTGACTTCACACGCCCACTGTTTAAGTTGTCGGTGAGAGGAGTACAAAGATCCACCACCGTCATTGCATAGGGCGTCAGTGGATTTCTTGAACTCCTGCTCACTGGTTTCCTTATCATCTCCTTTGTCACTCTTGTCATCGCAATCCTTCTTCTCGCGGACTTTGGTGGGTTTCGCTTGATACTAAGGAGCCTTGCGAGGGTGACCTGCTCTGTTGCCTCGGCCCTTCCCGCCAGCGCCATCCTGGTCTTTCTCCTTGTCGCACTTCTCGTATTTAGCCCTCTGCTTTTTGATGAGCTGCTCAACCTGATCACACTCCTGAAAATCGTGGCCATTTATCCGATGGATCTTGCAGTATGGCCCATCAACTTTTCCAACTTTTTCGGCAGCCACGGCTTCCTGCCAATCAGTGCATGCGGCAGCTTCCTTGCCGGGAGCCTCGGTCTTGGCCTTCTTGCTGGTAGTAGGTGCGCCTAATCCTTCAACGGTCATTACCGCTTTATCCTTGCGCTTCTTGTTGTGTTTCCTGTTGCATTTCTTGTTCTTCTTCTTCGTCCTCCGAGTCAACGTCACTGCCATCTTCTTCACCAGCGAGTTGCATCCCCTCCTCCACGCGAGCACACTTATCCACCAGAGTGTATAGGTCATTCACCATCTTGGGCAGCCATACGTTCATGTTGGAACGTATCCTGCGGTTGCGCATGTTGGACTGGAATGCAGTTATCACAGCTGCAGGGTGGATGTTTGGATTGTTCCTATGAAGTCGGTTGATCCTCTCCATGTACTTCCGCAGATTCTCTCCTTCCTTCTGTTGGAGGAGCTGCAAGTCGTTGGGCTGCCCTGGTTCTTCATGGCTGCTCGTGAAGGTGCCACAAACTCGTGGCACATGTCATCCCAAGTCAAGATGGAGTTCTCCGGCAGGTGCATCGGCCAAGACCTCACATTTGGCTTGAGTGGCAAAGGGAAGTAATTGGCGAACACCTTCTCGTCTCTTCCCCCGGCATCTTGAACAACGATGGTGTAGATGCTCACAAATTATGTCAGGTTCAACATTCCATCGTATTTCTCTCATATCTCTGGCTTGAACATGCGAGTAGATGGACAACGGACTTGCCACAGCTCGTGGGTGAAGGTGGAGAACCCAACCTCGAAAGGTAGGTACCCGGTCTCATCAGGCGCGGGCTTGTCGACGTCGGGGCCATTGCGCCTACCAGACTGGCGGTTGGTTCCGGGGTGTTGTTCGATGGTGACGCGTGCATCTACCCCATGCCTGTCTTCCAGGTCTCGCCACTGGTCACGACGTGTTCGAGGATCGGAGGAAGCCATGGATACATCGTCGGGTGCTTGGTCGCATGGCTCCAGCTATGGTCCCTGCGCCGGCTGTCGCGGAGGGGGTTTAACTGTAGGGGTAGCCCCTTCGGTATGGCCATCAGATCGTGTCGTCGTTACCGCCCATGGAGGCCATGACGGGCCCGCTTGCTATGACCCTCGCCATGGACGGGTGAGCTGCAGCACCGGGTTTCTTCTTGGGCGCCATGGATGATGAAGCCGTTGATGAAGAAAACAATGATGAAGATGACGCGTTGCATACACTCTCGGGTTCGTGCAAGTGCTTCCCCCTACCTGGTTTGGTAGGGGGAAGAGCACATTGAACAAAGACTGGAGGGTCCAGAGCAGCGCGACATCGATCACACACGCAGTTTTACCCAGGTTCGATCCGCCGCGAGGCGTAAAACCCTACTCCTGCTTCATTGGATTGATGGGGGCACCGTGGTGGAGACGCGGTGCTCTATCTCGGCAAGGTTACCTTAGGACAAGAGAAACTACGCGCGTATCAGTGTACAATGGTCTGAAACCCTCTATGGTTGTCACAACCCTCTTTTATAGATCAAGCGGTCACCATAATAGCAAATCAGTCATTGTGTGCCGATTAGATAGCAAACAGTGCTATCATACCTAACTCTGTAGACAGGACAAGGCGCATTAAATGTGTCGCTTAGTGACACATCATGGCGTAGCCCGGCAAGCCTTGTCGGTCCATTCTTCCAACTTCTCGCCTGCCTGTGTGATACGTATCTAGATGTGTGTCATTTGGAGGTTTTTTCCTTCGTAAGTGGTGGCCACATACCAAATTAGGACTTAGTCACTTGGGGGCTTGACACGGCACCGATTGATGACTTGTGTTACTGTGAGGTGGAGCAGTGGAGCCTTGGCGGGGTAACCAACACGGCCACCTATGGGGCCATCGACACCTTGTGGTTCGGCAGGGGGAAGAGCACATTGCACAAAGAGCGGAGGGCATAGAGCAGCCTGGCGGCGATCACACGTGCAGTTTTACCCATGTTCGGGTCGCCAAGAGGCATAAAACCCTACTCCTACTTTGTTGGATTGATGGGGGGACCATGGTGGAGACGGAGTGCTCTATCCCGGCAAGGTTGCCTTAGGAGAAGATCAGCTACGCGAATGTGAGTGTACAATGTTCTGAAACCCTCTATGGTTGCCACGACCCTCCTATTATAGATCAAGGGTCATCAAAATAGCTAATTAGTCATTGTGTACTGATTAGATAGCAAACAGTGCTATCATACCTAACTCTGGAGACAGGACAAGGTCTATTAAATGCGCTGCTTAGTGTCACATCGTGGCGTAGCCAAGCAAGCCTGGCAAGGTTTTTCTACCAACTTCTCGCCCGCCTGCGTGACACGTCGTTGGACGGGCGTCATTTGGAGGTCATTTCCTTCGCAAGTGGCTGCCACATACCAAATTACGACCACTTAGTCACTTGGGGACTTGACACCGCACCGATTGATGACTTGTGTTGCTGTGAGGTGGAGCGGTTGAGGCTTGGTGGGGTAACCCACTCTCTGCGTCCCCGATAGGCATGCCGGGGCAATCTTGGGACTTGTCTTCGGGGTAACCTCGACCTCGCCAGGCTCGCCTTCCCGGGAAGGGAGGTTTTTCCTTAGTGGTATCTTGCTCCTTTATCTTGACTTGGCCTTCTTGATCCGCCACTTGATTTCTCAAAGGGCCAACCTCTTCTTGCTAGGTGTGGTCTTGGAGTTTGCAACCTCGCTTTTGTGCATGTGTACTGTCCGGGCAACATACGTCAAAGTTTGTTGCGCCAACAACTACTGTAAATATGGAGAGTCTTGAGCTTTTTGCAATCTTTGTCCTTAGCATTTTGAGGGGTCCACTTCTCTAATCCATGCCATGTCGTGGCACTGTTGAACTTTCCTGAAATATACTAGATAAAACCATTAGTATAACAAGACATATGTTGACATTAATTACCAAAATCACCCAGGGAGCACTTTTGCTTTGAATCTCCCTCTTTTTGGTAATTGATGAAAACATACATCAAAGATACAAATAAATGATTTGAAGAATAGTAAGCAAAGCTTTGGAAGGACATGTAACATGTATAGGCTCCCCTACATGTATGCAATCATGTAAAGATGAGATTGAAGAGTATGTGAGTGCATAGCATGTCAAAGCAGAAAATGTGTTACATGTATCTTGGCTATATGCATCAGAGGAAATTATATGATTGAGGTATACATTTATGTTAGTGACTCCCTCTTGCAAACAATTTGTGCAACATCAAGAGATCATCATGCACATGAGTGTAATGCATATACTTACCTCATGGTCTTTTAGGTGAATCTTCAAGAAGTAAACTTGAGGAAACAAGATTAGATAACATTGTCGGTGTCAAGACCGGAAGATCTCAGGTAGGGGAGCCTAAGTTGTGCGTCTATGTATCGATGGTAACAAGGGACTGGGGACACGATGTTTTACCCAGGTTCAGACCATCTCTATCGAGGTAATACCCTACCTCCTGGTTGATTGATCTTGATAGATATAGGGTTACAAGAGTTGATCTATCTCGAGATCGTAATGGATGAACCCTAGCAGTCTAGCCTATGATTGTTGTTACTCAGCTAGCCTCTACGGACAAAACCCTCCAGCTTATATACACGTCGAAGGGGGCCTAGTGTTACACAAAGATGACTTGGGGAGGAAGTAATCATTACATCTGCACATCCATCTTGCCTTTCTACATACATAGGAGTCCTATCCGGACACGGGGGATGACCTTTTGCTTTTATCTTCACGGCCCATCAGTCCAGCCCAGCTTCAGTAGCCCGGACACCCGAGGACCCCTAAATCCAGGACTCCCTCAGTAGCCTCCAAACTTGCCTTCAATGATGAGGTTGTATCTAGCTTCATGTCTTCAATCTTGCAAGGCAGATTCTTTTTCGGAACAAATGATAGTTTGGCTCTGATTTTGATACCGCGCCCTGTTGATTCCTTCCTGTCATCGCCTTGGCTTCCACGTGTTAGACGAATGCGAACAATCCATGTACTTTTTACAAACAAACCCTTGGCCGCACGGAGTTGGCAACTTTTTAAAGAGATTGGATCTCAGATGCCATTCCATACCATGCAGAAAACCTCAGAGCCAGCCACGAAAAATACTCCCAATATGGCAATCGTCGCCGGCTCCTCCTCACGCCCCCAGGGCCCTGAAGCAGGCGATTAGGGAAGCTGCTCAATATCTGATGGCCATCTGAACAGACTTCAGATGTAGGGATCTC
>LR738712.1:202217733-202303292 GCA_902687465.1 Secale cereale
CCCCCCCCCCCCCCCCCCCGCCCCCCGCGGATCTAGTCTCCGTACGGGCTGCATTAAGCTCGATCGTCGGTGAAGCCTTGGCGGAAAACTTCCCCAACCCCACTAAAGAGGAACGGGTGTGGTTTGTTTCCTTCCTGTTGAAAGGTGTATGATTTCCAATCCATCCTTTCCTCAGAGGTTTCCCGAAGTTTCATGGGCTCCAACTGCACAATCTCACGCGAGGCTCTATCCTGCATATTATGAGTTTCGTTGCTCTTTGTGATCTACTTTTAGGCTATGAAGCTCATTTCGAGCTATGGAGGAAATTCTTTTGCCTCGTCTCTCCCTTCCAAAAGGGATCCATATTCGAGGTGGGTGGCACTGAAGTGTGGCGCATAGCAGGGACAGGTTACCTATCCGGCGCTCCTAAGAAGGCATCCGAAGAGTGGCCCTAGGAGTGGTTTTATATCGAAGACATTGTTCTATTGGACCCAATCCGGCGTGGTCTTCCCGAATACTCTAGTGCTCCTTCGAAGAAACATTTCAACTGGCGTCCCCAAAGCCTCTAGGAAGAAGACAGTGCGGAGATTAAGAGGCTAGTCAGCAAGACCAGAGTAGTTGCACATTCCAAACTTTCGATAATTGAAGTAATGGCCATGACGAAAAAGCGATGCGCCCAGCCACTTCAGTCCAGAGGGTTTCCCGTGTGTCTTTACAATGGGCAAGACGATGCATCTCGGTGCCTACGTGAGGGTCCGCATACCCCTCCCGCCATGACTGCCATCTTAGCTGATATTTATAAGGGGGATAAGGAAGACTTTATCCGCTTGAAATGTCGGGAAGGTTTTTCTATGTATAACCCCATCGACAGTGTGAGTTTTTTCGAGTGATAACTTTATACAATCTCTTTTCTGAGATATGCTAAATGAACTAAATCCGCCTGCTTTCAATAAGAATGGAGGAAGTATCGAGGGAGTTTATTACCCCGCCCCGCAGCCAGAGGACCATGTTCGCGACAAAGATCCCATATTTGAGGAGGATCCGGATATATTCATAGAGCTCACTAACGAAGTTTTCCATTAGGCGAGTCATGATGGTACAGAAGTGGCCATTGTAGCCGATTACCCTGGCCTTCTTCCCTCCTCCCATGTAAGTACCCAGTAGACATCCCCTCAAAGAGAGCCTTCCCTTCGTGCCTCACCCACCGCACTGTCTCATACTCCAAAGGGGTGACGCTCGTCTCGCCGTTCTGCATAAAGGGCATCTCCTAAGAAGACAACGCCTACGCAGGGTGAGTCTTCAAAGCGAAAGGAAGCGGGGGACACCGTCGAGCCTCCAGCTTCATCGGAGAAGTATAAGATTCAACATGCGCCCGGTAGCAAGGCCGAATTGTCATATTTTTTCCTTTGTCCTATTTCGGGAGGAGCGTACGGTGAATTGTGTCCGAGGACCGTGCCGGCCAAATACCAACTAATCCGACCGTGGGCTCATCCATAAGGACAAGAGACGATACAGGCGTAACGCCGGATTGTCCTCTCCAGGAGGATTCAGATAACTAGTCGTCAACCCGTGCATCTGCACAGGCTAGTTTTATAAATAAAATCTTATTTTCTCACTTTATATTTCGCTTCATATTTTACGTTTACGTATTATAAGTAAATTATCTATGGTTACATATTAAGCTTTCCTATAAGACCCCACTTGCTCATAACTATTGAAATATATGTAAATGGAACACACTATAGAAGGAATGAAAGTAACTTGGATCATTGGAAACACAAATACATGTGAGTGCCTAAGTGAAGCAATGTAATTTCAGCTATAAAATATGCTTTGTTACAAAGACATGATAATTAATTTGGCTATAATGGAAATGGCTCACCAAATGGATGGCAAATATTATTTTTTGGAATATCACTGAAAGAAACATTATAAAATGTTTAGAGACAATGCCATCAACATGAGGCCGTAATCCAATTTATACTTAGTCAACATATTTTGCATATGCTTAAGATTTTTACTATATGCATCCAAAAGAAGCACCTGCCAACACATTGTACTTTTAGCAATCAAGTTTAGAAGTCTGGTAGTTCATAAATTACTCATTGATGAGGAAAAAATAAAGGTAAAAACATATTATAGATATAATTTAAATTCATAAATGTTGTACAAGTATTGGGAGGTAAAAAAGAGATAGACAATATAGTAGGGGAAAAGATGAATAAAACAGAGATTTGTAGTAGTGAGATGACCATCTTGCATTAACTTTTCTGCTAGATTATCCTTTTGAACAAAATTATAGTACATGTGCCAAGTTGATCCAACATTGACTAAAAAACAAAGCCAAAAAACTATATAAAATCATACATGAAGGTAATGCCTTCGAATAGTCATTATGCAATGCAAGACACATCTTGATCAGAAACATTATTGTTAAAATTTTCTCCTCCTCCGAAAAAATCTCCTGGAACCTAAATTTCTCTTAACATCACCAGAGGTAAATGCTCTGCACATCTTGGCATAGAAGTTTCAGATCAGAAAAGTTCTCTACCGCGTTACTTGAAACATATGAAAACAAAATTATTATTTTTTGCTGAAAAACAAAACTCGGCTACCTACCTAAATACATGACCACATTCATTAAAATGTCTTTTGCTCAGCATGAAAATACATCATTGTCGCAAAAAGAGATGGCCATCAGTACAAACCTCTTACGTTGGCCACAGCAACAAAATTAGTACTCCCTCTGTCCCATAATGTAAGACGTTTTTCCACACTAGTATAGTGTCAAAAAACGTCTTACATTATGGGACGGAGGGAGTACATTATACTGAGAAGTATAGTGTGATTTATATTGATCGGCTGAAGACACCACAATAACATCATTGACGTCCTGGTGGTCTTATTTCAAAAGATACAAACCATTTGAATCTATCTTATTCAGGAATCATGTTGTCACATCCCCAGTTCTGGTCTGCTTTGGTCCAGTTAGTCTTGTGTTGCATCATGTTTAAATTTCTCTTAAACTGAAATGGGGATGACTAAACCCTAGCACCAGATGAAACCAACTAGGTTCAAAATTCAAATCTTTTCAATGAACCCAAAATGCTCTTTGGAAAAGTTCATCATTTTTGGATTGATTAAAAACCTCTGCCAAAAATGTTGCACATATTTCTAGGACCATTCTGGATTTTTGAATTAAATCATATCTTAATTGCATTTGGGCATTTAAATTTTATATATTATTTTAAATGCTCAAATAATCCCAAACTGAAATGTTCCATGTTGGTTATATGCTAAACAGTGGGCATGAGCAGTTGGGTGATTTTTGAAAGTGCCTAAGTATTTTTAATAAAGCCCTGAACAAAATAACAAAATAGAATAACAGAAACAAAATAGAAAACAGAAACAGAACTAGATAGGAGAAGGCTTACCTGTGCAGCCCACCTGCTGCGGCCCAACACTGCTGCTAGCCCGGCCCAGAAGGCAGCCCAGCTGCTCCACCGTCTTCAACCTCCTGCCAGTAGGCAGGAGGGCGTGTCCCCGGCGCCCGCAGCCACGCGCCGGCCACCTCCTCCCTGCCTGCTTCCTCCCCGACGCCCTGGACGAGCGCCACACACCCCTGGAACCCCCTGGACAGTACTCTCCCCTCCTCTGCTCTCTCCCTCGTCCCCTCCCACCATGGCCGAAGCCGTCGCGGCCGCGCCGGCGAGCACCACCGCGGACACAGCCCTCCCCACGCCCCCGCAAAGTGCCCAGTAGTTCCGCCTCTGTCTTCTACGCCCTCCCTAAGTACCTACGTGACGCCGGAAGCCCCGAAACGCCGCCGTCTTCGTCTTCTTCAACCTACGGCCGCCGTCGACCTCGCCGTCGATTCGCTACGTCCGGCGCCTCCCCGAGCCCGTTTCGACGCCCACTGCACGCGCCGTGAGCACCTGCGTCTTTCCCCTCTCTCCCCGCAGTCTAACCCGTCCCCTAGCTAGCTCCACCACCGGACCCGTGAGCTCACCGCCGCCGGTCATGTCGCCGCCGTGGCCACAGCTGCCTCTGCCCGTTTTTGAGCGCGTCACCATGTTCAGCACATCACCAGGAGGCTGTAGCACTCAGCCGTTCGTCCCCCCGTGCACCACAGCATCGACTCCGTCGACGCCCGAACTCCGGCCACCGCACTTCCCCTCGCCGCCGTCGTTCTGGTCCTCCCCGACGCGAGCTGATGGCTCTGTTGGATGCGGACGAGGACCAGCATCACGCCAAGCCCCTCCGCCGCTCTTTTGGTCGCCGGAGGCGATTTTCCCACGGCCTCCGCCGCGATCGGCCTCGCCGGCGGCTAGCCGCCGGCGCTTTTGACCGGTGGGTTTGGCCTCTTTGACCCGAGGTTTGACCCCCCCTGGGTCTATGACATGTGGGGTCCCGCCCTGTTAATTAACCTGGTTTAGCTTAACTATTAGGTTAGTTAGTGAGTCACTGACACGTGGGGCCAACCCCTGTCAAATTAGTTTAGTTTAAAAAACTAAACTTAGTTAGGCCTGAGAGACTGACATGTGGGCCCAGGCCCCACCAGCAGTTTAATTAGTGTTAGTTTAAAAACTAACTCTGTTAGCTAGTGGGTCACTGACCAGTGGGCCCCACTGGTCAGGTTTGACCCGAACAGCCCCTGTTGACTTGCTGACGTCACACAAACGTCATGCTGATGCAATAAAGCCTTTTCTGAAATTTTATATAAATCTAAATGATTTATTTATTTCAGAAAATAGCCAAAACTTCTAAAAATCATATAAAATCAGCCGTAGCTCAGATGAAAATAATTTATATATGAAAATTGATCAGAAAAATCCAAGGAATCTGTTTATGGCATTTTCATGCATGTTAAACAACTTATGGTTGCTGTTTAGGACAATTTGAATAAATGGCATTTTAATAATCACATATGGAGTTTGAATTTGAACCTTTGGTTCAAACCAACTTCATTTAACATGGTTGCTAGTTGCATTAGCTCAATCAACAGCATACTGCCATATCATGTTCATGCATCATATTGTTGCATTGCATTGATTGTGTTCTCTCTTGTTTGCCGGTGCTTGTCCCCTTTCAGTAGACGTGTTCCGACGATGTGATCGATGACACCGATGAAGACTCATTGTTATCTTCAGAAGTGCCAGGCAAGCAAAACCCCATTGAGCATTCCGATACAAACCCACTCTCTCGCTCTTGCTCTCTTTTACTGCATTAGGACAACAACACTTCAACTGTTACCTGCTGCGGTAGTTGAACCCCTTTCCACTGCATGACCCGTCATTGCCACAGTAATTAGTTGAAACCCACTAGTATGAGTAGGAGTTGTTTGAGCCATGTTGTGCCTACTCATTCATGCTTTCTGGTTATGCCTGCTATTGCTTAGAGTTGTGTCAGGTCTGATTCATCGGGGATGAATTGGAGTGGTGATGAACATGTCCTAATGTGTGTGAGCTAAGTGTGTGAACACGATTTGGTAAAGGTAGCGATGAGAGGCCATGTAGGAGTAAATGGTGGGTTGTCTCATTGCAGCCGTCCTCAGGAACTGAGTTCTGTGTTGGTTGATCCATGACCAGCTACTACCATGCATTGGGACCGAAACCAATGGACCCTCTCGACTTATTAATCAACATGATCTCTGTCCAGGAGTTGCAACTAGTTTCTGGTGTTTGTAGTTTATTGGAGGTCGTGCGCAGCGCTGACCCTCGGGGTGGGCTGTGACGCGGCAGGTACGTGGCACGGTGTACCGATTGCCCGTTTGGTGATGCGGGAACCCTGTACACATCGTTTGGGGCCGTGAGCGACACCTCGGCCGGATCTCCCCACGGATGGAACCCAAATAGGCGGTAAACCTGGACGAGAGACTTGTGTGGTTAGTCAGGTCATGGCCGACACCCTCGCTTGGCCTCCGCTTGAAGGTTGCCGAGTACATGTCGTGTAAACGGCGGTAAGTGGTGAGAGCGTGTGTGAAGAAGTACACCCCTGCAGGGTTATATATAATCTATTCGAATAGCCGTGTCCGCGGAAATGGACTTCTGGGTTGCCTATTACAGTTCATAGACAAGTGAAAGTGGATACTCTAAAACACGCAAGATAAGCGTGAGTGCTATGGATGGCCTTCTCGTAGGGAGACGGGAGTGGATTCATAGTGGTGTATTGATTGGTGAATTTGTGGACTCGTGTGCGCCACCTCAAAAGAGTTACTTTCAGTCGTAGTTTAGGATAGCCACCGAGTCAAAGCTGGCTTGCTGCTGTCAAACTCCACCACCCTTTGTTGATACCGATGCATATGTAGCTAGTTCTGATGTAAGTCTTGCTGAGTACCTTTGTACTCACGTTTGCTTAATTTATGTTTTTGCAGAGAGACCTCAGTCTCGCTAGTGGTTCCGCGTGGACTTCGACGTTTAGCTTGTTCCCTCAGCTACGATCTTGTGCCCTTGGGAGGGTCTTGTAGATAGTCAGGCTTCTTAATCTTTTTCATTTGTAGATGTCTGTACTCAGACATGTAATGCTTCCGTTGCCTGTATGCTCTGTATGTTGGGTCATGTGACCTCTATTTGTAATAAATGCTATGTTGGCTCTTCTGGGCCTTATCTATATGAGTTGTTGAGTTATGTTGTGATGCCATGTTGTACAGCACATACATGCATGTTATGCGTACGTGTAATGTGTATTGCTATGTGTGGGATCCGACACCTAGTTGTTTACCGTTGGTAGCCTATCTTACAGGGAAATGTCTCCTAGTGCTTCCACTGAGCCTTGGTAGCTTGCTACTGCTCCGGAACACGTAGGCTGGCCGGCATGTGTCCTTCTTCGTTCCTGTGTCTGTCCCTTAGGGGAAATGTCACGCGTTGCTCCTTTAAGTCCATGTAGCTTGCTACGACTTGGGTTCATACGTTGATGACCGACACGTTCGTTGCTGGGTCATGTATGCCTGTCTCTGTAATTTAGTGCCACTTTTGGTTTATAACTGGTCATGTCGGCCCGGGTTCTCTGTCATATGGATGCTAGCGACACTATCATATACGTGTGCCAAAATGCGCAAACGGTCCCGGGCCAGGTAAGGTGGCACCCGTGGGGATACCGTGCGTGAGGCCGCAAAGTGATATGGTGTGTTACAGGCTAGACCTGTGTGACTTAGGATCGGGGTCCTGACAGCTTTGGTATCAGAGCCTGACTGCCTGCAGGGTTAGCAAGCCAAACTGGTCGAAGTTGTGTCTAGAAACTCTTTAGTTATGTAAGGGAATTGTTTGTGGAAGGGAACGTAAGGCTCTTTTTACTCCTTTACCTTATGACCTTCTGATCTGAGTCACCTTCTCCTATTCCACGGGGATTAAGAACTAGGCTCTCTCTTCTGTCTATCAGGATCACGTTAATGTGGTTTCAACTCTCAGTTCAGCTTATCCTACTTCTGTTGCTCAACTGTTGGTCTCATAACCTTGACATGATGATGTTAAGTGGATATGCTACCCTTTTTGCTTGGATCTCAAAAGTATTTCGAGCATTTGCAGCCGTTATGCTGTCCGAGTCATCCCAGGTTTCTAATAGTCTGATGCATTTGCAAATCCCTTCTTCCTGTCCCGATGCTCCTTTGGGCCAGATTAACCACACTAGTCGTTATGTTGAGGTACTTTGTTACCTCGACAAATGGTTGGACTTATTATTATGACCCTAATGTGTCTTAGAAGATTACCCAGTAATGTAACAATACCTTGTATCCTCAGTGTGATGATTCTGGTCGTCATTCCCGAAAGCATCCCGTGATGCCATTTAGTTAGTAGGCATTATATTCTGGGTTCTTGAATCCAAGATTCATTCTACCTACTTCATGTTGGTAGTATTTGCTCGTTCCCTTAGGATATTAGTAACCTTGTGATAGTCCTCGTGGTCCATGGTATATCCTTCTTCCAAATACCATAAACCATCATGGCAGAAGTTCTTCTGAACCAAAAGATCACAACCCGAGTGCTCCTGAGTAGTACTCCATTCATATGTGACTCTGCCAATTCTACTTTCTGCAGGGGTTATCCGGAAGATATATGTTGAACTCGTTCGACATGTTAATCTATGCATCCACAACTCAGAAGTTATATGTTCCTCTGAGTTGCCCCTTTTAGTTGTATTATGACCCTCGTCTATCAGTTGATAGTCAGGAGTAGTTGTGCACTCGTGTTCATCGATGCCTTTTACTCTTATGGTCCGTCAAGCCGTTCTATTCCGGAATGACTAGGAGAAACAAACTCCAGTACCCTATCCATATCCAGGATTGGGTCAAAGAGGTTGTACTTCGCAGATGAAGAACGCTAATCCAGCTTCTAAACTGTTCTATCCTGGTGTATTACCATCTTTATGTCAAGAATGTCCTGGGAATTGCACATCATCCTATGAACTCTTGATACAATAATACTTCTCACCATCGTCGTCCATTCCTCGGTCTCCGTGTTGTTATAACCGGAATACCGACAAGTGAATTGTGATGTGTGAAGTCAATACTCCTAGCAACTTCGTTGCTTGGTAGTTAATGGACGATAATCTCATTCTTAGCATGATGGTTACCGAATCATCATCCTAAGATTGATCGTGCTACCTAGTCCACTTTCTTGGTGCACTCCTTGGTTGATGAGTTAGGATTTTGATAAGTCCTCGCTCATTTGATCATATCGTCTTGCCTTGAAAAGAAAGATTGTTCTCGAGCTTAGTAACATATCGGTGGTTCGTGATTTTCTGAATATCTTCTCGGAAGTATTACCAGGTTGTCACCTGACCGCTATGTTAAGCTCGTGATCAAGCTGGTTCCTTATAAACCACCACTTCTCCAAGAATCTGTGATGGATACCCTGAGCTAGCCGATTAAGCTAAACGACAACTTGGAGAGTTGGAAGATAAAAGCTTGCCTGACTTAGTTCCTTCCAAGGGATATCTTTTGTGTGTGTGTTGAAGAAAGATGATATCTTGATCGATTGATCCTCGTGATCAATTGTTGGATCTATTGTCTTACTAAAACTTTGATTTGAGTATGGGCTATCATCAAATAAAATCAGAACCAACGATGTTCATAATGTTGTCTTACTCGGGGATGATTCCTCGAGCCTACACCATTATATCCCCTTGGTCTGACCAGTGCTACCACCTTGTTCATATAAATTGTGGAATTCCATCTTCATGGATATCTCGATGACCCGTTGTTGAGCCCATCAACATCGTTTATCTTGACCACGATTCATGCTGAACATTTAAGCTAGTGTTGGAAACTTTGTAAGCATTGCCTTCGTGTTCCGTTCATGAGGTATATGTTGGATGAGAGAAGAGATTTTCCCAAATTCATGTGTAATGATGCAAGTTGTCACCGTGTGTTCGAGAAAGTTGTTTTGCTTCCTGAGGAATCATCCCAAGTCAGTCATGCATATGTGCGAAGTATTCTGTGGTTTGGAGACTTGCAACCTTCACTCTATATGTATACCTAGCACACCAAGCCACTGATTGATTTGTTCAAAGAAAAGAAGTTCAAATGCTATTCCCGAAGGGCCCGGACGGACATGCACAAGACTTCGCTATCTCCAATGATGATTCCCAATCTGAACTCGATAGTATTTTGTTATAAGACTACTATGTGGTCACGTTTGTCTGGGACAACGTGTTCACAGGTACGTAGCAGAACCAGCTCATGTTTTGGAGCTTGCTATCGTAGCTCACTCCCCGAGAATCTCGCAACGTCATCTCGTCGATTTGTGTTGTAAACTTTTATTTTTTCCTTCTAGACTCGATGAGTCTGGAATATCCTGACACCAACCAGAACTGAATCTTAGGCAGATATGATGGTTGGTGCATTTCCCAAGAGCTATAATATTGGTCTCTCAATTACCGGTAAAGTGGATGTCATGGCCAACACACCTAGCCGGAAGACCTATTGTTGTAGTATCTCGATTGAAGAAGTTGGCCACCTCCCCATAAGAACTTCGTAGGATTTACTCCCTAGTTGTTCCTTATGGACTTTTTGTGCTCCCGAAGTCCGACCTTTACTTGATGTTCAAGATACCAAACATATCTATGAATGGTTTACGCTAGCACGTCAAGGAGAACATTAGAAGCGGAGTGCTAAATGTCTCTCGGTCGATCATCCAGATTTTGCCACTTGGCTCCGCTAAGGTGAAATCTAGGAAAGTGTTATCTTCCTTTGCATCTGCATCATCCATCGTTATTCATCATGGTAGTATGTGGTGTTGCCAGGATCCTTGACACGGATATTGGTAAAACCTTGATGAATATGGGAATGCTCAAGTTCTTGAGAGCACGCACAAACACTAGGTGTTATCACCGGCACTCACCGGGATTGCTCCCAGTGCTCTTGGTTATGCTATAACCCCTCAAGAGTAGATTTACTCTCTACGGTTGGGATTCTTCCCAGTTACCAGAATCATTCCCAGCATTTGCATTTTGTTCCCAGCTTGCACCGCCAATGTGTCAATTCTCCATGGGTTACCATTCTCAATCATTGCTGTTCAGGATTATCCTCAGGAGTGGAATTGCCATGGGCCCCATTCATCTCCGATGATGTCCAAATCATCCCTTGTGTTGTCTCTAACAAGATAGTCCACATCATCCAATCTGGACGAGTATATCATTCTTTCGGACTCCGTCAAACGATCGATTGTGTTTGCCTTAGGCTGGTATAGGGAATCTCAATGATCTCTATATCAAAAGTAATTCTTTTTGCCATTTAAAGAAATAATTCTACAAGTCACCTTCCCTAAAGGTGCCCTGTCTTGTGGTATCGTTACCATCACCCTAGGTGTGGAATTATTGCCACTAGGTGAACCTTCATCGTTTGTCTCACTCCATCCCCCTGGAGGTGTACTCCGTGTCTCAGCTCAAGAGATGTTTCAACGTCTCACTCCATGGGTTGATCTTGAGTTGCTCGATCTTTCGGAAGATCAATTTTGTAGAGTTTCTCTCATCATCACCGCTTGGACAAAGATCTCGAAATCAAAGATGCCAAGATTTACATGATGCAATGAATCAACAATCTCGAGGAGGGAAACTGGATCGAGAAGATTGTGTTAGTTAGTGTCCCCTCTGATTTCTTATCTCACGTCCTGAATCTCGGGACGAGATTCTTGTTTAGTAGGGGTGAGTTGTCACATCCCCAGTTCTGGTCTGCTTTGGTCCAGTTAGTCTTGTGTTGCATCATGTTTAAATTTCTCTTAAACTGAAATGGGGATGACTAAACCCTAGCACCAGATGAAACCAACTAGGTTCAAAATTCAAATCTTTTCAATAAACCCAAAATGCTCTTTGGAAAAGTTCATCATTTTTGGATTGATTAAAAACCTCTGCCAAAAATGTTGCACATATTTCTAGGACCATTCTGGATTTTTGAATTAAATCATATCTTAATTGCATTTGGGCATTTAAATTTTATATATTATTTTAAATGCTCAAATAATCCCAAACTGAAATGTTCCATGTTGGTTATATGCTAAACAGTGGGCATGAGCAGTTTGGTGATTTTTGAAAGTGCCTAAGTATTTTTAATAAAGCCCTGAACAAAATAACAAATAGAATAACAGAAACAAAATAGAAAACAGAAACAGAACTAGATAGGAGAAGGCTTACCTGTGCAGCCCACCTGCTGCGGCCCAACACTGCTGCTAGCCCGGCCCAGAAGGCAGCCCAGCTGCTCCACCGTCTTCAACCTCCTGCCAGTAGGCAGGAGGGCGTGTGCCCGGCGCCCGCAGCCACGCGCCGGCCACCTCCTCCCTGCCTGCTTCCTCCCCGATGCCCTGGACGAGCGCCACACACCCCTGGAACCCCCTGGACACTACTCTCCCCTCCTCTGCTCTCTCCCTCGTCCCCTCCCACCATGGCCGAAGCTGCCGCGGCCGTGCCGGCGAGCACCACCGCGGACACAGCCCTCCCCACGCCCCCGCAAAGTGCCCAGTAGTTCCGCCTCCGTCTTCTACGCCCTCCCTAAGTACCTACGCGACGCCGGAAGCCCCGAAACGCCGCCGTCTTCGTCTTCTTCAACCTACGGCCGCCATCGACCTCGCCGTCGATTCGCTACGTCCGGCGCCTCCCCGAGCCCGTTTCGACGCCCCCTGCATGCACCGTGAGCACCTGCGTCTTTCCCCTCTCTCCCCGCAGTCTAACCCGTCCCCTAGCTAGCTCCACCACCGGACCCGTGAGCTCACCGCCCCCGGTCATGTCGCCGTCATGGCCACAGCTGCCTCTACCCGTTTTTGAGCGCGTCACCATGTTCAGCACATCACCAGGAGGCTGTAGCACTCAGCCGTTCGTCCCCCCGTGCACCACAGCATCGACTCCGTCGACGCCCGAACTCCGGCCACCGCACTTCCCCTCGCCGCCGTCATTCTGGTCCTCCCCGACGCGAGCTGATGGCTCTGTTGGATGCGGACGAGGACCAGCATCACGCCAAGCCCCTCCGCCGCTCTTTTGGTCGCCGGAGGCGATTTTCCGACGGCCTCCGCCGCGATCGGCCACGCCGGCGGCTAGCCGCCGGCGCTTTTGACCGGTGGGTTTGGCCTCTTTCACCCGAGGTTTGACCCCTCCTGGGTCTATGACATGTGGGGTCCCGCCCTGTTAATTAACCTGGTTTAGCTTAACTATTAGGTTAGTTAGTGAGTCACTGACACGTGGGGCCAACCCCTGTCAAATTAGTTTATTTTAAAAAACTAAACTTAGTTAGGCCTGAGAGACTGACATGTGGGCCCAGGCCCCACCAGCAGTTTAATTAGTGTTAGTTTAAAAACTAACTAACTCTGTTAGCTAGTGGGTCACTGACCAGTGGGCCCCACTGGTCGGGTTTGACCCGAACAGCCCCTGTTGACTTGCTGACGTCACACAAACGTCATGCTGATGCAATAAAGCCTTTTCTGAAATTTTATATAAATCTAAATGATTTATTTATTTCAGAAAATAGCCAAAACTTCTAAAAATCATATAAAATCAACCGTAGCTCAGATGAAAATAATTTATATATGAAAATTGATCAGAAAAATCCAAGGAATCTGTTTATGTAATTTTCATGCATGTTAGAACAACTTATGGTTGCTGTTTAGGACAATTTGAATAAATGGCATTTTAATAATCACATATGGAGTTTGAATTTGAACCTTTGGTTCAAACCAACTTCATTTAACATGGTTGCTAGTTGCATTAGCTCAATCAACAGCATATTGCCATTCATGTTCATACATCATATTGTTGCATTGCATTGATTGTGTTCTCTCTTGTTTGCCGGTGCTTGTCCCCTTTCAGTAGACGTGTTCCGACGATGTGATCGATGACACCGATGAAGACTCATTGTTATATTCAGAAGTGCCAGGCAAGAAAAACCCCATTGAGCATTCCGATACAAACCCACTCTCTCGCTCTTGCTCTCTTTTACTGCATTAGGACAACAACACTTCAACTGTTACCTGCTGCGGTAGTTGAACCCCTTTCCACTGCATGACCCGTCATTGCCACAGTAATTAGTTGAAACCCACTAGTATGAGTAGGAGTTGTTTGAGCCATGTTGTGCCTACTCATTCATGCTTTCTGGTTATGCCTGCTATTTCTTAGAGTTGTGTCAGGTCTGATTCATCGGGGATGAATTGGAGTGGTGATGAACATGTCCTAATGTGTGTGAGCTAAGTGTGTGAACACGATTTGGTAAAGGTAGCGATGAGAGGCCATGTAGGAGTACATGGTGGGTTGTCTCATTGCAGCCGTCCTCAGGAACTGAGTTCTGTGTTGGTTGATCCATGACCAGTTACTACCATGCATTGGGCCCGAAACCAATGGACCCTCTCGACTTATTAATCAACATGATCTCTGTCCACGAGTTGCAACTAGTTTCTGGTGTTTGTAGTTTACTGGAGGTCGTGCGCAGCGCTGACCCTCGGGGTGGGCTGTGACGCGGCAGGTACGTGGCACGGTGTACCGATTGCCCGTTTGGTAATGCGGGAACCCTGTACACATCGTTTGGGGCCGTGAGCGACACCCCGGCCGGATCTCCCCACGGATGGAACCCAAATAGGCGATAAACCTGGACGAGAGACTTGTGTGGTTAGTCAGGTCGTGGCCGACACCCTCGCTGGGCCTCCGCTTGAAGGTTGCCGAGTACATGTCGTGTAAACGGCGGTAAGTGGTGAGAGCGTGTGTGAAGAAGTACACCCCTGCGGGGTTATATATAATCTATTCGAATAGCCGTGTCCGCGGAAATGGACTTCTGGGTTGCCTATTACAGTTCATAGACAAGTGAAAGTGGATACTCTAAAACATGCAAGATAAGCGTGAGTGCTATGGATGGCCTTCTCGTAGGGAGACGGGAGTGGATTCATAGTGGTGTATTGATTGGTGAATTTGTGGACTCGTGTGCGCCACCTCAAAAGAGTTACTTTCAGTCGTAGTTTAGGATAGCCACCGAGTCAAAGCTGGCTTGCTGCTGTTAAACTCCACCACCCCTTTGTTGATACCGATGCATATGTAGCTAGTTCTGATGTAAGTCTTGCTGAGTACCTTTGTAGTCACGTTTGCTTAATTTATGTTTTTGCAGAGAGACCTCAGTCTCGCTAGTGGTTCCGCGTGGACTTCGACGTTTAGCTTGTTCCCTCAGCTACGTTCTTGTGCCCTTGGGAGGGTCTTGTAGATAGTCAGGCTTCTTAGTCTTTTTCATTTGTAGATGTCTGTACTCAGACATTTAATGCTTCCGTTGCCTGTATGCTCTGTATGTTGGGTCATGTGACCTCTGTTTGTAATAAATGCTATGTTGGCTCTTCTGGGCCTAATCTATATGAGTTGTTGAGTTATGTTGTGATGCCATGTTGTACAGCACATACCTGCATGTTATGCGTACGTGTAATGTGTATTGCTATGTGTGGGATCCGACACCTAGTTGTTTACCGTTGGTAGCCTATCTTACAGGGAAATGTCTCCTAGTGCTTCCACTGAGCCTTGGTAGCTTGCTACTGCTCCGGAACATGTAGGCTGGCCGGCATGTGTCCTTCTTCGTTCCTGTGTCTGTCCCTTAGGGGAAATGTCACGCGTTGCTCCTTTAAGTCCATGTAGCTTGCTACGACTTGGGTTCATACGTTGATGACCGACACGTTCGTTGCTGGGTCATGTATGCCTGTCTCTATAATTTAGTGCCACTTTTGGTTTATAACTGGTCATGTCGGCCCGGGTTCTCTGTCATATGGATGCTAGCGACACTATCATATACGTGTGCCAAAATGCGCAAACGGTCCCGGGCCAGGTAAGGTGGCACCCGTGGGGATACCGTGCGTGAGGCCGCAAAGTGATATGGTGTGTTACAGGCTAGACCTGTGTGACTTAGGATCGGGGTCCTGACACATGTAGTCACAAAAGAGTGTATATGAAGAGTTCTTTTGTATTGATGATAATATCAACAGAGTACAACTTTCCTTACCCTGCCAATGCTATGACTCCTAGTTGATATACCATGTATTTCACACGCCATCTACTGAATTTACAATTTAGTAGTTGTCACACACAATTGTCAGAAAATCAAAAGTGCAGCAGGAACAACACTCAATGCATTAGTAGTTATCACGTGCCTTCGCGTTTTCAAACCAAGTGTCCACAAAAAATAGATATTCAGATTTACAATAGAAACCCTGAATGTTTTAGTAGTTGACACAGAGCTTCAATGTCAAGAGTTTCACAGTCTAACTATATGCTCCAACTAATTCATGAAAAGTCAATTGTCTAACCTACAATGGTCAGGACATAACAGCTTGGCAAGGAACATCCTTGAACAGAAGGTTCTGCCGGACCAGCAAATCAAAGCAACAACATCAGTCGTAACTGGAGACTGGGGCAGGCCATTGCTATGTTAACTCTCCCACAGAGGGTCTTGGACATGTTTTATCGATACAAAAATTTATTAGTAACTTGACCAGCAATGATGTTGACAACTGACATTAGGCACCTTCATGATGTTGTCTCCTGTTTAGTCACCATGTTTAATTTATAAGCTCAGCTAGCGAGCACAATTATGATCCAACGGATGTTCATTATGTATCCATAGGTTGTATACGTGAGTAAATTATTCTCCAACCAATCTCCATAAGGTATCCGTAGGTTCTACATGAGAAGAGCCTGAATCATTGCATCCCTGGAGAGAACAATACTATCCAAGTGCATGATACAAAACAAATTGAACCTGAATCCAAAGTTAGTGTAGATTCAAGTATAAACCTGCAAGAAAAAAGTTAGAACAAAATATTGTGAAAAAATGAACCTGATACGGATGAGGACAACAATTTTGATGCAATAAGATACTTTAGCATAGTGGATCCATGACCCTATTTTGTTTCGAGAGAGACATGTGTTAGATTTCCATTGAGTGGGAGGTGGAGGGAGGGAGAGACATACGGCAAGATTGCATGCAGTTCTTTTTTAACCCGTAGAGGAAGACATGGTGGAGAAGCAGTGATCTCTTTCGGGCCTAGAGGAAGAAGTACAGGGCATCACGTCCATCAACAATAGTTTTTAATCTTTCTGATATTATTGCCGCTTAATGATGTTGTATCTTTTTCCTGGCATACTCTTGTTTTTATTCTTATTATCTAGTTCTGCAAATACACCTTTCTGCTCTGTTCAGTGAGCATGATAACAACTGACAAAAGGGCAGCACGTCGTGGACCACATTTATTGCAATTAACTGAGTCAATTCCAGAACTTGGGAAAACTATACGTTCAATATGCAGCACTCCCAGCTGCCCTTTGATAGAAAAATATATGCGAAAAGAAATCAGCGGATCTGGCGGAGAAACTGAAGCAAGTACAGCACATAGTTTAAGAACAAGGGACCCTCCCAATCCTACTATACTAGATTTCGTCAACAAAGAGCATAATAGATCGCTAGCTTGTCCCTAAGAAACTTGGACAATGGTAATTATGGCGATGGTGTCCCCCACCACCTCCACCTCCAACCATGGCTTCTATTGATCTAGGGTTCTATGGAGGGTCTTCTCCATTGGGATTTCTACCCCGGCCTTGCGGTCGCGGCTTAGGTACGTCGTCGCTTTGGATCTTTGGTTCACTTCTCCTCCTCCGACAATACCAAAGAATTCTTCTTGGTTGTGCATTTCTCGGCTGCCTCCTTCCTACTCAATGAGGAATCAGTTGCGGTGGCCCTTCAATGTTGAATTGGTGGCCTCTCCTCTGGTCTCAATGTGGTCCATTTGAATGGAGGAAGATTTCGGTTTTCAGTGGCTTCTAATCGAGTTGGTCATTTCATCTATGGCCTTAAGGATCGAATTTGGCCGGACTTCATCTGTCATTTTAGCCTTTACCGTCCTGAGGATGGTGGTAATAGAGGTTCATCTTTGAGTGGCATCTTGATCAGACAATTCCAGAGGTCGTAGCTCGCTCTCCCTTGCCGATCAAGTCTAAACTACCTTTTAATCAGAATGGGGATATTTGTGATGATGCCTCTATGGCAGTCCTCTCAAAATTTGGGTTTCTCAATGCCCCTAACTATGTAGATGACCGGCCAGAATCCTCGTCGGTGGTGGCTTCCCGGCTAGCTTTGGTGACCAGACAGGACGTGCATGGTAAGGTGCAATCCTTGGATTCTAGGGAGCATTCATTACCCGCTAATTTGGCTCTTGGCTGCTTTAATTGCCCCATCAATGCTAAGGATAAGGGTGTCTCTAGTCATGAGGTTTTACCGGAGACTTTGCCTATCGGTGATTTCGTTGTTAATCTTAAGAGGCCGCTTATTGATTATTCTGCGGGGTTCAAGGGGAAATTTGAAGGACAAAATTTCAAATATAATGAATGGAAATCATTACCCCCTTCATAGTGCTACATATTTTGGATCATGATCGTGCTGGTATCTCGAAAGAAAAGATTGGCTCAATTTGGAAAATCTCCTCTGTCCCGTCTCCAGCATTCATCTATGCCACTTAATGATTTGCTCAAAACGTTGGGATAAGGATCACATGGCTAATAACTTCCCGGGACCTTACTGCTCGGTTTATTTTGACAGGCCATGTACATGTACTCGTACTAAGCCAGCTCGAGCCCACGCATGGGCCTGTTTCTCCTATGGCTCCTCCAAGCATGTTTTCTAGGATTGCCCGGCCCGTTCTAGATGCTTGGCATGTGGCTGGCTGGGCCATTAACAAAACAATTGCAATCTGCCCTTTGTTCCTCGTTTCTATTGGCGGCCCAAAAACTTGACATCAAGTTCAATTACAAATATGGATACGCCAATTGTCTCAAGTATCTCTTATTCCAGCAAGAGATTGCAAATTGATTCTTTTAATGCTAAAGTTGGCAACTTGCCTCCTAATGTTGATTCATTGCTTATTAACCATGAGAGAAATCGGTCTCTACACGGAAAGAGGGCGACAGGAGATATTGGACCTACCATCTGTGATAATCAGTGTATACCATTAAATGGAAAGTCTAACAATGACCCCCTGCTAGACAGTCTATGAGGACCGCTCGATGCCCATCCTGTGGGTTACATGGACACGTGGTGGCCGATTGCCAAAAGCGGGTGCGCGCTAACCGAGGAGTCTGGGTACCCAAGTCTCCCACCCCCGTCGCTACGCATTCCGCCTTGCATTCTGCATCCAACTCTTCTCCAACCTCTGCTCCTCGGCTCTCCCCAGGCATGGCGAACTTCCCCCTCAATGTCGTCCCCTACCTCCCCCAAGGGATGACGATTGAGCATGGGCCACCGGATCGGAGGGTGCGCGATGATATGGCGATTGGTCCGGTGCCTCCTCCACGCCATGATTTTCTGGCCATTGCTGAGGCAAACCGCTTCGTCCCACACCACCGCAAGGCTCAGCTGCGCCACACGATGCAAGGTTTGCTCATTGAATCTCACATCTACTCTACTGAAGTTTATGATCATCCTCTTGGCATTGCAATATTTGGATTTGTGGACTCTGTGGTACGGGATACTGTTATTTCTTTTGTTCCACATGATGCTGCTTTAAATATGAGACTTACCACCTTTGGTCCTAAACTTTGGCTGCTCTACATTTGTTTCCCGTATGACTACCAGACACAACATTACATCCACAAATCTGTCGATAAGTTTGGTAGTCTTGTTGAATGGCACAATCCTAGGTCTGACAGAAAGTTTGTTCTTGTTAAAGTTCGGGAGATTCACCTGCGTCTTGTTCCTAAAAGTCTGGTTATGCATCAGATAGGTGGTCCTAAGCAGAGCTAGACAGTTGTTGTAACAATTCTGCGCAGCTCGGATTGGAATGCATATCTACCTGAGGTCCCTCCAGTGGGAGAAGATCCACCAACTGCTGACGGCATTCCACATCTTCTGTTTGGCAATGGTTTGACTGCTGAACAAATCTATCAGCAGCAACTGCATAACTGGCAAATTCAGAACACTGTTGCTAATGCAAATCATGGAGAAAGTGACAGTGAAAACATAGTTGTGGATGAGGGAAATGATGTTGATTTCCATCCTGAATGGGGAGTTTGGCCTCCACCACCAGCGCAAGATCCACCAATGCTCTACAACTTCCAGGAATGGTTGGCAGGGGAAGGTCTCCAGGTAAACCATAGTATTGTGCCTCCGAACAACCTCCAAGATAGCCCTGCATCTGAATGGAATGACTCAATCTCTATGTATGGTAGCTCAGACTCCAGTGCTACTATTTCTGACTCTTATGTGCTGGTACCTATCACGCTGATGAACAAATTCTGGCCTCAGGCAGCATCCAGTTCGGCCAACCAGGCACTTTCCAGCCCCTCTGTGTCTTAGCCAGCCAATTCTTTGGAAATCTCCCTCACTGTGTCAGCAATGAGGATGCAACTAAGTATGGTAGACCAAGGTAATTTCATTCCAGCTATGCTTCTGAAGGAATGTGTGCTAATGCTGAGGTTCAACACTTACCTAACGGCTGCTGTTATGCCTATCATTGCCTCTTATGTCCCTTGGAGATCCAATTATGGTTTCAAAAACAAATGTGTGGCTCCCAACTTCACACTCTCAGAGAATGATGGTATTTTGACTGTCACTTCCGCCACTCAAACGATCACACAAGAATCGCGCATTGTACATGGAGCTTGAAGCAAACCGGATCCAGCTAAATGTTGTCACCACTGAGCAAGAAGATTTGAAGAAATCCAACAAGGGATCTAATGGTAAGGACGAATAGTGTCCGAAAAATATGATTTTGCGTCGTCAATGATGTTTAAGCATACATTGTTTTAGTTACAACGACGGAATCGATAGATCAACTGGAGGAGAAGCTAAGAGCTGCTTAGGAGGACAAAACACATGCCGAAGGGAAAGAAGCCGCTAGTCAACGAGTATTCACACAGACCATTAAGGAGAAGAACAAACTTTTGGATGAAAATGCCAGGCAAGCCGAAGAGCTAAAGGAGCTATGGGCCCAAATGTCGGATGCCTTAAAGTAAAATAGAAAGTTAAACGGCGGCATATTCAGTATGATCTTTAACCTAGCATTCATATTATCCCATGATTCAGAGCTTCACAATGCTATTCGTGCAGGTTTCTTAACTGGGTACCTCGAAGGAGAAGTATTCGGATTTCAAGGCGACGTGCTACAAGAGCTATTCAAAGTGCATGAGCGAGTTCGGAAAGCCATGAAGAACATGGCTAAAGCCTTTTGGCCCTCCGATTCTCCTCCAAAAGTTATGGAGGAGCTGGCGGACTTATTCAAAGGCACGAGTTAGAGACATAATCGCATTCGGGAATGATCGCAAGCGTGGTATCTTTGCACAACTGATGTAATGAATAGGGATGAAAGAGTAAAATAGTTGTCTTACACTCGCTACGTCACACAGTTACTTCAACATTCATACATTCATCCAAATAACACAGGGTCCGACTACGGACAAAAACAAACGAGAAAAGATACCACAACACAAGGCCTGATCGCCCCTAGTAGGAACCACTACTGATCATCGGGGTACGTCACATACATACAGCCACACTATTCATCGAACTCCTAGTGAATTTCCTGTCCATCTCCTACGTTGTACTTAGTTGTACCTGCATCTGGTGTGTGTAGTAATCTGTGCGTCACAAGGACTCAGCAATCCCATTCCTGGGTATCTAAACTAACAAGGCCTTCTAGGTGTGGAGAGTTAATAAAGTGGCTACATCAAGCACTAAGCAACTAGCTTGCGAATGCAGAACGAGATGAGGATATGTGCCAACGGTCACCAAAGATGATCAATAAGTGATCCTAGGTACTCAATTTCATGCATAACCCTACCGTGTTCACTTTCCGAAACCCTTCGAAAAGAGACCGCCGCGGTTACTCACACAGGTAGTGTATTCTTAAGGATATGGTGTCAAGTTATCTACAACCGGATATTAATAAATTCCCATCTGCCACATAACTACGGGCATGGCTTTCAAAAGATCATAACCCTACAGGGGAGTCCCAACTTAGCCCATCACGAGCTCACGATCCATGGAGTCGCAACTCCATGTTGGGAAGACCCAAGTATTCTCGGAATCCCGTGCTCAATTTCTTCGAAGAAAGGAAAACAAGCCCAAGGAGATCTCCTGGTTAGTCAGATCCATGTCTAGAGCCTCGCGCTCTCCATCTGCGGACTCATCCGTCTATGCAAAGTGGACGATAGCCGAAAATGCCTCGAATTTCCCCAAGGTGGCACCGCCGACTGCTAGGTAGGTGGACCAACACTCATGAGAAGCATTGGACCGAGGGTGGATTATGTACTCGGGTAAATTACTCCCTATGCAAGTTTTAGTTGTTAGGCAAATGGTAAAACCAAAGTTGGATCTCCTCGGGAAAGCTTTAATTTAAGCGAAGAAACAAGGGGGTCCCATAACCCCAACCGTGTGAGGAACGCAAAATCAAGGAACATAACACCAGTTTCTCGGGTCCTAAGGTGGCATGAGTGGAACAAAACACCAAGCAGAAGGCCAAGCCTTCCACCCATTACTAATATATATGTGCATTAATTAATTAAGATATATATTGTGTTATCCCAATAAAGAAGTCCAATGTAATGCCCAGGATGGGACTATACCTCCTACGTGTCGAGGCACGACTTAAAGATATAAGCCCAATCTGGAATGATTGCAAGTTTGGTACCTTTGCACATCTCATGTAAAAATAGGGATGGAAAACTGAAAAGATAGTTGGCTTACACTCGCCACATCACACAAATACATTACATAAGCAAAACATCATTCAAAAATTATCACAGCCCATCTAAGGGCGAAGATCCAAAAGACAAGATATCAAACATAATGTTAAACCACAGGTCTGAATCGCCCCTAGTAGAAGCTCTACTGATCGTCGAAACGTCACAAGCATACGGCCACACTCATCATGGAACTCCCGGAAGTTCTGATCCAACTCCTGCATCAATCTCGGCTGAACCTGCATCTGGTGTTGTTGTATCTGTGAGCCACGGGGACTCAGCAATCCCATAACCATGGGTATCAAGACTAGCAAAGCTTTATGGGTAGGAAGAGGTAAAGTGGTGAGGTTGCAGCAGCGGCTAAGCATAATATGGTGGCTAACTTACGAGTACAAGAGTAAGATGAGCATCTACGCAAACGGTCGCAACTAGTAGTGATCGCTCAAGATCCTGAACTACCTACGAGTCAAACATAACCCCACCGTGTTCTCTTCTCAAAGTGAAAAGAGACAATCATGGTTACTCACACAGTTGTGTGTTTTACTTCGGATCCTCTGTCAAGTTTTCTACAACCGTACATTAACAAATTCCAATCTGCCACATAACCGCGGGCACGGCTTTCGAAAGATCATAACCCTACAGGGGTGTCCCAACTTAGCCCATCACAAGCTCTCACGATTAGCTAAAGTGATAAATATAATATCATCACCCCTTATCTTAGGGAAATCCGATCAGGCTCGGCATCCCGGTGCACAAGACATTTCGACAATGGTAAAACAAGTCCAGCAAGACCTCCCGGCGTGCCGACACCCTGATAGTAGCCGCGCGTATCTCGTCTCAGGCCACGTCCGGATAGGTGAGCCTACGGGAACCAATCCTCGAGTTTCCCCGTGGTGGCCCCGCAGTCCCCCCGTTTGGGACCAACACCATCAGCACTGGCCCCCCCTGCTATGTAGAATTAAGATCCCGGGGACGCGACCCCCTATGCAATTTAATTAAATAATTAAGTTGTTATTATGAGGCAAATTAAAACCAATGTTGGGCCTTGCTGGAGGAGTTTTATTCAAAGTCGAACTGTCAAGGGGTCCCCATCCACCCATCGTGTAAGGAACGCAAAATCAAGGAACATAATGCCGATTTATCGGCGCCTAAGGTGGCATGAGTGGAACAAAACACCGAGCAAACGGCCAAGCCTTCCACCCATGCCCAGTATATAGGTGTGTTAATAATAATAGATATTGTGATATACCAACAACAAGTTCCCACCTGGAACGAATCTTCATCTTCACCTGCAACTAACAACGCTATAAGAGGGGCTGAGCAAGCGGGTAACATAGCCAAACAGTGGTTTTGCTAGGAAAGGTGTCAAAGGTTAGAGGTTTCATGTCAACAAGGAGAGGCTGACATAAAAGATGGGTAGCGCGACATGTAACGATAGCATCAAGACAACTAAGCATGGCAATGGTAGTAAAGGTATCCAAGGGTATGATCATCTTGCCTGCGATTCCGCAAGGGAGAAGAACGGGTCCATGAAGTAGACGGAGCAACACAGACGAGCGAATCCTCACAACTCCGGAACGAAACCGAAGCTATCAAGAGAAGCAACCGGAAAGAAGCAAACAACTCGGTAAACACACAATCATAAGCATGTCATGATGCACAAGCAAGCATGATGCATGTCCGGTTTAAAGATGCATGGCATGGCAAAGAGCACAAACAAAACTACAAGTTAAGTGGAGCTCAATATGCAACGAGTTGCATATTGACGAATCACCACATTTTAATTATTTAAATGACTCTCGTTTATTTACAAGACAAGATTAAATGTTTTTAACATAGCAGGAGGTGAAGCATAATAAAACTACACTATGTAGGCATTTTAAATGAGGCCGTAAAAACAACAACAATTCCGGAAAATCCCCATGAGCATGTTTAGCAATTATAAGCAACAACAATTCACACATATTAATGGTGTTAACATGATGCGGATGACATGATCAAGTTTTATGCAAGTTTTATTAAAAGTTAACATGAAGAGATATGAAGCACTTGTCACCGTGGTGGAAAGAAAGGGTGCCACGGCAACGATCCGAAAATGATGCATGGCAACATCTCGGTTCCGGTAACTCGTTGAGTGACCGGTGCAAAAGATGACGGAGAGCGAGCGGAACAAGATGAAAGGTGGGGTGATCCCGTCTCCGGGTTCCCACGGGTCGGCGACGAGGCAACCGAGGAGCACGACAAAAGACGATTCAGGCACAACGGGCACGGAGCACACAAGTGGAGCATCTCATACAACCACAAGCATCACACGGGTCATCGTCACAGGGTTATACCTTCGGAGCGTTCGTTTCGGGGCGGTTCAAGATCATAGTGGAAGTAGTAGAAGTATTGGTACACGGGTCGTAGAGGAAGTAGTCGTTCCGTTCGTAGTCGTTCATGTTTCCGAAGAGGTACTTGTCGCGGCATCGGACGTCTTCGGGGCGACGGTAGTGGTACACGGTTCGTCGGCGACGGTAGTGGAAGTAGCCGAACTTCGTTCCGTAGATGTACTTGACGGTTCCGATGGCTCCGGGCGTCGTGGTACTCATGTTGGTGTAGTGGAACTTGACGCATCGTCATGGTACTTGCCAAAACAACCTCGGATGTAGTCGTACACACATGTAGATGAACTTGACGGATCTTGGGGTCCCTCGTACATATGAACTTCGGAGGGGCGCGAGGCCATGGCGCGGCGCACTGGAGGCGATGGGGAGGCGCGATGCAGGAGGATCGGGACGAGGGGACAGCAGGGTGGCGACGGGGGGAGATGGTGCGGGGTCGAGCGAGGGGAATTGGCCTGGCGGCGGAGGTCGGGAGTGAGCGAGGAAACGAGAGGAGCGGTCGGTCGGCTAGGTTAGGCCAGATGGGCCTTGAGGCCTGGGCCTGGGAAGACAGGTGCGGCTGGGCCCCTTCCTCCTCTTGTTTTCTCAAATATAGAAAAAGACAAAGAAGAAAAGGAGGAGAAAGGAAGGGTTATGGGTAGAATTTGGGCAAGAGGCTATTTTTTCCCGGACTCGCGAAAATGTCCACGGTCCACGAAAAATAGAAGAGGCAAGAATGCAAGAGATAAAATCGAACTCATTTGAATTAAATTCAAATGATTTGAATATGAATGGGGGTATTTGAAGAGTCCAAAAATGTTGAGGATTTTGGAGGAACCTCGATAAATGGGAAAAAGAATTATAGACAAGGAAAGGGGTGAAACTTGAAGTGAAACAGGCATGGGGAAAAATATGCAAGTGTGTTGCGGTTAATTCCAAACAAATGGAATATTTATTTATATAGCTCCCTAAATATTGGGAGGATATGTTATAAAGAGATGTCATCCTTCCCTCGATTTAAATGGGCCGAAGGTCCACACAATTTATTTAAGTTGAGATGCAAAAAAAATATGACATGATGGGATGATGACATGATGCAATGAAAAATAAATAACACAAGCACAAAAGAAACACACGGGAGAACCCGGAACATCTGGAATCTTCAGGAATCTTCTGTGACGTCGGTCTTCGGGTGTCACATCCAAACATGGAGCAATCTTCCAACTTCTCCTGCAACTAACAACACTATAAGAGGGGTTGAGCAAAAGCATACTTAGCCAATCAACGGTTTGCTAGGAAGGCGGTTAGAGTGTTTCATGGCAACATAGGAGGCTGACAAGAAGAATATGCATCGAGGCATAACTATAGAGCGAGACAACTAGCAAAGCAGAGATAGAGGTGATATCGGGGAACGGTCATCTTTCCTGGGATCCCGCAAGGAAGAAGAATGAGTCCATGAAGAAGACAAGTGGAGGTAGTCGAACGAATCCTCACAACTCCGGAACGAAACCGAAGCTAACGGGAGAAGCATACCAGAAAGAAGCAATCAACACGGAAAACAAACAAGCTCAAACATGGTATGATGCACAAACTAGTATGATGCATGTCCAGTTCAAATATGCATGGCATGGCAAAGTGCACAGACAAAACTACAATTTAAGTGGAGCTCAATATGCAATGAGTTTGATCTCGGTTAGGTACCCAACAAGTTTAAATGTTCTTAACATGGCAAGAGGTGCAACACAAAATAAACTACACTATCCAAGCAATTTAAATTAGGCCAAAAACAACAAATAACAATTCCGGAAAATCCCCATGTGAAATTATTGGATTTGGTACTGTTCTGCCTAGAACCACATTTTACTGTTATTAAACAGCAAAAGTGAGTGCACCATGTTCTTCTACTCATTTTTCTAGCCCATTTACATATAAAGTTTATTAAATTTGGAGCTTCAGATATTTAGTTATGAATTAAACCATTTAACATGTTATTTACAAAAATTAATGCAAACAACAAGTTTAACATTTTTATCAGGGTTAAAACTTGCAGATTATTATTATACACAAAATTCTAAGCACTTTTCATGTAAAGTTTGTTTAATTTCAATGCACGGTTATGAAGTTATTATATGCATGAACTTGAGGGTGCAAACTGTAAACTAGCAGATTTCTTGATCAATTGCAAAACGCAGTAAGGGAAAAAACAACACAGGCCGAATCTGACTGGCCCGATAGGAGCATGGGCGCTGGAGGCTGCTCACCCATGGGGCAAGCCCGGTCGGTAGAGAGGCTGGAGGCAGCTGGGCCGCGGTCAATGGCGAAGGAGGGGCACGTTGTTGCGTTCGATGCGAGGCAGAGGAGGCCCGGTGCTAGTGCTCGTCCTAGCGCGGTCAACGCAGGAGGGCGGTGGCCTCGTTCATGGGCTGACAGAGGTAGAGCAGTGAAAGCAACAGGACATGGCGGCGCCGGTGGCCGTGGAGGCGCGGACCTGTCTGGAACCAGGCGAGGCGGAGGGTTGGGGAGGTGCAGGCGCGATGCCGGCTTCAGGAACATGGCGGGGCAGCAGAGGCGCGGGAAGGACGGGAGGCGGCGGATCTAGTCGCTGGAGATCTTTAGCGGGGCGGCGTGGGCATCTCGTCTCTGCTCGGACGACGCAGCAGCGCTGCACGGCGAGGGACATGGCGAGGCGATGACTCCCCTGGTAGCGACGAAGACGAGAGCTGGGGAGGTGCTGTTCTGCTCGGGCGGCCTCCACGGGTCTGCATGAGAAGGTCGAGAGGGAGATGGCATGGTCGGGCGCGGCGGTAGGCTCGCCCGGTGATGCTTCGGTGGCGCATGCCAGCGCGGGGCAGCGGCGAGGGGTCTGGAGCGTGGGCAGGAGCGCACGGGAGCTGCGGGCGTCCAGATCGGGCATGGGGAGGACGGTGCCGGTGGCTGGAGGTTGGCTGTGGGAAGGACCTGGAAGGATACCGAGGGGATTCGGTGGAGTGGCGGCGGCGACAGGTGGATGGGACAAGGTCCCTAGATTTTAGGGTTTGTCTCGGTTTGGAATGTGGTTGACTATAAATGAGGAACGGGGATGTTTAGGGTAGATTTGGACCCTCCGATCGTAATCAGGCGATCGAAAATAAATAGGTAGAAAAGTTCAAATGACAAACCGAAGATTTTTTAGGGATGTTTGGGGATGATCTGGATCCAACGGTAACGACAGCCCGATTCGGGTTCGGGGAAGTTTCGGACGCACACGAGGGGTCGATGCACTTCACAAAGAGGCGTTAGGAGGACACGGTCAAGTTTGTGGTTGGGTTGAGAATGGTCAACGAAGACAAGCGGTCGGATAACATGACACGACGACAAAGAGGGAGGCGGCAACTACGAGTTTGATGAAAACATATGGATGCAATGTGGATGATGTGATGATGAAAAGCAACAAACAAAATATAGCACACGACAGCAACGGAATATATGGAAGTCCTCCGGAGCGTCGGTCTTGGGGCGTCACACCTTTGACCTGGCTATTTGTTTGAGGGTGGTACACGGAGGCATAGCCAAGTTTAATGCCTATCTTGGCGCACCAGTTCTTCACATCATCAGCTATAAAGTTAGAGCCGGTATCTGTGATAATACTATGTGGGGCACAATAAAGGTGTACTATGCCGGATATAAAATCTATCATTGGCCATGCTTCAACCGTTCTTACTGGCTTGGCTTCTATCCATTTAGTGAATTTATCCACCATAACCAGTAAATATTTCTCTTTGTGGCTTTCCCCTTTAAGGGGTCGAACCATATCCAGCCCCCAGACCGCAAAAGGCCAAGTAATGGGGAAGGTTCTCAGGGCGGTGGGAGGCATATGACTTTGATTAGCGAAAAGCTGGCATCCAACACAATGTTGGACTAGGGCTTGTGCATCCGCTCGGGCTGTGGGCCAGAAAAATCCTGTTCAGAAAGCCTTGCTTACGAGAGCGGTGTGATGGCCGCCCATACCAGTGCGTATTTTGGCTAAAAGTTTCCGTCCCTCCTCTTTAGAGATGCACCTTTGGAGAATACCCGTAGTGCTTTTCTTTTATAGTTCACCTTCATGACCTTTATAGGCTTTAGAATGCCGAACTATGCGACGGGCCTCATTTTGATCATCGAGGAGGTCTTGCCTAGTAAGGTAGGCCAGGAACGGTTTAGTCCAAAGGGCGATGACAGCCATGATATCATGAGCCAAGGATGTTATTTCTATATCTGAGTCCCCGATGATATATGTATTGAGCTCGGCTGGTTGGGGTGTGATCGGGTCTGAATTAGCGTCTCTGCTCTTGTCCTGCCATATTACGGATGGCTTAAACATCCTTTATACAAAGGTGTTAGGTGGAACCATGTCACGCGTGGCGCCCATGCGACCGAGTATGTCAGCTGCGTGATTACTGTCCCGAGCAACATGGTGATGTTTGAGCCCCTCAAACCGAGCCGATATTTTTAATATGGCATTTCAATAAGCCGCCATCTTTGGATCCTTCACATCAAATTCTCCGTTTACCTAAGATATTGTGAGGTCTGAGTCTCCGCGCACCTCTAGGCGTTGTATGCCCATGGATACGGCCATGCGTACGCCATGTAGTAGCTCCTCATATTCGGCAGCAGTGTTTCAGTCCGTATACATGATTTGAAGTATGTAGCAGACTGTATCAAATATGGGAGATATTAGGATGATGATAGCCCCCAATCCGGCTAGCATTTTTGAGCCGTCGAAATACATGGTCCAGTGGGAGTATGTTCCGTACTCTTTAGGGAGTTCGGCCTCAGTCCATTTTGCGACAAATTCAGCCAACACCTGACACTTAATAGCCCGACATGGTTTGCAGGTTATTTCGAACGGCAAGAGCTCACTGGCCCATTTGGCTATGCATCCTGTGGCATCCTTGTTTTTTATAATATCATTGAGTAGTAATTCGGATGCCATTGTACTTGAACACTCTTGAAAGTAGTGTCGGAGCTTCCGAGATGCCATGAAAACCGCATAGGCAAATTTTTCTATAATGGGCGTATCGTGATTTGCATAGTGTAAGAACCTCTGATACGTAGTAGAATGGTTTTTGGACAGGTAATTTATGTCCCTCTTCCTCTCGTTCGACGATCAATACATCACTCACGACCTGGTGAGTTGTTGAGATATAAAGCAACATTGGCTCGCCAACACTTGGAGTGGCTAGGATTGGATTGCCCGCTAATAGGGTATTTATTTCTTCCAGTCTGATTGTTGCAACATCTGTCCATTCAAAGTTGTTTGTGCGCCTTAGCAGTCTGTAAAGTGGTAAAGCTTTTTCTCGTAGTTTGCAGATGAAGCGACTTAAGGCTGCCATGCACCCTTCTAGCTTTTGGACTTGTTTTAGATCGGTTGGTGTAGCCAGCTGTGCCAAGGCTCGGAATCATTACATACGGACATCCATGTTGCCTTTCTACATACATCGGAGACCTATCTGGATACATGGGATGACATTCTTCTTTTATCTTCATGGCCTATCAGTTCAGCCCAACTTCAGTAGCCCGGACACCCGAGGACCCCTAAATCCAGGACTCCCTCAAACAGAAGAAAACATCATGGAAGAAAGATTTCAAGAACCATAAGATTTTCAAGACTGGAATGACATGTAATAGGTGAGTATCATAGAGTGAGTACTACTTTCAGATATAGACATGTCCTTAGGGCTTAAAGATTTGCAGTAGGCTCTAAGGACTTTTCTCCCCTTAAACATGGATTCCTTCACCCCCCCTAAATCTTTGATTTGATATTACGAGAAGACAGGGTGAGATAAAATTAGAGCAACAAATATGTCAATCAGAGCAAAAGATAGCACAACATATTGCAGAACTAATCCAACATTGACATTTCGTCTCCCTCTTAAAGACATGTGGCTTCTCTACTCTTATAATAAAGCATCTTATTCTCAACAGAGCTTTCCCTCCCACTTAGGTTTAAGCTTAGACGATCTCCCCCTTAGGCTTAATCTTTGATGTGCTCTCTCACTCCCCCTTTGACATCAATTTCCAAGAAGGGCTCTTTAGGGATAGGAGTCATATGAGAATGGTCCTGAAGAGACACAAACAAGGCAAAGTACAACTCAAGATGCAGTCACAGGAATAGCATCAATGAGTGGAGCTGAAGAAAAATAGGCAATATAAAATGGCCAAAAGTTTTCTTAGTAGTGAAATCTATGACGCTGATCTGTTTCCATCGGTGACTCTGAAATGGTAGAGTCACTGAGGGTCAGTACTGCAGGATGCTGCTAACGCGACACTACGATCAGAGACCCTTCGAGAAACTGTGTGCGATGCAATAATCGCAAACGGTACTGTATGAAAACTGTCAGAAATGTGTAAAACGTTTGCGATGACGGATGCATCAAACACGGTTCAGGTTTTATTTGCGTGTGCAATGAAGCGCATACGGTTCAGTTCAATGAACTATTTGCGATGAGGACGAACAAAAGAAATGGGCAGCCAGATGAAGGCATGTGCGATAAACAACATACGGTTCACTCGGATGAACTGTTTGTGATTAGGCAACACAAAAGGAACGGTCAGCCAGATCAAAGGTGTGTGCGATATACGACATGTGGTTTACTCGGATGAACTGTTTGCATTGAGACATGAGAACAGAAACAGTTTAAATGAACAAGATGTGTGTGATACGAGGCAAACAGGTCTATAATCGGAGACGTGTGCGAAGACCGATAACAACACAGACAATTACTGTTAGCTAGCTGTGTGTGTTGTGAGCAAACGATTGCTGGTATACAATTGTGAGTGATTGATGAAAACATCACCGATGGGATCCACTGTTTAGTCTGTGTGCGATGTGATTTTCTTTGTCAGCACAACATCTATGCTCTGTCTACAGCATCAACATATATACTTAAAAAGACAGTGTTGCATAACCAAATTAAGCATACAATTACACAAGTGACTACACACATAACATTTCCACACACCAAAGAAATCAGTTACATGCTTACTAAAGTAGGAGGAACGAGGATCTAATCATCTACCTATGTTGCGACGACCATTGCCATTGCTCCGGTTCTGGATGGATCCGTGGCCGTTTTGGGGAAGGAGGGACTTCCTCATGTCAACGATTCGCCTGTACATGTCGTAGCTCTTGTACGCTTCCTTGGCCATGTACACGACGTGACCTTTGTCGAGTTTCTCCATCTAGGCTGAGTGCCAGGCATGCTTGTCCTTGTTGCATGAATCCTTCATGTCTCTGTAGTAGGTGTCGATGATGGCCTCAGCGAGGTGAACCAGTGAGTCCTTCTCATGCTCATTGCTACCCCTGATCTTGTATTGACCCTGGATGCCGACAAGATTCTGGTAGGCGATGCCCGAATTCTCGAGTGCCTTTACATCATTGGTGATGTCCACCATAGCGAACATGTAGTGGGGGTTGTTGACAAACCTGGCGAGACGCTCGCAAGGCCTCATGGCCAGGCAGTAGTGGTAGACGAGGACGTGGTGGCACACGCACATCTGGGCGACGGTGACCTTGGGAAGAGACCCAGCACAAGCGCGGGTGTACTCGAGGTCGAACCCGACCACCTTGTACTTCTCCTAGGCAAGCAGTAGCTCCATGATGTGGATGGAGTGCTCCACCCAGACCGGGTCGTTGGTGTACACCACCAAGAGGTCCATGAACCTTCTGTGGGTGTCCACCACGGCACGCATGGTGAACTGCTGCTCGTCGTCGGCAGCCGTTCGGAGTGCCATTGCAGCCATGCAAGATACCCTCTAAGAATTTCTCATGGTGGATGTGCTTCTTGCAATGGTGGGGCACGATGGAAAGGTTGAAGAGACACAAGGGTAGGTTAAATGGCCGCTGTAATAAATGGGGGCCGGCCGGCCTGTAATCATCACGTCTTGTCACATCATTCATAGCGGAGGACTCCAGACTCTAGTGCGCACTTGACAACACTACACCCCAGGCGTGGGCGCGAAGAGCCTATTCCCGCGCTATCGCGCTGTTTACCGCGCAAGCTTTCCACCCGGCTAGTTTCGCCACACGTCGGCTAGAAGAGGGACAAATCGTGGGCGTTTATTGGAAAAAAGCTTTGTAAAAACGAAGTGTGTGGAATGACTTCGGTTATAAGTTTACCCTTGGGTGATGAGGTCAAAGTTACACAAAAGGATGATGATGGACACTCGAGTGTGATAATTAATTATGCACTCTACAGTGCACACGGTGGAAGAAACCAACTATGTGCAATATTGCCGAAGATCGCAGTCGAGTTAGCTATACAGATCGTGTGCTGTGAGATCGACAAGGTAAACTGATTTGAGAATGGTTAATAAAATACAAGACCATTGCATATTAAGGTCAAAATAGTTCTAGCAATATACAAGTCTCATACGATGCCATTTCGATGATTGTACCACAAAAGCTTGAAATGTTACAAGGTTCAAATTCAAGAGTTATATGGCTCAAATTCAAAGATTACAAGGTTCAGACTGATATTAGAAATGAAATTCAGTTCATCGGCTGCAAACGCTCGCGCTGATGCGCTGAACATGGATATCAGAGAGGTTCAAACTAATACCACTGCTTTTAACTCTGGCTCTGAAACCTCACAAATTTTGCAAAGGGGTCAGCCACTAAGAAGTCATGTATGGGGTTGACCCGATGACTTCTGATTACTCTTCCATCTGAAGTTCCAAAATGAAATTCAGCATTTTTGGAGCCTACTCCATTCTGCCACAGGTGCCGGCGGAGATCAACAGACCGTTCATTTTTGCGAAATAAATGTGTGGAAAACCTAATTTCCTTCAGCACCCTTGCTCTGAGAACAAAGAACCTGGCAAATATAATCTCTGGTAAGGTCCCTCAATAGGAGTTCAAAGTAATTTTTGAGAGATGCAGAACTAGGCATTCAAAGTGATTGTTATATTGTATCACATTATCCACCACTGGGCCTAATCTTATATGCAAAAGAAAAAAATGTACTAGTGCCAACATGCAGTTTTGAACATTACTACAGACCTAGCTATTTGGCTAGCAGGATTTGTAAAATGCACTAACATGCCATCTTCGATCTGACATGGTTAACTTGGGCATTTGATTACATTCTAGAAAAAATGTAGCCTTTTTCACAAGTGGTTGGAGTGGGTGAAAAGTTCCCTTAGAAAACTAGTACAGATGAATCCGAAGCAGAAGTCCTTATTGAATGTGACCATATGGATCAAGCAACCATTATGGGGGGGCATGTATGTACTGAAATCCTCCAAAAGAACCTTCAGAAATTGTAGTACATTGTCATTGTACACATGTAAAAAGGTGTCACAAATTGAACTCCCTTATGGTTAACATTTAACAGGAAAGGAACATCACCTCGATATATAGCTTCTCCAGGCACGGAAAGCATCCGAGGAAACTGACAACTTGCTCCAGGCCGGGCCCGATAGATTCTAGTGCCAAGACCTTCATTGTGCACAGTTTCGGGGTCAATCTTGTCGGAATCATTTTATAAATGACAGGCGAACAAACATCTTCAAAATTAGAAATAATGCTAATTTGTAGAAGGAGAGGTAGAAGGCGGTTGTTGTACCTGAACGGGTGTGGATCCAAGAACAAGTTCGGAGTATTTGTCAGACGAGTAGCCCACCACTGTCAATTTCCGCGCAGAAATGACATTGATTCTTGTTGGACCTTCTTGATCAACTACAAGTAATCTCTCAAGTGCAGGTGTGTCCTGGATGACCATATCGTGGTTCCCCTTTTGTGATGTCTTCCTGCCGCACCAGCAACACACATAAATAGTCCGTAGAGTCATGGAGGTGATGTGGAAGGTACTCAACCGATTGATCGCCTGAAGACGAAGGTACTCAAGTGCAGTACAGCCTCGGAGCAGGCGCTCCATGTCACCCTTTGAGAGGCAGACGGCGACGAGCTCGAGGTGCTTCAGTCGTGGTAGAATAAGAGCGGGAGTGTCATTAAGTGGCGGGAAATGGCAGTTCCTGAACTTGGCGACGCGCAGCGTGGGCGCGAGGCAGAGTGCAGACATTGGCAGCGACCGCATATGCCCATCATCAAAAGTGAGCTCCTCGAGCTGATCTAGGGCGGGGGATCGGAACCAGTCATCAAGCTTGGCTCGGTCCTTGCCATTAGAAGGGAACTTGCCCATTCTAAGGCCTCTGGTTGGGCCAAGGTGACTGCCAAGGATCTTGGACAACGCATCCATGGCAGAGCTCGTGGGTGTCGATGAGGTCGAGAGGGATGGAGTTCCATAGGGGGTGCCACCGCCAGGAAAGGAGGGTTGTCCGTGCCCCATATTTGATTGGGAGGAGGGAGATGATGACTCTCAACATATCATCAGGGAGGCTACTGATTAAGTCCAGCCCTACGATAGTCACTTGCGGTTCTAGCTCGCCCCGCCTCCGCTTGTGGGCAGCCCCGTTCTCCACCTCCGGAGTCTCCTTGTCGTTGGTGCTTTCTGATAGAAATGGGATTACATGGAATATTTAGTTAAAACTGGGCAATAGGAAAGTGCATTGGTAACTAGAAGTTATTAGGTAGGGATATAGTAAGAAAAGGGAATACTAATTGGTTGCTTAAATACTACACAATTCATTTGACATTGCTGGGTAAGTCAACATATGTAGATAGTTGAAAAGAAAACTTACTTCAAACAAACTCTGGACGGATGATTTTGTCGGGAAAGTTAGCATATGTCTCATGACTAGGCCTTTCTATGTGCAGTGCAATTTTAGTGCCAACTTTCAGTACATAAAACTTTGCAATTTCATTCCAAAAGCCAGTGCCAAAATAGGAGTCACCACGTTCATCAAGTCTTACAGTAGCAACGATTGTAAATCCATGGTTTGTGTGCAGTATGACATTCGTGGAGCCTTGATGTATGTAAAGAGAAAAATTGTGCACTTATAGTATGTTGCATTGTGAGGGATGTCTTGTAGAAAATGGTAGGATTCTTAAAGAAAATATGGTAACATGCAAATATGGGCCCAAATTGAAAGTACTATACAACAGTTGAAATCGAAGGACAAAAGTGTATAATTAAGAAGATACAGTAAACATGATGTCATGGAAATATGAGAGTAATGGAAAGAACAATACATCATTAATTTGCCTAATATAGAAAGAAGAGGGGAAAAATCCCCTTTGACGTATATGGTGCACGTGGGACCTTGTATCCAAATGTAGCAATATTTAGAATATATTCAGGAAAGTAGGCCATGGCAACCGATTTAGGGTGAGATTGAACATACCGCCCGCCTCCTCAAGTTATCTGGTATGATGAGATGGAATCTCTGGCGGCCGTCGCCAAGTCCTAAAGTGTCGGTGCACTGTAAATTCTATGAATGAAAGAAAACCCTCAAATCAGCTCGAATAAAAATGAATTCACGGCGATTTCCGCTGGGTGATTAAAGGAGGCAGATGAACTAGGATAAGAGATGAGATAATATCTCATTAAATTACTTTCCTTGTCGTCCATGAGAAAGAATCCTCCGTACGACAGATTCCCAAACCGAGCGGAGCTGGGTCGACCGCGAGCAGCGTCGAGAAATTTGATGGCGATAGGCGGCGGCAAGCGGAAGTGGCGAAATGCGGTTGGCTTTGCCGGCATCCTGGCGGCGGCGGCATGCATCGAGCTAAGTGTTTACCGCCGCGATAGGAGGTGCCATGGCATAGTTGCGGAGGAGCTTGTGCAGGTGTGAATGTTGAACGTACCGGAGGGACCAAGGGGGTGGCGGGCGGGGTGACGGTTTTTGTGACGTGTGGATGGTGAGAGTTTTCTTTTTTCTTTTTTGAATTGGGTGGTGAGGGTTTTCTTTCCCACAAAGAATTTTGTTTCCGAAGGTTTGCTAGAGAGAACCGTGTGTGATTGACGTAGCAGGAAAAATGAAAGTCATTCCACATGGTTCCAATTTTGGGAACCGTGTGTGATTGATGTACTACCTCTGCCATGGTTTATTGGTCCCTCGTTGTAATTTTTACCAAAATTTGGTGAAATATTTAACATACTCAGACACAGAGAATAAGCGTAAACGTACATATGCATAGTTCAACCATAAGTACATAGTTCAACCGTCATTAAACATACTCAACCGTACATAATTCAATCCATCCCACATCTCATCTCACATGCGGCCGGCACGATGCTGAAGCTTCTCCAGGTACTCATCGCACACACCGTGCGCCACCCTGCGAGAATACTTCTGCTTGAAGGAGCCAACGGCCCGTCCTCTTGCATGCGCCAGAACACTTAGATACGCGTCATGAATATTGTGGTTGCAAAATGGGCATCCATAGCCGTCGTTCCATGTCCTAATACGCCTGTTATACATTCCCGCATCAAGCTCCCTCAAGATTCGCCTCTTGTACCTCCTCTGGGAATCTTCATCCTCGTTGTCCACATCGTCAGACAACACCTATACAAATAGTAAAACAAATTTGGCATCAAATAACTGATTACATGCCGTGAAGTAGGATTAGGAATTTATGGCTATTTATTTATACATATCCAGAGATTATGGTTTGAGTTTTAAGCACAATCGTCTATGTACAGACCAATCTTGAAGAAAATAATGGCACAAACATAGGTAGGTCATTCAAAATCAATTGACAAGTCCTGGCTAGGAATTATTAGCATAGAAAAAATTATTATCACAGATGAAACAACTAATCACTTATCACCAGTACCATTCAAACAATCAATACACTACACGGATCTAACGAAACTTACTCAGATTTTATTCAAAAAAGGGGGACACTACTAGGAAAAGGGCTATAGATAGGATGGACACTAATGGCGCACCAGACATGCGGTGCGCCATTAGTATATACTAATGGCGCACCACGTGCTGGTGCACCATTAGTGTGGAATACACTAATGGCGCACCGGGCTCATTGTGCGCTATTAGTATCAATTTTTTTTTCTTTTCCAAACATACTAACGGCGCATCAAGACAGAGTGCGACATTACTAGTTGTGACTAGTAATGGCGCACCAGTCATAGAGTGCGCCACTACTATTGTTTTTTGTTATATTTTTTATTCTTTTTTTCTTGCAAAACTACTAATGGCGCACCGTGCCACAGTGCGCCATTACTAGTTTAAACTAGTAATGGCGCACCGTCCCACAGTGCACCATTAGTATGTTTTTTTTGTTTTTTTTTTGCAAAACTTCTAATGGCGCACCATCAGCAGGTGCGCCATTAGTAACCTGGGTTACTAATGGCACATCTGGAGATGGTGCGCCATTAGTAACCTGGGCACCAACAAGATATTTTGGACAGCCACTCCTACCCACTCACTTTCTCCCCACTTCATTCTCTCCACCATCTCCTCCAAAGCTTGTCTCGGCTGGCTCCTCTTTGTCACCTCATTTCCACCATAGATTCATTCAAATTAAGTGGTTAAATTACCTTTTTTTGATAGGTAAGTAAGGGGGGAAGCTATCTTTATGTTGTTCTCCCTCCAACAATGTGCACATGCACTTTTTATGGCCTAGCTAGATCTATGTATGTTCGTGGTGTTGTATATGTTTGTGGTGTTGCATATATGTTTGTGTTTGTAGGTGTACCGGTATTTGAAATGCGATAGTTGCCAATATTTGGCCGGAATGTTGATTCATTTCCGTTTCGGCGAGAATTTTGGCATTATGCATTCTTTTTTATCCTATTTTTAGGTAAACTCATGCCAAATTTTTTCTTGGTTCTAAAATATCGTTTTGCTCTACCCCGCAGGCGACCATGGTCCGCACGATGACTGAAGGCATCGTGAATAGGTTTTTGAGCTCCGCGAACGCCGAGATGCTTCAAAAGAACGAGACGGAGATAAGATGTCCGTGTCGAAGATGCAAGCTGAAGAGCCTTATTGCGGACCCGGAATCCGGGCTGGTGCGGGACCACCTGCTCTTGCGTGGTTTCATAGATGGTTATCGGTGGCAAGGTGATGAAGATGAATACAAAGTCGTCCATGGGGGTCGGGCAAGAAATGAAGAAGGGCAGCAAGACAACCACCGCGGCTCGGGCGGGCGAGAAGGCGAAGAATCTCCAGGAGATGATCACAACGGTGATGCTATACACAATCATCGTGTAGAAGATGCAGGACATGATGATGAGGAAGATGCTGGAGCAGACGACGGGCATGATCATGAAGATGATCATGCCGGCGGAGCAGACGACGCTGGACCATCGATGGGCTGGGTGCAGGACCCTCATATTCAAGAGCTGCTTCTCAAGCAGACGGATAACGCAAGAGCTGTCGCCCGAGAGAAAGCCAAGATGGATCAACTGGAGATAGACGCAGTTACTCCTATTTTCAGCAAAGGTCATGCTGAATTTTTCCGTGAATTTTAGCATGACTTTGCTAAAAATAGGACATATGGGGTACTTGTGACTAATGCATGGGCCGGGGTATCTTAGTACTTAATTAAGTAGGATCAACTGCCCCTTTATTCTTGCTGCATTAAACCATAGACGGCAATAGAGCCAAGTGATTAGACCCAACTTAGAATTCTCCTTCCCAGCTTAGCTTTTAGGATGCCTCGGTGTTGACAAACCATAAATTATAAAACCTTGGCTTTTAGGGTGCCTCGGTGTCGATAAAAACCGAAATGATGAAAGCTTAGGCTTTTAGGGTGCCTCGGCGTCGAAAAACCCTAAATTATAAAAGCTTAGCTTTTAGGATGCCTCGGTGTCGACAAACCCTAAGTGATGAGACCATGATCATGTTCCTTGACAATAACCAACTTTTTGATCAAACTTTTTCCTATTTAGAGAGAAACATGGCCCACAACGATGAGGTCGGGGGTCTGGGTGGCAAGGCATTCTGGGAGCTGTCCCAGGAAATGGAGGAACAACCTCGCTTGTCTAAGGACGCCGCGAAAGACACCGATCCTGACACCACTGATGGTGCCGTCGAGGATGACCCCACTGATGGTGCCGTCAGGGATGACACCACTGATGGTGCTGCCGAGGATGCCACCACTATTGATGGCAGCGCACGCACAAATGGCAGCCAACCGAAGAGGCAACGGAAGGACCGATGCCCGACCGTGCTCCGCACCGTCAAGGAGGAGTTTACTGAAGTGGACTCCGACGGGAATCCAACGGCGCCCGAACGAATAGTCAAGGGGTACTCGCTTTAGCTCGGGTGCATTCTCCGGAGCACCGTCTCGGTCAACACCGAGAACCTGAGGCATCCTGACTGAGGGAATTTGCGCGACCTCCTCTTCACGAAGCTGCACGAACGATACAAGTTCCCTGCTGAATTTGAAAACACAAGCCTCAAAGGGAATAAAGTGAACAATGCCACCCTCACGAGGATGAGCACGACCATGTCTACTTGGAAAAGCACGGTGAAGAGAATGATTGACAAAGGTTTTAGTTATGAGAAGATCAAGGAGAAAAATCCTTCGATCACTAAAGATGACTACAACGACTTCAAGAACAAGTGCGAGAGCACCGCAACCTCCGAATCCAGTCAGTGGGGGAAAGAAATGCGGGAGCTGAACTTAGGGGAACACACACTCGGTCCCGGCGGTTACAGAGTGCGAAGCCTATATGGGACAAGGAGGAGGCGGAGCGTGCCGAGCAAGGCCTACCGCCCCTCTTCGATAAATACGGTGACAAGCAGACCAGGAACTTTGTCAAGGCCCGGTACAAGAAGGACCCGAAAACAAAGGAGCTTACCACGGATCCGAAGACCAGGGCGCTTGAGCTTGTTCTGGTAAGGAATACACCCCCGCGTAATTAGCTCCATATGGTTGCATTCTAATTAATGAAGCCGAATTTCTAAATGGTTCACATTCCTTTCGCAGGCGACTGAAAGCAGTAGTGCAGGGTCGACTAAGAGCAACCCTTGGGACACCACTCTAAATAGGGCGTTGAATGTAATGAAAAAAAAGGATAAGCTCAGTAAGTCGTCGTCAGCTGGTCGTGTGGCCGGCAAAGGCTTGTCCACAAAATGGTCGTCATATTATAACGCTGGTGGGCGAAAGGATAAAAAGACCAGCTCGGAAAGCCAGTCGCGCGAGGTTCAAGAACTCAAGGCACAAGTGGCGCGGATTCCGGAGATTGTCCAAGAGTAAGTGCAACAACAACTGGGATCGACGCTGCATTATGCCTACCTTGATTCAGGGGCAGACGACGTGGATTGCGGGCGGCCAACAGGGGCCGCCCCCGATTCCCAACTTCACGGACAGCAACTCGCAGAACGTGATGGCGGGGCCATTGGTGTCTTCGGCGGAGGTGGCATTGGTGTATCCGACGCCGGCACGGGAGCTTAATGCACCCGGGTGTACGCCGGCCGGCACCTCTGCAGCAAGCGGCCCCTCCGTCAATTGCTCGCCCGCCGTTGGCGGTGCCTCGACATTAGCCAAGCTCGACGCCATCATCACGGTAACTAATTAAGCCTCTCTCGGCCGAGGACTTCATCTCCTTGCCTTTGACTGGGCATCCCTGACGCCCTACATGTTTTCGCAGGGCGCCGCCGACGTTCCATGCACTCTCCTGCACTTTGTGAACAATGAGTTGGTCGATGTTGCCAAGGTCAAAATCGTTCAACCGGGCAACCCCGTGTTCCATGGTACTCCGATGCCACCCACCTTGTATAGGGTTCAACTGGTTCGGGTGCTGCCAGGCTGTGACGAGTTGTTACCTCCAATTCGACCCGTCGGGGCCGACGAAGATGATATTATGACCCTCAGCGCCTGCCTAAGCTGGCCCCTGCTTTGGCCAAAGAGCCAGATTCGTTTGGGGGCGGGGGACACCACCCCAAAGACAACACCGCCAGTCGTGCCAGCACCAAGCCATGGCAATACCGCCGCAACGGTGCCGGACATACCTATGGCACTAGATCCTAACATGCATATGGCACAGGATCCGAACGACGACCACGACAACGACGACGATACATTTGCCAACGTCGATGAGTACTTTGCCGATCATGGGTACGATGGCGAATTCATGGGAACTCCTTCTCAAGAACCCAACCCTACAAAAGACGTGCGCGGAGAAACCAAGTTGCAACAGGCGTCGTCTGCCGTTCAGTTCTCGGGAGACGCCTCCAGCTGCCGACTTCACCGAGCCTCAGATAGCCGAGGTGCGAAATATTATCAGCCCCAACACACTCAAGAAGGCAGTCTGTGAGCAGAACTCGGTCCCATTACAGGAGAAGAAGAAGGCACGGAAAAGAAAGACTAACAAGGGTGCGAGCCAGCCGGCACCGAGTATGATCCGTGCTCAGGACGGGCCACCTTCACCTGAGGATATAATGAGGAGGGTGCATGTGGCGGGTAGGCCGATGCTACCGACTAATATGCTCAATTCTGTAACCGGTGCTATGCGGAGTCTGCATGATAGTGTTCTTTCATTGGAGAAGCGGCGTCTCAGAGAGAAGGATGTGGCATACCCGGTTTTCGTGGCCAAGGTGCCAGAGGGCAAGGGCTTTGTGGATAACTCCATCGAGGGTATGATCGTCCTGCGGTTTGATGACATCTACGCTATGTTTAACCTTCATCCGCTGCACTACACCTTCGTTCGGCTATTTTCGCTGAGTATGGAGATGCGGATCATTAGAGACAAGACCCCGGACATCGTGATAGTCGACCCCTTCTACATGCATGCCTTGATCTTGGGCAGCGCTGGGGACCGCCAAGTCGCGAGTTCTTACCTTGAAGGCGTAATTCTGGCAAACCGAGATAAGGATAAGTTCCTCGTGCCTTACTTTCCCGAGTAAGTCGTCCCCTCAACCGCCCCGTAACATATGAATTCTTAGATTTCGATCATTTTTCTTTTAACATTCCATGTTTTGTGCAGTGACACACATTGCACAATCATCCTCCTAAGCCCGAAATATTCCACTGCCACGTATTTCGACTGGGACCATCAGTCGAAGGTAGTCTACACAAATGTCAAGAAAGTTCTTGACGATGTTCTCCCTGGCTACGCCAAATCTGGAGGCACCTTCACCAGGCCTCTTCGTAAGTACGGCAAGCACGTGTTCGCCCACAATACGACGTTCTGCTGCATCAAGCAGCCGCCTGACGGTCAGAAGGGAGCCTACTACGCCATCCATCACATGTGGGCGATCGTACGGGACCATCATCACCTTATGCTACCAAGTAAACTCAAAGATTGGGCCGCGAGCGTGTCGGCAATCCAGGACGCGGACATCAGACAAGAATTCTTTCGCAACCAGTCGGAGTTTGCGGAAATCATCCACCGAGATGTCCTTCGTACCTCGGGGCAGTTCTACCTCAGAAATCAACCATCCAACAGTGACATAGACACAATGCTACAAATACAGGCTGACAACGCCCGCGATTTCATGACTCCCATGATAGACGGCGGCTTCATCCACGCTCCGGTCCCTTGAGTCGAGTCGAAAGTAGTGATGCTGTGTCTAGTTCTGAAACATCGATTGGCTCATGTTGTAATTAAACTTTAATGAACTTGTAGTATGTCTCTTTGGTTTCGACAGTCGTTCAACTTAGATATAATCGATGCTATTAATGTCTTGCTTTTCTCTTCCGATCGTTCTGTTGCCTACTTATATATTCCTTATGTATTGTCTGTGAATTGGTACTAACGTTTCGTTTTGGCTAGTGCATAGCTCTACATCACACTTTACTAGAGGTGAATCTCAGTTGGGGAGCATGCATTCATAGCTTAGGATTCTTTTCGTGCTGACACGAGGGAGGGGGGATGCTAGCTACTTCACACTTTGCTACGGTGAACCTCGGTTTGGGGGGGCATGCATTCATACCTTAGGATTCCCTTCGTGCTGACATGAGGGAGGAGGGGGGCTTCTAGCTACTTCGCACTTTGATAGGTGAACCTCAGTTGAGGGGGAGGGGGCATGCATTCATATCTTAGGATTCCCTTCGTTCCGACACGAGGGGGGTGGGGGCAAGCAATACTGTGAACTTTGCGAGAGAGGTTCCACATCGAAGTTGGATTTGGTATTTGAAAATCAAACCACCCTTTTGATACATAAATTTGGTCCACATGCAAGTGTGTTCGTGTTCTGACCCTCTCCCGCGCCATTTTTAGACAAATTTAAGAACATTAGACAAGTCGGATGATGCAACATACACAGTTCACTCAAAATAACTGTGTGCCACGTCGGTGCACCTGTCACGCACACATCCGCACAGTACATTGGGCTCCACGAGGCTCCTCCTCTCAAAAATATCTACCCGCCTCGAGGGTTTTTATGTTTCATAACACATGGTTGTTATCTCCGGACCGTGTGCGATGTTTCTAGTTCCCAATCCCGCCTGCATCCCTAGAAAATATCTTTGCCTGCCTCGAGGGTTTTTCTATTTCATAACACACGGTTGTTATCTCCGGACCGTGTGCGATGCACTATAATAAAAAAATTCAATAGCTTGGCATTTCACTCCCGCCTTTGACTCCCCCGTAGTAAAATTTTCAGTACCCTTGTCATTTCCTCAAACACCCCGCGCCTCCCCTCCACACACACACACACCAAAACCTCCTCGGTCGTGCGCGCGCACACATACACCCCCTCCCTCGCTCGAAACCCTAGCAAAGTCCCTGCCACTGCTCCCGCCGCCTCCGTCGCCACCACAAGGCCTCCATTGTCAACATCTTCCGGTTTGCCCGTGCCGCTTACCCATCGATCTCCATACCTTGGCCGCCCTGAGTTTCTTAGATGACGCCTGCCAAACGCCCCCTTTCCCACAGATCCCCATCCCCCACTCCAGAGCGTCGCAGCCTAAGCCCGGCTACGCTTCCCGTGGAGCACGAGGAGTGACTAGCCTAAAAGAGGTGTATAGCCATCTCTTTGCCCGACGTCGCTGAGGAAGCTGGCGACCATTACTGGCGGCAGGCACTCAAGCAGCAGGCTAGAGTATGCGGGCATGTCTCATCCGCCGGCTATGACATCGAGGTCATTGACAGTGATGCTCTAAGGCGGGCTGTGTCACGGGTTAAGTGGCCCACCCCAACCCCTCGGGTTCAACCGTCGTCGATCTCATCCATGGCCCCGCCGCTGATCTCCTCTGGCTCGTTGTTAACAATTTGCCATTCTACATCGCCATAGAGCCCCTTTTGTCATTTCTGAAGGACATGTTCTGTTACACTGGCTTGGGATCCAAAGCTTCCAAGTCAGACCTCATCGACGGCGGCCACGAGGAGGGCACCCTCTTCGGCTCTTCCAAGGGGAAAGAGCCCAGCTGCTCTTCCAAGGGGAAAGTGCCCGTCTGCGATATCAGGGAGGGCACCCTACAGCCGTGCTCTTCCAAGGGGAAGGTGCCCATCCGCGACAACATGGAGCGCATCCAGGGTCCATGCTCTTCCCACGAGAACGAGCCCATCTAGTACAAGTGAGAAAACTGATGATTTGTTTGGCTGTGCCTCTTTACAGGGGGAAACCCATGATTTGTTTTGTCGAGTCCCTTTTGTAGTGTAGTGAGAATATGTCTAGTTTTAATTGCTATATCTGGTGTTTGCAGTATGCCTTGTTTATTTCAGTTGTTCACAATGTGATGCTTTATATGTACAATTATTTACTGTGGAGTACATTTCATCAATCCAGTTTTAAACATACCTATAGGAATGCATATATTTGCTTGATGTTAAGCCTGTTATAGCTACCATATGACTATTTTATAGTTTTTTGATTGTTCGGTTGTTTGTAGTTAGCATATGTTCAGTTTCAAATGATATCTTTGGTTGTTCGTAGTATGCCTTGTTTTCTAGTTATTCACAACGTGATGTTCTATATATGCAAGTATGAATTGTGTAATTCAATTTCATCAGTATTAGTTTCAACAATACCACTATGAATGACTACAGTTGGTTGCTGCATCTTATAGTTAACACGCCTTTACATTTTTATTTAACCATAAACAATGTACTTAGACCGACACAATACCAGTTTGAATGAACATGTTTTCTTGTTGATAAATGTTTGGCATGTTGCAGTTAGCATACCTTTCCACTTGTTTTGCTTTACTAGCGTGCTTAAACCTGCACACTTAAGCTATCTTTTGGAGATTATTTTGTCTGCCATGTGTAATCTTGGCTGATGTTTAGCCTGTCGTGCTTAACATGCTTCGTGATGTACATACACAGGACAATTTTGGGAACGACTGCTGTTTTCCATCCAGGTTAGTTTCATCCCATGGCTTATATCTCCTCACTGTTGAGGATATCGGTAGCTGGTACCATACAGACCGGCGGCTGATAAGGGACTAATCGGTGAATTGGACTTTTAACTGAATATATCTGCAACCCATTTTTCCTGAGGTTAACTAGGGCCATATGTAATATATCTCAGGCTACATAGCAACATGCATTGTACTTAATGTCTAAATATGCAATCCAAGGCTACATAGCAACAAGGAAGAGTGTTACATTAATGTTGTAATGATGTCTAGATATACATAGAAGAGCAGCAGCAGCAAAAGCAACAATACAACCCTGTTTGGATACTTAACTTAGCTAGAGGTTAGAGTTAGTTTCTATCTCATTACTAACCCTGAACTAACTCCATCCAAAGAGATGTTTGGATGGCAGGGTTAGATTGACAATAAATGCACTAGGAGAACTAGCTCCAATTAGCACCTCTTGGGTTGGATACTAGTTTTTTGGGTGGGTTATAGATACAACTAGCTCAAACTAGCCCTCTTGTTTAGATATACTTTAGGGCTATTTGAGCCCGAACTAGCTCAAACTAACTGTAACCCATGGATACAATAGTACATAATTTGTAAGAATGAACTAAACTCACTCCGGCCCATAATATAAGATGTTAATTCCTATAATATGTGAGTATATTGGATGTTATAAGATACTCCCTCCGTTCCTAAATATTTGTCTTTTTAGAGATTTCAAATAGACTACCACATACGGATGTATGTAGACATATTATAAAAGAGTTTTGTACTACATCATTGTGCAATTGTTGTTTAGCTTGTAATATTAACTTGGTTCTTTTAGGTACATATGTCATTGGTAAATATCTGCGTTTCGACCCTTTCTGCGTATGGGGCAATGAGATACCGATGAACCAACATCAAGTGAGGAAGATGATAAAGATTGTTAGTAAAATGGGTCCAAAGATGGCAATTAAACTATTTGTTTACACTTTATCCGACACAACGGCGAACTGCAGGATGGTAAGTAAGAACTCTGCAGCCTTCTTTTTACTGCCCATAATGAGTTGGGTTAGCTGACAATGTCTGAATCCTTTTCCATTGCAGTGGTTGCCAAAGCAGTTTACTCAAGATTACCTCTCAAACTACATGATTAGTGGGCATGGAAAGGTTACAGTATTTCTACCAGAACATGATGATTATCTAGATGTTTTCATGAACACCATGAAGGATGCGCGGTTGGCCATCACAAGGGGTTGGACTAGAGTCGTGCGTGCCTTTTGCTTGGAGGAGGGCACAATAATGGCATTCCGCTTCACATTGTTCACCAACCAGAATATATTTCGCCTCTTTCTTTACAGTCTTTAATAGTACAAGTATACAACTATGGTTCATCATTATTTATTTGGTTCTTATGTAATTCTTGAACATATGTCCCTACAAATCGATAATGCATTGGTTGTTTGAACCTGATGGATATGAATAAAGCTGTAGCATACATTCAAATTCCATTCCAAATCCAGTATAATTTGGAAAAGCAGCAATTAAAATACGGTGAAATTATGCTCTCCTTGTTGTTACGGCACACACGGTTGGTAAAACACAAATGTTTGCGACATGCACCATAATCGGAGATGGTTCACAGAGTGGAAACGTGTGCAAGCATGCATATAGTTGCCGTTTGCAAAGCGTGTGCGATGTCAGACAATATCACAAATTGTGTGGGCAAACTAAACGTTTGTGGTAGTTGCCTTATCATACACGATTCGCAACCATGAACTGTTTCTGATGAATTATGCATCGTAAACGTTGCACCACAGAATAGCGTGTGCGATAGTTGTCGTGTACGACGATGTTACAACGGTCCGACGTTTCGTAATCATGTCCGACACTTGTACGACGATTAGCTAATCTTCTTAACGGTGAACCATTTGTGATGGGCCGCACATCATACACGTTCTATAATAGTGAACCGTTTCTGATGGGTCGCGCATCGTAAACTTATCACCATAGAATACCGACTGTGATGGCAATGCGAGCAGAAACGAGTAGGAGTACTGTAGGGGCCGTAGCCCCGACTGTTCTGGGTCGTGAGGGAAGGAACCCTGTATCGCCCACACTAACTTGGCCACTGTTCGAAATGCCATCGCAGAAAGGGGTTTTAAACCGTTTGTTTAGCACCGACGCGCTCCAGTGGGTGCTCATCCGTAAGACCGACTTAGTCCATGTCGGCTAGACCGATGAAGTGCATACAAGGAAACCTTGCATTTCGGTCAGGCCGACGGGCTTGGATCAGTGAGACCAAGTTAAACGCAGGGGAATTTTTTTTGTCATCTCAGCTCACTGGGAAAATGAAATCTCACAAGGGTTTGCATGGAATTTGCAGCAATGTCAAATCAGAAAGGAAAGACAAATAAATAGGATCTAGGTGATGTTTTTTTATTCAGGAGAGGGAAATACAATATAAGGCAAACAAATAAAATGCTAGACAAGAGAAAGAAATAATAGAGAACATCATCCGGAGATGTTTAGCGACATAGTCACATATGTTAGAGTATATTGACTTAGGAGTCAAGTGAAGGCACTTGATCATAGGTCATACTCATTGTTTAAGCTCAAAATGGGGTTACCATTTTTCATTCAAGCATCTTGATGTATTGACATCTCGTTGATTTTCTTTAACTCATGTCTTGGAGTAAAGCTTCTCTAAGATGGAATGACATACCTTGGGTTGTTGTTGATCTTTATCATGTAGTTGAACTTGTTGTGGATGTTCAATGTGTATGTATTCATTAAGAGTTGAAGCATACTTTTGAGTTGAAGTTCATCTTCCGACATGGGTTAGTTTTGCAAGGAATAGCACTTGTGTATCCAAGTTGACAATCAATTTAAAATTGATACGAAATGAAATTTGATATATTGAAATAGTCAAAGGATATGTTGAGTGGCTTCATGCTTCCTTGATCAACAACCAAAGCATAGATACTTGGTGGTGTAGAGATTGCTCAAGATGTGATTGATATGCAATCTCATGGATTGTGGCTTATCCAAGTACCTACAAGAGTTAGATAGCATGCAAGGGTGTAAATATATATCCAAGACATATGATCATCAACATAAGAGAAATATCAAGGATTAGTCACAAAGGCTCATGCATTGCATGTATCCAAATGGAATCTCTATTCCAAGTTTGAGGCATAAATGATGTTCAATTCACTTCCCAAGAGAGAAAATATCTTTTCATCAGGTCGCTTAGTAAAGATATACACTAATTGCTTATCGGTACGAACGTGCTTAAGATCTATATCACCTTTATCAACATGGTCACGAATGAAATGATGTCAAACTTCAATATGCTTAGTTCGAGAATGTTGCTCGGGGTTGTGAGCAATCTTAATAGAACTTTCATTGTCACAAAGCAATGGAACATGTTTCACATTTATCCCATAGTCCTTAAGAGTTTGGGCCATCCAAAGTAATTGAGCACAACATGATCCGTCGTCCATATATTCCACTTTGGCGGTGGATAAGGATACCGAGTTTTGTTTCTTGGAGGACCAAGATACAAGAGATCGACCAATAAATTGACAAGTACCCGAAATGGACTTTCTATAAACCTTGTCACTGGCATAGCCCGAGTCGGAATAGAAAACAAGATTAAAAGAAGACCTCTTAGGATACCAAATGCCAAAGTTTGGCGTGTCAATTAGCTATCTCACTATACTTTTCACAGCCTTAAGATGGCATTCTTTCGGAGCCGCTTGATATCGTGCAAAAATGCACACACTTAGCATAATATCGAAATGGCAGGCAGAAATATATAATAGTGAACCAATCATAGATCGATAAACCTTTTGATCTACCGGTTAGCCATCCTTTGTCAAGTAAACATGTGCACTAGTAGGCATGAGGTTTTTGTACCTTTGCTTTCTTGCATGTTGAACTTTTTGAAGATACCCTTGGTATACTTTTTTTGTGAGACAAATGTACCTTCCTTAGTTTTCTTGATTTGCAATCCAAGGAAAAAAATTAAGTTCACTCATCATAGACATCTCAAACTTCTTGGACATTAGCCTTCCAAACTTTTCACTAAATTGGGGGTTAGTAGAACCAAATATGATATCATCCACACAAATTTGGCACACAAATAATTCTCCATTAACCCTTTTAGCAAAAAGAGTATAATCAATTTTCCCAATTTCAAAGCCTTAATCAATAAGAAACTTAGTCAAGCATTTATACCATGCTCTAGGAGCTTGTTTAAGACCGTAAAGAGCTTTGTGAAGTTTGTAAACACGATTAAGTTTCAAGGGATTAACAAAGCCGGGAGGTTGTTTAACATAAACTTCCTCCTCAATCTCACCGTTGACAAAGGCACTTTTAATGTCCATTTGGTATAAAGTGATATCGCGGTGATTGGCATAAGCAAGTAAGATGTCAATGGACTCAAGTCTAGCAACGGGGGCATATGTCTCACCATAGTCCATACCTTCGACTTGAGTGTAGCCTTGAGCGTTGAGATGGGCCTTGTTGCATACAACATGTCCATTTTCATCTTGCTTATTCCATAACACCCACTTGGTTCCAATGGCATTTTTATCAATGTTGGTCTTCTAAGCCAATGTCCATACTTGATTCCTTTCGAAATTGTGTATCTCTTCATGCATATCGTTTATCCAATCCGAATCCTGAATGTTCAATGCTAGAAATGAATGAGTAATGTTCACAAAAGTTATCCAAACGAGTTTTAGAGTGAGCGATTCTCCCGTTTTGGACGTCACCGAAGATTTGTTCGACGTGATGATCTCTGGAGATTGTTGCTCGAACTCGTGAGACCTTTTGCTTGAGTCGTGGTGGAACATACTCATAATTATCGTCTTCTTCATTGTTATTGGTGTCGTTGTTCTCTTGTGGGGGTGGAGAAGGAGGTTGAGGTGGTTCATCTTGGTGTACTTCCTCATTTCCTTCGTCTTGATGTGTTCCACTTGTGGATGCCAACAAATCAACTTGTGGTTCACCTTGACATGAAGGTGAGGCTTCCACTTGAACTGACAAAGTACTCTCAGTCACCTCCATTGGACGGATCTTTCCAATTAATAGATCTTGAATTGCTTCCAATGGGTCTTTGTCTCCTACATCAATTGGCAATTGCTTTCTTGCGAGCCGTTAGATTCATCATACTTCACATCTACCATCTCTTCAAGCTTTTGGGTGAAATTGTTGTAGACACAGCAAGTGTGAGAGTTTGAGCCATAACTGAGTAGAAAACCTTCATGAGATTTAGGAGCAAAGTTCGAACGATGATGCTTATCAAGAATGTATCACTATGAGCCAAATACTCGAAATATCCAACTAGGGTTTCTTACCGGTAAGTAGATCATATGCCTTTTTGCCGAGGAGCTTGTGAAGATATTGCCGATTCATTGCATGACAAGCTATCTCAATTGCTTTTGCCCAAAAGTATCTAGCCATCCTGCATTAATCAAGCATTGTGCTTGCCATCTCAATCAGTGTTCGGTTCTTCCTCTCAACAACTCCATTTTGTTGAGGTGTGTACGTAGCCGAGTACTCGTGTGAAATCCCTTCTTCGTCAAGAAAGGTATCCACATTTGCGTTCTCAAACTCCGTTCTGTTATCACTTCGAACCTTCTTGATCTTCACTTCGAATTGATTTTCGGCCTTCCTTGAGAAGTTCTTGAAGATCTATTGGACCTCTGGTTTGTCATCAAGAAAGAACACGCACATAAATCTTGAAAACTCATCAACAATGACCAAACCGAAAGAGTTACCACCAAGCCTCTTATAAGCATTGGGACCGAAGAGATCCATATCAAGCAACTCGAGTAGTCTTCTCGTGGTCATCATTTTCATCACTATATGACTTCCTCCAACTTGTTTTCCTACTTATGAAGCACTACAAAGTCTATCCTTGTCAAATATAAGATCTTTAACACCAAGGATATGATCTCCTTTAATGAGTCTATCAAGGTTTCTCATGCCAACATGACCTAATCTTCTATGCCATAACCATCATTTCGAAGATTTAGCAATAAAACAAGTACGACGTTGGGCTTTCTTAGTGAAATCGATAATGTATTGGTCACCTGTACGGATAACGGTAAAGACCATATTATGATTATATCAATGAAACACTTGGCTATCAACTTAGGTAAATATAACATTGAGGCCAAATTCATCTAGTCTAGATACGGAATAGAGTTGTCATTGGATATGACCACCATACCAAGGCCAAGTACCTTACCCTTGGAGTTATCTCCAACTGTGATGTACTTGCGTAGACCATCATTTCTAGCAAGCTCGTTGAACAGTTCTTTATCTCCGGTAATATGATTATTGAAACCACTATCAAGAACCCATTCGTTTCCTCCGGATGCATAATTGCGAAGATTTACCATGAGACTAAGATCCTCATAGTCTTCAAATTTAGTGTCACTTTCTTCGTCTTCATCATAATAGCCATGTTCATTATCATCATGTGTGTGTTCATCACCTAGAGCAAGTGATTCATTAGAATTTCGACCATGACAATGTGCAAGTTTATGAATTCTAAATGTTTCCGTAATAATGATACTAATGGTTCCAACATCACCCTTAGCATGCATCAGATCACGTAGCTCAAATAGACATTCATCAAACTTGGGATCACTAGTCTCCATCTTTTGAAAAGCAATGGACTTTTGAAGAATTTAATTTAGAATTTTCAAGGAGTAGTTTCAAAACTATTTCTCAAGATATTTCCATATAGTGTAAGAACATTCAAAGGTGGCTAGGAAACCATATAAGCAAGTTTCTAGGTAATCCTCTAATGATAAGACCACAGATTCTAAGATTGCGAACCATTTTAAGATACTCATTTGGGGTCGGATGCTAAGGGTCAATAGGAGGCACACAAGGACTAAGAATATACTTGTTAAAATTATATTCATTGAATATCTTAAGAATTTCATTTTTCCATGAACCATAAAACTCCCCATCAAGAATTGGCACTCTATGTCTAATACTCCTGAACGTAGACTCATCCATTGTCTTCCAATGGTGATTAACCCAAAGCAATGAAGACTAATGTTTTGTTACCAATTGAAAGGATCGAGAAGAGGGGTCTAGAGGGGGGTGATTAGACCCTCAACAAGAAGAGTTGGTACATTTTAGTTCCTACAAGTTGAGATTGAGTTTACCACATGTTACTTCATTCACAATACATTCCAAGCATGCATGATATGAGTATAGGCAGCGGAAAAGGTAAATCATGCAATTTGCGAGAAAGTAAAGGGAGGGGATTGGAGTGTGGAAATGCAATGGAGATGCAGAGATTTTTGGCGTGGTTTCGATAGGTGGTGCTATCGTATGTCCACATTGATGGAGACTTCAACCCACGAAGGGTAAGTTCCGCGCGAGTCCATGGAGGACACCACCCACAGAGGGTCCACAAAGAAGCAACCTTGTCTATCCCACCACGGCCATCATCCATGAAGGACTTGCCTCACTCGAGTAGATCTTCACGAAGTAGGCTATCTCCTTGCCCTTACAAACTTCATGGTTCAGCTCCACATCTCTTGACGGAGGCTTTCAAGCGACACCTAACAAATCTAGGTGACACCACTCTCCAAAAGGTAATAGACGGTGTGTTGATGATGAACTCCTTGCTCTTGTGCTTCAAATGATAGTCTCCCCAACACTCAACTCTTTCTCACAGATTTGGATATGGTGGAAGAAGAATTGGAGTGTAAAGCATCTTGGGGAAGGCTAGGAATCAAGATTCTTGTGGTAGGATTGGAATGTCCTGACCTCAATACATGAGTACGTGGTTCTCTCTTATAAAATGAATGGTGGAAGTGTAGCGATGTTCTGATGGATCTCTCACAAATGAAAGACGGGGTGGAGGGGTATATATAGCCTCCACAGAAAAATCCAACAGTTACACACAATTGACCCAACTCGGTGAGAACAAATAGATGAACTGGGTGGAACCGATTGGTTCAAACAGATGAACATTAAGAATCTCGGTGGGACCTATTGGAACAACTCGGTGCAATCGATAAGTTGGGGCTTAGGGTAAACTTCATCTCGGTGGGACCGATTGAATCAACTTGGTGAGATCAAAGTGAACAAAGGGTACACAGAGAATCTGTCAAGCCAACTCGATGGGACTGATTGTATGGACTCGATGAGATCAAAATAAATGCAACTGATCACAGAGCGCTAGCAAGGCCATGTCAGTGAGACCAAGATCTGTATCAGCCGGACCGAACTGTTAGGGTTTCTCGAAACGGCTATGTCAAATGAACTCGGTGGGTCTGGGATGGAAGTATCGGTGTGGCCGAGTTGGAGTTTAGGATTTTTACATATTTGGATGGAGAGAGTGGCTGACTGTTTTGGAGCAATATCACTAAGCACTTGAGCAACCAGATCATTAAGCAACACCTCATCCCTTTTAATAGTTTTGGCTTTCCTATGGACTCAATGTGATCTTGGATCAATAAAATAAAGATGAAGAGTCTTGAGCCTCTACCAATCTTTATCCTTAGCATTCTGAGGGGTCCACTTGTCTAATCCATGCCATGCCGCTGTTGAACTTTCTTAAAGTATACTAGATAAAACCATTAGTACAACATGTAGAGACCCGACCCGGTAAGAATCGAAGTCTATGTGCTTACCGTTCTAGTCCCTGGACCGACTTGCTAGCACACACTGTACTCGACGAAATAATAGTTATAACACACATATCTTTATTACATAGATAGTCCAGGAGCAATACATTTATTGCCAAATAGGGCATAGAGCCAAATAAACGAATACTGCAGAAGCAAAGTGGTAAATGAGTCTAACTCGACGAGCAAGGTTGAGTGTAGAACATCGACCTATCACACCTTAATCCTCGTCGGATATATCTGCAACGTGATAAGTTGTATCCATATAGGTCAGTACATTGAATGTACTTGCAAGTCACATCATATGTATAATGACCTATTTGTACATGCAATTTGGTTGATGGACAACTCTAAGTTTAGTTTTGTATAAAGCTAGTTTTTCCCTAGAATAAAGATATTAACAGCATAGGATAAGTTGGCAAACACAACTCAATCCATTCCCAAATTTTCATTTAAGCCCAAAGGATTTAATTAGGGGTGCGGAGATCTCCCGGCATTTCCACTAGTAGATGCTCAAGTTGTCCGTAACCAGGGACATGGCTAAATGTTTAAGTTGACACTCCGCAGAGGTTGCACACTTTTTCCCCACAAGACTCGACCACTTCCATGATCAGAAAATCGAGACATAGTCTTTCGAAAGTATTCCCCCTTAACTCATGGATAAGCCAGAGCCCATATTGACTTGTGGCTGCACACGTAAGCTTCTAGACATGAAAATACGTTTGATCCCTTTGATCCTGAGCGGACGGACCACCAGTGGTGCACCACCATGGATTTTCCATGCATGCCCCACTGTACCTCACCACCATTCAAACCAGTTTCCGCCAAGGTAGTTCATTAATTATCTTAGGTCTTGTTTACTACATTGTCATTCATACTTTCTAATGATCACTCCCCAATCCACGTCTACTTTAGTGAAGCAATATAAGTTAAAATGGTGGCAATAATGTTGTAAGGTTCATACCTACCTCAATGAACTACTGGGTGTAACGCATAGCCATTCAACATATATTCATACCATGCAGTCCTACCGCAAAGAACTCAATGCATAACAAAAACATAGGTAATGAAAACATGGTCAGGATGCAACGAGCCTTGGTACTCACTACTTCAGGACGCTGCTAACACAACACTACGATCAGAGACCATTCGACGAAATGGTGTGCGATGCAATAATCGCAAATGGTGGTGTAAAATATCCGTAAAAAAGGTGCAAAACGTTTGCGATGACGGATGCATCAAACACGGTTCAGATTCTAGTTGCGTGTGCGATGTAGGGCATACGGTTGATCCGGAAGAACTGTTTCTGATGAGGAAGAACAACAGAAACGGGCAGCCATATCAATGTGTGTGCGATATACGGGATACAGTTCGCTCCGATGAACTATGTGCTATTAGGGAATGCAACAAAAACGGTCAGCCAAATCAAGGTGTGTGTGATATAAGGCATACGGTTCACTCGGACAAACTGTTTTTGATAAGGCAAGAGAACGGAAATGGTTCATCTTAACAAGATGTGTGTGATATGCAGCATTTGTGATGAGCCAAAAGAACACAAATGATTCGTGTAAACAAGATGTGTATGATATGCAGCAAACAGCCCACTCACATGACCTGTTTGCGATGAGAAATTATAACATAGACGATTACTATAGTAAGTTCGTGTGCGATTCTATTCATTTAAAAAACATTGAAAATGCAAACTAGTTGCTTGCGGTGGCTAGGAGTATTGCACATGATGCGTCTGCGAGTACTCGTGTGTGATGATTAGTAAGTTACGCATAATGAACGGCCACAAGGGTGATATGTTGATCATGGAGTCCGAGAAGACCATCGTCTGAAGGCCGCCGGCTCAGCCTTTTAGCCTATATTTTATTATAATTGTATGCATAAGTTGGTCGTGAGTGTTTTGTGCATTGCCACATGTGGCATTCTAAATTATCCTGAATATGTAAGATAATTATTAACTGTTGCTGTTGTAAATTTGCCTCAATGGCGAGCAGAGCGTGCGTAGGGATACCACGGCGAGCAACCATGTGGTCCACCTTCTGGCACCCTGTGGGAGACACGACGGCGCATCCATATGACACGATGGTGATATCATGACCATGTGTGATAGTCGGCAGACACATACACGTACATCCGAGAACAAGGGCTGGCGTTTCAGGCTTCCGATGCGTGGCATACAGTTGATCCAAAAGAACTGTTCGCGATGAGGCAGAACAATAGGAACGGGGCTTCGTAGGCCCAGAACAATCAATAAATTTTGAATTGTTTCTCGTGTCATTGCAGATTACAACGCAACAAGTAATTGCAAATATGTTCACACAGATCAAACTAATAGGTGTTCACACCGATCAAACTAATATGTGTTCACACTTAGCACCGGGCTATAAAAACTACCCACTCGAAAATTACTTCATAGTTCCTTTCCTCATCACCGACAAAACTGGTCTTTCCTGTCAAGTCGTTCCGCCATGACAGGAAGGAGGAGTTTCGGGTGGACCTATAACCATGCAGCAAAGACAAAGACCGTGGAAGCACTAGAGAGGTCCCGTCGTGAAGCGGCGGCCGTAGCAGAGATGTCCCGGCGGACTGCGAAGCCCTCGAACAAGCTCTCACGGGCACGCGAGGGCTCTCACAAGAGCAGTCACCATGTCGGCGATGGCGAAGAGCTGCCGTTGCTGAAGTCCTTGTCAGGCGACGACGACATTCTCACTGGCCTCATTAAGCAACAGGAGATGGTCGACGGCTTGATGAAGCTGCTGGAGATCAGCGATGCCTCGGTTGAAAAGGCGACCGGCCTCATCGAGCAACTCATGGGTGAAAATGCAAAGCTCGTCAAGGCGCTCGCCGAGAAGGAGGAGGAGGCCGCTGGCTGGAATATGCTGCATTAGAAGAGCAGTGCCTCGGGGATGACACTGATAGCGGTCATTGAGGAACTGAAGGGTGACTTGAGGAAGCTCCGGATCGAGAGTGAGCAGAAGTTGGAGGAATCTGTGGCTACTTTCAAGCAAAGTCATGAGGAATTCAAATGAGTTGGAGGATGTCGTCGCCTGGCGATCCATCGAAGAGTATATACAGTAGCGATTCAGATCGTTGTCTGCAGTTTCCTTCTTCACTTGCCCCTGTGTCTTCCGTGCTTTGCCGCATGTGGCATTTCAAATTATTTGGAATATGTAAGACAATTATTATCTGCGCCATTGTAAATTTGTCATCGTACTATCCATTGCCATTTTATTTGTCGTCGCATTATCCGTTGCCCTATGTGGCAATTTAAATTAGGCTGGAATACGAGTTGAAAACACGAACAAAGGAAATGCTGCCATGGGATCACAAGCAAACACCCTCCGTCCAGGTGCTTTAATTAACCCATTAATGGAGAAGTTGTGAGCAAGGCGGGCTGCAGCTGGTGCATGGAGGTCAATGAGCTCGCTTCCCGGTGAGCATGGGCGACCTTGCTGCTCGGATGTGTCCCGTCGAGACTGCAGGGCGGACTGCTCGCACGCGTCCCGTCAAGCCTGCATGGCGGACTTCTCGCGCTTGTCCCATCTAATCAAATAGCTGCACGCGCACTACCGAGTATATATGGTTAAATATCGGCACGTTTAATATAATACAACTGTTTGCGATACTAACATGTCAGATTTTTGTTTCAAAAAGTACTTCGTTGGCAACTAATGTGTGCGCCTCTTCTCAAACTGGACGATAGTTTTACCACGACATATATGTGCCATCTCATGAAACCATGCCAAGTTTCATGTTTTTTGGGTGAGTTTTTGATTTACTGGGATTTAAAAACTAAGATTCTCAATGTTTCAGGACGACAACAAGTTTGTAATTCATTCCCATCCCCTAAATGGGACCTAAACATGCACCCAATGACACATGTATGATTTCCCACCCATTTTGCCTCACTGGAGCATGTGCTTGTAGTTCAAATTTGAATTATGGACTACATTAAATGTATAGAAAACTTAATTAGTAATATATATACAATGGCCAAACAAACCTTGAATAGTTTCAAATTTCAGCACGACACTCCTGTTATTCTATGTTGCCTGTACAAAACAAAGTTCTAGGCTAGAAAAGGCAGCAATTATCGTTTCGCCAACTTGAGGGGCATGTTTCCCTACTGGAACCACGAGAGTTGCGACAGGCTCCGGTTTGTAAGAGGCTGGTAATATAGCTTTGCCCAAATTGGACAATTATATGTACCATGTAGTGACCCCATGCCAAGTTTCACGATTTCCTGGTGAGTTTTGGATTTACAGAGAATTAAAAACCAAGATTCGCAATGTTTGTGGCCAAGCCAGGATGGTAAGACGGTTGAATTCGTTCCCATTCATTCCATGGGATCTAAACATGCATCCCAAGGAAACATGTACATTTTTTAAAGCCACTTTGGTGCATTCGTGCATGTATTTGTAGTTCGGATTTGAATTATGGACATTAAATGCCTAGAAATCTCAATTAATGAATAAAAAAGGTCAAACAAACCCTGAATAATTTCAATGTTCAGCGTGAATCTCCCATTGTTTCGTGCGTGTAGAAGAAAATACGAGGCTAGAAGAGTGAGCGATTATCATTTGGCCCACATGGGGACACGTTTCCCTATCAAAACCACGAGGGTTCTTGCGACATGCTCGGGTTTGTAAGAGGTTTGTTATAAAGCTTGGCCCAAATTGGCAATGTTTTTACCACGACATATATGTGCCATGACATGACACAATGCCACCTTTGATGACTTTCTGGTGAGTTTTAGATTCATGGGGATTTAAAAACCGACATTCGAAACGTTTGAGGACAAGCCAAGACACTGGTACAGTTGTAATTCATTCCCATTCTGGTCATGGGACCTAAACATGCACCCAAGTACACATTTATAATTTTTCTAGCCATTTTGGTGAACTGGAGCATGTATTTATAGTTCAGATTTAAATTATGGACATTCCATGCCTCGGAAACTCAGTTAGTGTATAAAAAGGCCAAATGAACCCTGAGCACGGATATCCTGTCATTCCATGTTGCGTGTAGAACAAAATACGAGGCTAGAAGATGGAGCGATTATCGTTTTGCCCACAATGGGAACATGTTTCCCTATCAGAACCGTGATGCATCTTTGAGAGAAGTTCCGGTTTGTAAGAGGTTTGAAATAAAGCTTGGCCCAAATTGGACAATGTTTTTACCATGACATATATGTGCCACGAAGTGACACCATGCCACCTTTGATGACTTTCTAGTTAATTTAGGATTTACGTTGATTTAAAAACCGATATTCCAAATGTTTGAGGACGAGCCAGGATGACGGTACGGTTGTAATTCGTTCCCATTCCCGTGATGGGACCTAAACATGCACCCTAGGACACGTGTATAAATTTTCTAGCCATTTTGGTGAACTGGAGCATGTATTTCTATTTCAGGTTTGAATTATGGACATTAAATGCCTGGGAAACTCAATCAGTGTATGAAAATGCCAAACAAACACTAAATAAGTTTGAATTTTAGCACGGATATCATGTAGTTCCATGTTGCCCGTAGAAGAAAATACAAGGCGAAAAGAGGCACCGATTACATTTCACCCACAAGGGTAACACATTTCCCTATCAGAACCACGAGGCTTCTTTGAGAGAAGCTTCGGTTTGTTAGAGGTTTGTAGTAAAGCTTGGCACAAATTGGACAATGTTTTTACTATGACATATATGTGCCATGACGTCACACCATGCCACCTTTGATGACTTTCTGGTGACTTTAGGTGTGACTCCCGAAGACCGATGTCCCAGAAGATTCCAGAAGATTCCAGATGTTCCGGGTTCTCCCGTGTGTTTCTTATGTGCTTGTGTTATTTATTTTTGCATTGCATCATGTCATCATGCCATCATGTCATATTTTCTTTTGCATCTCAACCTAAATAAATTGTGTGGACCTTCGGTCCATTTAAATCGAGGGAAGAATGTCTTCTCTTTAAAACATATAAAAGCCTCTCAATATTATTAGGGAGCTATATAATAATATTCCATTTGTTTGGAATTAACCAACACACGTGCATAATTTTCCCCATGCTTTTCCTACTTCGAGTTACACCTTCAAAACCTTGCCAATAATTCTTTTTCCTTTAATCGAGGCTCCTCTAATAAATCCGAGCATTTTTTGGATCTACCGTTTGCCACTTCCTTCTCACACTCATTTGAATTAAATTCAAACGAGTTTGAATCAACTTCACAACTCATGCCCACTCCATTTTTTATTGGAACAAGCACTTTGTTGTGAGTCCAGGAAAATTATCTGCATACTCAAATTGTTTCCTTTTTTCTCTCTTCTTTCTTCTATTTTTTTGCCTTTGGTAAATATAAATTATAGGGAGAAGCCTTCCCAGCCGAGGCCAGCCTCCCTCAGCCTTCTCCTCCCAGCAAGTCGGCCCAAGGCTCAGCCGGCCGAACCCTAGGCAGCGGCTCTCCCCCGACCCCTCCTCTCGCTCGTTTTTCCTTAGCCGCCGCCACCCTTCGCTCGAGCGCCCTCTTTCCCTCACTCGCACAAGTCCCGATCCTCTCGATCTCCCTCTTCTCTCCCGCAACACCCGACCGCATCGCCCGAGTCGCCAAGGCCGGAGCCCAGCGCTCCTCCCTCCGGCCTCCTCGCAGTGCCTGCGGGCCCCATCCTCTACAGCCCCGTGCGGCCTCGTCCTCCTTCGCGCCATGGATGCGCCTCCAGCTCCGTCTCCAGCGCCGGTCCACCCCTGCTCGCCAAGCTCCACAGGCCGAGCGCCCCGAGCGCCCTCTCCTCCATCCCAGCAAGGCCCCGAGCGCCCTCTCCTCTGGCTTCGCCTGTCCTCAGCGCCAGCGCCGTGCCCTCTGTGCTGCCTCCTCACCTCTAGGCCGCGGCCACGAGCGCCTCCAGCGTGGCTCCCTCCATCTCCAGGGCACCGGCGACCTCCTTCCCCCTCCTGAAGGAAATATGCCCTAGAGGCAATAATAAAGTTGTTATTTTATATTTCCTTACATCATGATAAATGTTTATTATTCATGCTAGAATTGTATTAATCGGAAACTTAATACATGTGTGAATACATAGACAAAACAGAGTGTCCCTAGTATGCCTCTACTAGACTAGCTCATTGATCAAAGATGGTTATGTTTCCTAACCATAGACATGAGTTTTCATTTGATCAACGGGATCACATCATTAGGAGAATGGTGTGATGGACTAGACCCATCCGTTAGCATAACACTATGATCGTTTAGTTTTACTGCTATTGCTTTCTTCATGACTTATACATGTTCCTATGACTATGAGATAATGCAACTCCCGAATACCGTAGGAACACCTTGTGTGCTATCAAACGTCACAACGTAACTGGGTGATCATAAAGATGCTCTACAGGTGTCTCCGAAAGTATTCGTGGTGTTGGCATAGATCAAGATTAGGATTTGTCACTCCGAGTGTCGGAGAGGTATCTCTGGGCCCTCTCGGTAACACACATCATAATAAGCCTTGCAAGCAAAAGACTAATGAGTTAGTCACGAGATGATGTGTTACAGAACGAGTAAAGAGACTTGCCGGTAACGAGATTGAACTAGGTATAGTGATACCGATGATCGAATCTCGGGCAAGTAACATACCGATGACAAAAGGAACAACGTATGTTGTTATGCGGTTCGACCGATAAAGATCTTCGTAGAATATGTAGGAGCCAATATGGGCATCCAGGTTCCGCTATTGGTTATTGACCGGAGAGATGTCTCGGTCATGTCTACATAGTTCTCGAACCCGTAGGGTCAGCACGCTTAAACGTTCGTTGATGATATAGTATTTAATGAGTTATGTATGTTGATGACCGAATGTTATTCGGAGTCCCGGATGTGATCACGGACATGACGAGGAACTCCGGAATGGTCCGGAGATAAAGATTAATATATGAGATAATAGTGTTTGACCTCCGGAAGGGTTCCGAAATTCACCGGAAGGGGTTCCGGATGTTTCCCGAAGTGTTTGGGTACGAGAACACGTTATTTGGGCCAAAAGGGAAAGCACACAAGGTTTTTGGAAAGCGCAAAAGGAAGTTTTGCGGAGTCCATGGGCCAGACGCCAGGGTCCCTGGCGTCTGGGTCCAGACGCCGGGAACCCTGGCGTCTGGCCCTGGAGTCCGAGAAGGACTCTTGCCTTTCGGGTGAAACCGACTTTGTGAAGGCTTTTACTCCAAGTTTCGACCCCAAGGCTCAACATATAAATAGAGGGGTAGGGCTAGCACCCAAGACACATCAAGATACACCAAGCCGTGTGCCGGCTACCCCGACCCTCTAGTTTATCCTCCGTCTAGTTTCTGTAGTGCTTGGCGAAACCCTGCAGAGATTGTTCTTCATCAACAACCGTCACCACGCCGTCGTGCTGCCGGAACTCATCTACTACTTCGCCCATCTTGCTGGATCAAGAAGGCGAGGACGTCATCGAGCTGAACGTTTGCTGAACACGGAGGTGCCGTACGTTCGGTACTAGATCGGGACGGATCGTGAAGGTGCACGACTACATCAACCGCGTTGATAAACGCTTCCGCTTTCGGTCTACGAGGGTACGTAGACACACTCTCCCCTCTCGTTGCTATGCATCTAGTAGATAGATCTTGCGTGATGGTAGGAAATTTTTGAAAATACTACGTTCCCCAACAGTGGCATCATGAGCCAGGTCTATGCGTAGATGATATGCACGAGTAGAACACAATGAGTTGTGGGCGATACTAGTCATACTGCTTACCAGCATGTCTTACTTTGCTTCGGCGGTATTGTGAGATGAAGCGCCCCGGACCGACATTACGCGTACGCTTACGCGAGACTGGTTTCACCGTTACGAGCACTCGTTGCTTAAAGGTGACTGGCGGGTGTCTGTCTCTCTCACTTTAGCTGAATCAAGTGTGGCTACGCCCAGTCCTTGTGAAGGTTAAAACAGCACATACTTGACGAAACATCGTTGTGGTTTTTGTATGCGTAGGTAAGAACGGTTCTTGCTAAGCCCGTAGCAGCCACGTAAAACTTGCAACAACAAAGTAGAGGACGTCTAACTTGTTTTTGCAGGGCATGTTGTGATGTGATATGGTCAAGACATGATGAGTTATACGGTTTTGTATGAGATGATCATGTTTTGTAATGTTATCGGCAACTGGCAGGAGCCATATGGTTGTCGCTTTATTGTATGAAATGCAATCGCCATGTAATTGCTTTACTTTATCACTAAGTAGTAGCGATAGTCATAGAAGCAATAGTTGCCGAGACGACAACGATGCTACGATGGAGATCAAGGTGTCGCGCCGATGACGAAGGTGATCATAACGGTGCTTTGGAGATGGAGATCAAAAGCACAAGATGATGATGGCCATATCATGTCACATATTTTTGATTGCCTGTGATGTTTATCTTATTATGCTTCTTATTTTGCTTAGAACGACGGTAGCATTATAAGATGACCCCTTACTAAATTTCAAGGTATAAGTGTTCTCCCTGAGTATGCACCGTTGCAAAAGTTCGTCGTGCCGAGACGCCACGTGATGATCGGGTGTGATAAGCTCTACGTTCAAATACAATGGGTGTAAGCCAGTTTTGCACACGCAGAATACTCGGGTTAAACTTGACGAGCCTAGCATATGCAGATATGGCCTCGGAACACTGGAGACCGAAAGGTCGAGCGTGAATCATATAGTAGATATGATCAACATAAGATGTTCACCATTGAAACTACCCCATCTCACGTGATGATCGGACATGGTTTAGTTGATTTGGATCACGTGATCATTTAGATGACCGGAGGGATGTCTATCTAAGTGGGAGTTCTTAAGTAATATGATTAATTGAACTTTAATTTATCATGAACTTAGTCTTGGTAGTATTAGCATATCTATGTTGTAGATCAATAGCTCGCGATGTTTCTCCACGTTTATATGTTCCTAGAGAAAACCAAGTTGAAAGATGTTAGTAGCAATGATGCGGAATTGTTCCGTGATCTGAGGATTATCCTCATTGCTGCACAGAAGAATTATGTCCTTGATGCACCGCTAGGTGACAGAACTATTGCAGAAGCTGATACAGACGTTATGAACGTTTTGACAAAAGCTCGGTATGATGACTACTTGATAGTTTAAGTGCACCATGCTTTACGGCTTAGAACCGGGACTTCAAAAACGTTTTGAACACCACGGAGTATATAAGATGTTCCAAGAGTTGAAATTAGTATTTCATACTCATGCCCGTGTCGAGAGGTATAAGACCTCTGACAGTACTTTGCCTACAAGATGGAGGAGCATAGCTCAACTAGTGAGCATGTGCTCAGATTGTCTGGGTACTGCAATTGCTTGAATCAAGTGGGAGTTAATCTTCCAGATAAGATAGTAATTGACAAAGTTCTCTAGACACTATCACCAAGTTAGTAGAACTTCGTGATGAACTATAATATGCAAGGGATGACGAAAGTAATTCCCGAGCTCTTCACGATGCTGAAATCGGCGAAGGTAGGAATCAAGAAAGAGCATCTAGTGTTGATGGTTAACAAGACCACTTGTTTCAAGTAAAGGGCAAAGGGATAGAAGGGGAACTTCAAGAAGAATGACAAGCAAGTTGTCACTCCCATGAAGAAACCCAAAGCTAAACTCAAGCCTGAAACTAAGTGCTTCTACTGCAAAGGAAATGGTCACTGGAAATGGAACTGCCCTAGATACTTGGCGGATAAGAAGGATGGCAAAGTGAACAAAGGTATATTTGATATACAGATTATTGATGTGTATTTTACTAGTGTTCATAGCAACCCATCGGTATTTGATACTGGTTTAGTTGCTAAAGAGTAATAACTCGAAATGGGAGTTGCATAATGAACACAAACTAGTTAAAGGATGAAGTGACGATGTGTATTGGAAGTAGTTCCAAGATTGATATGATCATCATCGCACGCTCCCTATACTTTCGGGATTAGTGTTGAACCTAAATAAGTGTTATTTGGTGTTTGTGTTGAGCATGAATATGATTTGATCATGTTTATTGCAATACGGTTATTCATGTAAGTTAGAGAATAATTGTTGTTGTGTTTACATGAATAAAACCTTCTATGGTCATACACCCAATGAAAATGGTTTGTTGGATCTCGATCGTGTGATACACATATTCATAATATTGAAGCCAAAAGATGCAAGGTTAATAATGATAGTGCAACTTATTTGTGGCACTGCCGTTTAGGTCATATTGGTGTAAAACGCATGAAGAAACTCCATAGTGATGGACTTTTGGAATCACTTGATTATGAATCATTTGGTGCTTGCGAACCATGCCTCATGGGCAAGATGACTAAAACTCCGTTCTCCGGAACTGTGGAGCGAGCAACAGAGTTGTTGGAAATCATACATACTGATGTATGCGAACCAATGAGTGTTGAAGCTCGCGGCAGGTATCGTTATTTTCTGACCTTCACTGATGATTTGAGCAGATATGGGTATATCTACTTAATGAAGCACAAGTCTGAAACATTTGAAAAGTTCAAAGAATTTCAGAGTGAAGTGGAGAATCATCGTAACAAGAAAATAAGAGTTTCTACGATATGATCGTAGAGGTAAAATATTTGAGTTAGCGAGTTTGGCCTTCAATAAAAACAATGTGAAATAGTTTCACTACTCACGCCACCTGGAACACCACAGTATAATGGTGTGTCCGAACGTCATAACCGTACTTTATTAGATATGGTCCGATCGATGATGTCTCTTACCGATCTACCACTATCGATTTTGGGGTTACGCATTAGAGACAGCTACATTCACGTTAAATAGGGCACCATCTAAATCCGTGGAGATGACACCGTATGAACTGTGGTTTGACTAGAAACCTAAGCTGTCATTTCTTTAAGTTTGGGACTGCGATGCTTATGTGAAAAAGTTTCAACATGATAAGCTCGAACCCAAATCGGAGAAGTAAATCTTCATAGGATACCCAAAAGAAACTGTTGGGTACACCTTCTATCACAGATCCGAAGGCAATATCTTTGTTGCTAAGAGTGGATCGTTTCTAGAGAAGGAGTTTCTCTCGAAAGAAGTGAGTGGGAGGAAAGTGGAACTTGATGAGGTAATTGTACCTTCTCTTGAATTGGAAAGTAGTACATCACAGAAAATTGTTCCAGTGATTCCTACACCAATCAGTGAGAAAGCTAATGATGATGATCATGAAACTTCGGATCAAGTTTCTGCTAAACGTCGTAGATCAACCAGAGTACGTTCCGCACCAGAGTGGTACGGCAACCCAGTTCTGGAAGTCATGTTACTAGACCATGATGAACCTACAAACTATGAGGAAGCGATGATGAGCCCAGATTCCGCAAAATGGCTTGAGGCCATGAAATCTGAGATGGGATCCATGTATGAGAACAAAGTGTGGACTTTGGTTGACTTGCCCGATGATCGGCATGCCATCGAAAATAAATGGATCTTCAAGAGGAAAACTGACGCCGATGGTAATGTTACTGTCTACAAAGCTCGACTTGTTGCGAAAGGTTTTCGACAAGTTCAAGGTGTTGACTACGATGAGATTTTCTCACCCGTAGCGATGCTTAAGTCTGTCCGAATCATGTTAGCAAAACTGCGTTCTTTAATGGATTTATTAAAGAAGACTTGTATATGATGCAACCAGAAGGTTTTGTCAATCCTAAAGGTGCTAACAAAATGTGCAAGCTCCAGCGATCCATCTATGGACTGGTGCAAGCATCTCGGAGTTGGAATATACTCTTTGATAAGTTGATCAAAGCATATAGATTTATACAGACTTGCGGTGAAGCCTGTATTTACAAGAAGTGAGTGGGAGAACTACAACCTTTCTGATAAAGTATATGTGAATGACATATTGTCAATCAGAAATGATGTAGAATTTTCTGGAAAGCATGAAGGAGTGTTTGAAAGGAGTTTTTCAAAGAAATACCTTGGTGAAGCTGCTTACATATTGGGCATCAAGATCTATAGAGATAGATCAAGACGCTTGATAAGACGTTCAATGAGTACATACCTTGATAAGATTTTGTAGTAGTTCAAAATGGATCAGTCAAAGAAGGAGTTCTTGCCTGACTTGTAAGGTGTGAAGTTGAGTAAGACTCAAAGCCAGACCACGGTAGAAAAATATAGAGAGAATGAAAGTCATTCCCTATGCCTCAGCCATAGGTTCTATAAAGTATGCCATGCTGTGTACCAAACATGTTGTGTACCTTGCCATGAGTTTGACAAGGAGGTACAATAGTGATCCAGGAGTAGATCACTGTACAGCGGTCAAAATTATCCTTAGTAACTGGATGACTAAGGAAATGTTTCTCGATTATGGAGGTGATAAAGAGTTCGTCGTAAAGGGTTACGTCGATGCAATCTTTGACACTAAATCCAGACGACTCTAAGTATCAATCTGGATGCGTATTGAAAGTGGGAGCAATTAGCTAGAGTAGCTCCATGCAGAGCATTGTAGACATAGAAATTTGCGAAATACATACGGATCTGAATGTGACAGACCCGTTGACTAAACTTCTCTCACAAGCAAAACATGATCACACCTTATTACTCTTGGGTATTAATCACATAGTGATGTGAACTAGATTATTGACTCTAGTAAACCCTTTGGGTGTTGGTCACATGGCGATGTGAACTATGGGTGTTATTCACATAACGATGTGAACTATCGGTATTAAATCACATGGCTATGTGAGCTAGATTATTGACTCTAGTGCAAGTGGGAGACTGAAGGAAATATGCCCTAGAGGCAATAATAAAGTTGTTATTTTATATTTCCTTACATCATGATAAATGTTTATTATTCATGCTAGAATTGTATTAACCGGAAACTTAATACATGTGTGAATACATAGACAAAACAGAGTGTCCCTAGTATGCCTCTACTAGACTAGCTCATTGATCAAAGATGGTTATGTTTCCTAACCATAGACATGAGTTGTCATTTGATCAACGGGATCACATCATTAGGAGAATGGTGTGATAGACTAGACCCATCCGTTAGCATAGCACTATGATCGTTTAGTTTTACTGCTATTGCTTTCTTCATGACTTATACATGTTCCTATGACTATGAGATTATGCAACTCCCGAATACCGTAGGAACACCTTGTGTGCTATCAAACGTCACAACGTAACTGGGTGATCATAAAGATGCTCTACAGGTGTCTCCGAAAGTATTCGTGGTGTTGGCATAGATCAAGATTAGGATTTGTCACTCCGAGTGTCGGAGAGGTATCTCTGGGCCCTCTCGGTAACACACATCATAATAAGCCTTGCAAGCAAAAGACTAATGAGTTAGTCACGAGATGATTTGTTACGGAACGAGTAAAGAGACTTGCCGGTAATGAGATGGAACTAGGTATAGTGATACCGACGATCGAATCTCGGGCAAGTAACATACCGATGACAAAAGGAACAACGTATGTTGTTATGCGGTTCGACCGATAAAGATCTTCGTAGAATATGTAGGAGCCAATATGGGCATCCAGGTTCCGCTATTGGTTATTGACCGGAGAGATGTCTCGGTCATGTCTACATAGTTCTCGAACCCGTAGGGTCCGCACGCTTAAACGTTCGTTGACGATATAGTATTTAATGAGTTATGTATGTTGATGATCGAATGTTATTTGGAGTCCCGGATGTGATCACGGACATGACGAGGAACTGCGGAATGGTCCGGAGATAAAGATTAATATATGAGATAATAGTGTTTGACCTCCGGAAGGGTTCCGGAATTCATCGGAAGGGGTTCCGGATGTTTCCCGAAGTGTTTGGGTACGAGAACACATTATTTGGGCCAAAAGGGAAAGCACACAAGGTTTTTGGAAAGCGCAAAAGGAAGTTTTGCGGAGTCCATGGGCCAGACGCCAGGGTCCCTGGCGTCTGGGTCCAGACGCCGGGAACCCTGGCATCTGGCCCTGGAGTCCGAGAAGGACTCTTGCCTTTCGGGTGAAACCGACTTTGTGAAGGCTTTTACTCCAAGTTTCGACCCCAAGGCTCAACATATAAATAGAGGGGTAGGGCTAGCACCCAAGACACATCAAGATACACCAAGCCGTGTGCCGGCTACCCCGACCCTCTAGTTTATCCTCCGTCTAGTTTCTGTAGTGCTTGGCGAAGCCCTGCAGAGATTGTTCTACATCAACAACCGTCACCACGCCGTCGTGCTGCCGGAACTCATCTACGACTTCGCCCATCTTGCTGGATCAAGAAGGCGAGGACGTCATCGAGCTGAACGTGTGCTGAACACGGAGGTGCCGTACGTTCGGTACTAGATCGGGACGGATCGTGAAGGTGCACAACTACATCAACCGCGTTGATAAACGCTTCCGCTTTCGGTCTACGAGGGTACGTAGACACACTCTCCCCTCTCGTTGCTATGCATCTAGTAGATAGATCTTGCGTGATCGTAGGAAAATTTTGAAAATACTACGTTGCCCAACACCTCCTTGGAGCCTCGAAACAGCCGCGCGAGCAGCTCTCCAGCGCACCAGCGACCGTCCTCCAGGCCGGCCAGGACCCGCCTCCTCGCAATGGCCGCCGTCCGTCACTCTCCAGCCAGCGGCCTCGAGCGCCTTCGTCGCCCGATTCCCTGCGGGATCCAGCCGCCTTGCTGTTGCCGGCCCCGCTGTCCTCCTCCTCGCTGCTTGAGACCGCCATGTTCTTTTGGTTGTTGTTTGTTGCTGCTGTTTTTCGCCGAGTGCACCGCAGCCGCAAGGCCGAGATGGTGCCAAGTACCTCGTCGACCCGTGAGCGACTCCGTCGACCCTCGAGGGACCCCAAGACCGTCGAGTACATCCCGAATCGTCAAGTACCACGACGACCCGAACCGCTACGAACATGTACATCTACACCGAGACCGGCAAGACCGCTATGAAGTACGACTACACGACGCGTCAAGTACCTCTTCGATGCCCAAGTTCTACTACATACGGCGATACGGCATGTACCACTACCGTCGCCCGGAAATGATGGATGCGCCAAGTACATCTACGAACTCGACGCCCGAACAACTACCGTCGCCGAGACCGCAAGTACCTCTACGAACGTGTACGAGTACCTTCGATGAAGAAACGAGTACAACTACTTCCTCTCCGAACGGAACGTCTACTTCCACTACCGTCGCCCCGTGTACGACTAAGAACGAGAACGACTCCTTCCTCTACGATCTCGAACCGCCCCGAAACGAGTGTTTCGAAGGTATAACCCCGAGGCGATGACCCGTGACATGCATGTGTTGTATGAGATGTTACCCTTGTGTGCACCGTTCCCGTTTCATCTTTTGTCGTGCTCCTCGGTTGCCTCGTCGCCGACTCGTGGGAACCCGGTGACGGGATCATCCCACCTTTTCATCTTGTTCCGCTCACTCACTCCACCTTGCTTTTGCACCGGACTCTCAACGAGTTACCGGAACCGAGATGTTGCGTTGCATCATTTTCGGATCGTTGCCGTGGCACCCTTTTCTTTCCACCACGGTGACAAATACTTCATATCTTCTTCATGTCAACTTTAATATAATTGCATAAAACTTGTTCATGTCATCCGCATCATTTTAACAACATTAAAAATGTGTTAATTGTTGTTTGTTTATAATTACTAAACATGCTCATGGGGATTTTTGTGGAATTGTTGTTGTTATTTCCGGCCTCATTTAAAATGCCTAGATAGGTAGTTTACTTTTGTTTCACCTCTTGCCATGTTAAAAACATTTAATCTTGTCTTGTAAATAACGAGAGTCAACTAAATAAATAACATGTGGTGTTTCATCAATATGCAACTCGTCGCATATTGAGCTCCACTTAACTTGTAGTATTGTTTGTGCACTTTGCCATGTCTATGCTTGTGTGTTTACCGTGTTGTTTCCTTCTTTCCGGTTGCTTCTCTTCTTAGCTTCGGTTCCGTACCGGAGTTGTGAGGTTTCGCTCGACTGTTGCTCCGTCTACTTCTTGGACTTCTTCTTCTCACTTGCGAAATCCCAGGCAAGATGATCATACCCTTGGATACCTTTACTACCATTGCCATGCTTAGTTGTCTCGATGCTATCGTTACATGTCGCGCTACCCATCTTTTATGTCAGCCTCTCTTTGTTGCCATGAAACCTCTAACCTTGAAACCTTCCTAGCAAAACCACTGTTTGGCTATGTTACCGCTTGCTCAGCCCCTCTTATAGCATTGTTAGTTGCAGGTGAAGATGAAGTTCGTTCCAGGAGGGAACTTGTTGTCGGAATATCACAATATCTATTATTATTATTAACACACCTATATACTGGGCATGGGTGGAAGGCTTGGCCTTTTGCTCGGTGTTTTGTTCCACTCATGCCACCTTAGGCGCCGATAAACCGGCATTATGTTCCTTGATTTTGCGTTCCTTACATGATGGGTGGATGGGGACCCCTTGACAGTTCGTCTTTGAATAAAACTCCTCCAGCAAGGCCCAACATTGGTTTTAATTTGCTCATAATAACAACTTAATTATTTAATTAAATTGCATAGGGAGTTAGCGCTACCCGAGGATTCTTTCTGGATAGCAGGGGGGCCAGTGCTGATGGTGTTGGTCCCAAACGAGGAGTATGCGGGCCCACCACGGGGAAACTCGAGGATTGGCTCCCGTATAATCGCCCATCCGGTCGTGTCCTGAGACGAGATACGCGCGGCTACTATCAGGGTGTCGACACACCGGGAGGTCTTGCTGGACTTGTTTTACCATTGTCGAAATGTCTTGTGCTACCGGGAAGCCGAGCCTGATCGGATTTCCCTAAGATAAGGGGTGATGATATTATATTTATCACTTCAGCTAATCGTGAGAGCTTGTGATGGGCTAAGTTGGAACACCCCTGCAGGGTTATGATCTTTCGAAAGCCGTGCCCGCGGTTATGTGGCAGATTGGAATTTGTTAATGTCCGGTTGTAGAAAACTTGACAGAGGATCCGAAGTAAAACACACAACTGTGTGAGTAACCGTGACTGTCTCTTTTACGTTTCGATGATCAGTAGTGGTTTCTACTAGGATTCAATCCTGACCTGTGGCTTTATGTTGTTTTGGTATCTTTCTTTTGGATCTTACCCTTAGATGGGCTGTGATGTTTTGAATGATGTTTTGCTTATGTAATGTATTGTGTGAAGTGGCGAGTGTAAGCCAACTATCTCCTTATGCAATTTAATCCCTCTTTTACATGAGTCGTGCAAAGATACCAAAACTTGCGATCATTCCAGAATGGGCTTATATCTTTAAGTTGTTCCTCGACACGTAGGAGATATAGTCCCATCCTGGGCATTACATTAGGATTTACTGGGATTTGAAAACCGAGATTCCAAATGTTTGAGGATGAGCCAGGACGCGGGTACGGTTGTAATTCGTTCCCATTCCCGGTATGGCACCTAAACACGCACCCAAGGACGCAAGTAAAAATTTTCTAGCCATTTTGGTGAACTCGAGCATGTATTTCAAGTTCGTATTTGAATTATGGACATTAAATGCCTAGGAAACTCAATTAGTGTATAAAAAGGCCAAACGAACCCTGAATAAGTTTAAATTTCAGCACATATATCCCGTTGTTCCATGTTGCTCGTATAAGAAAATAAAAGGCGAAAAGAAGTAGTGATTACGTTTGGCCCACAAAGGGGACACGTTTCCCTCTCAGAACCACGAGGCTTCTTTGAGTGAAGCTTTGGTTTGTAAGAGGCTTGTAATAAAACTTGTGCCAAAGTGGACGAAAAAAATTCCTCGACATATATGTCCCATGTCGTGACACCATGCCAGGTTTCACCATTTTCAGGTGAGTTTTGGATTTACAGGGATTTAAAACCAAGATTCTTCTCATGAAATATCTTAAAATAACACACGGTTCACTCACGAAAGCCGTGTGCCTACCCAACCGTGGCCGATGGCCCCTCCCCCCTGCTGCGCGCACGATCTGAGTCATGCATTCTGATTGGCCAGAAGCCAAAATCCATCGATTGTATGTGTCCACCATTGGATGCTCTCAGATCAAATGGCAACCATGAGCCTTTTTGATAGCACATGCCGTACATGGGTAACCACTATGCGCATCCATCGTTCTAGCTCATGCTTCCATCTCTACTAGGTTTACTAAATAAGCTACCATTTCTCGCCAATCCTCTCATCGGTTTCCCACCTCTTCTCCCATCATTTTCCCACTACCAGTGTCAGTGCTCATTAAACGCTATCGGTGACACACCGGCCATGTAAATATCCCACCGTACACGGGTAACCAAATTATGAATAAATAGCACACTATAGCATGTAAGCTTTCCGTCATATATGCATGATGTAGATGTTTGTTTAATTATTATAGTTCATCTCACCCAAAATCAATTAGTTTTATAAAAAAATATTTTAAGATTTATGGAATTGTGCATTGTAAAGCATAAAGTAAAAACAAAAATTGACAATTCATTTAGAAAAAAAAAAGTTTGGACAATTAAGATATGGAAGATTCTAGAACAAAGGAGAAGTGCTTGTGTTTTGAGGATTTTGCATTATGCTTAAGTTCAACCATGGAGTCTTCTAGATTGTACATGTGGCAGAATCTGGTGGAATGTAGATAATATCCAACGGCCAGTAGTGCTCAGATTTGCCATCTCTGTACCATCGGATTGGCTTCATCCCAACGACCAACATTCAATGTTATATGCACACTATATAGGGGTATAGATATAGATATAGATGTTTTCCATGCTAGACCAAATAAAGTTGGAGCACATGTGTCGGACGCCCCCCACCCGCCGCCACCTCAAAGTTGGAAAAACCGATATCGTATGTATTGAACCACGCTTGGAGTCGGGTACGGTGTTCGGTTTGTAATGTAGTTGGTGGCCCATCGAAGTTCAGCATTCTGGATTTAAACACATCACACACCACCGTACCCATACATATTTTTGGGCCGCATGCAGTGTATACGGGGTCTTCTGATCGACCACGTCTGCCTTGTGTGGCTATTTGTGATGACACGCATATCTGTGGGCTCCTCGAGTGTGTATATATATATATATATCATCCCTTTGACTAATACTGAGGGGTATGTGTTGGCCATGAATGGATTCCTCCGAGTTCGTGTTAGGGCCGGTCACCATCACATGTCGCTCAACCAATGCTCGAGCTCATGCATTGTCAAGATTCCCTCCCACATGCTCGGATTGCTGGGTTCGACCCACATCATACACTACGTATCTCGTCCTTAACTACATTGCCTTCATGGTTGTTGTTTGTATAGAGAGGTAGGCATCACATCTAAATTGTGCATTATTCTAAATTGAAAACACACACCACCCCTTCCCAATGCACATCATTTTCGGCCGCATGCAAGAGGTGCTGGTTTTGTGGTCCCTCTCGTGCGATTTATATGATGGTTCAATCTATTTGCCCAAGCGGTTTATCGACAACAATAGCTGCCATTTGACCAAAAGATAGATTCATTAGTCCATCTTATGGTAGGTCATGGCTACATGCATGTATGACCAAAGTATCGATCATTACCTGCATCCGCCCCGCTGACACGAAGTGGGAGGTGGTGGGCCAGGCATCCAAGCTAGGTATGACATTATGTCATTATAGATATATCCAAGGTTGCTTTCGGGTTTGCGAGGCACGTGCCACCAAAGTTCTGCATTGTGGATTTAAAGTTTTTAACATCCCCAATATTCCTACATATATTTGGCCACATCCATGTGGTTCTTGATTTCTGTCCCCTCCCATCAATCTTCGACGATGTGCCCTACCATGGGCCCGCGCGGTCATAGTTGTGCATTAGAATTTTTAACACCACAGACCACCCTTTTCACTCATATATATTTGGGCCACATGCTGGTGTGGTTGTCTTCTGACCCTCTCTAACGTTTTCTTCTGCAAAGACTCTGATGAAGCTCAATGGACACAGGTATAATATCTTAACCGTGTGCGATACAAGTGCGTTGTGAATCACCACGCCTGCGCAAGCGCGGGCAAAGGTGGAGGTACTAGCTCAGCCGTGTGTGATGCAAGTGCGCTGTAAAATCACCACGACCTTGCAATTGCGAGCAAAGGGTGGAGGTACTAGCTTAACCGTGTGCGATGCAAGTGCCTTTAAAATCACCACCTGTGCAAACTAAAGGCAGGTAAGTTTATTTGGAAATTAGGACAAACTATGTGTGATAGACCAGCTAGCTAGAAATATAAAACAAACTACCAGCCTTGAGCGTTGCAAAAATCGACGGTTCTACCACTTTTCTGTATTATCATACACGAATATTGTTATTGGACCGTGCGTGATCTTGGGCACTCCCACCCCACATCTATTCCATCGCCCATATATTCGTACCCGTCGTACTCCAACCATCGCCCACACTCCTCCAACACTGACCTTATAGTAAAATTGCAGTAGCCGAGGCATTTGAACCGTCGCTCTCCCTCGTCCACCACCATCTCCACCCACCATTACTAAAAAAATAGTAGCCGTGGCATATCCTCAAACACACCACAATCCCCCACCCGCCCCTCCCCCCCTCGAACCCTAGCTCGCGGCCGCCAAACCCTGTCGGTCTGTTCGTTCCTCCTAGCTTAGATAATAAAGTTTAGGTTACTGAGCGATTCCCATTACATCGCCCCACTCCCCCGAGTTTTTGATGAGGCCTCCGGTGTCCCTCCCCGCCAGATCCACAACCCCTACTCCATAATGTCGCCGCCTAAGCTCGACCATGTATCCCGAGAAACCCGGCGAGCGTTCGGCCAAGAAGAGGTTTATCATGGCCTCTCTGGCGGACGTTGGCGAGGTGTCCGCCGTTCAACCCGACATGTCGATCCCGGAGCAACACGTCGCCTCGAAAGCCAGCGAAGACATTGACTATGTTGCCATGCCAAAGGCTTCATGTCAGCGGGCTTGCGTATTACTGTATCTTGGGAAAGATGGCTATGACATCAAGCTCGTCCACAGCGACGCCTTCACGCGGGCCATGTCACGGGTTAAGTGGTCCATTCCCAACCCCTCTGGTTCAACCACTGTCCATCTCTTCAACGGCCCTGCCACAAATCTCCTCCGCCAAGCGGTCAAGGATTTGCGATCTGTATACGCCTTTGAGCCCATTTTGTCATTTCTGAAGGATGCTACTTCTCGAGCTTGCGTTGTATTCCCTCGAAGAGGAAAGGGTGATGCAACACAGTAGCGCAAGTATTTCCCTCGGTTTTTGAGAATCAAGGTATCAACTGAGTAGGAGACCACGCGTGAGTCCCTCGCACCTGCACAAACAAATAAGAACACTACAAAAAAACACTTTCGTGATGATACGTGTTTGTCACAGTAGGTCACATTTTCTTTCATGCATGTACATCCATGACAAATTTATGACAGAATCACGATAGTCATACCTGTGATGTCGTAGAAGTGTTCCATGACATTACCAAAATTATCATCACGGAAGTGTCCACTTCCATGACGATAAATCGCGCGTCATAGAAGTGCTTTCGTCAAGGGTGATCGACATGTGGTATCCACCGTAACGGAACGCTGTTAAGCTATCAGGTCCGGTTTTGGATCCGATAACTCGTTAACAGCCCCGACTAGTGGGGATTTTCCAGGTGCAAAATCATCATTGGCTGTAGGAATCACGTGTCGGCTCACCGTTGGGACAGATGTCACCCACTCATTGGACCCAAAGCGCCTATGATACGTCGACACGTGGCACAGCCTAACAGAGGCCCATTCATGTGAAAATGCTGGCCCATTTGACTTGGTCAAAAGGTGGCAGGCCGGCCCATGGCAAGCCTGTTAATGGCCTGTTCGCATATAGCCCATTTATAGCCCACTAACCCAGGGCCCGTTTACGGCCTATCCGAATTAGGCCGAGTAGCGTCATCTAGGCCGTCCAATATAATTCCAGCCTGTTTTAACTTCCGGCCCATGTATGGCCCATGACGTCTTTCGGCCCATATGAGGCCCTTATTACTCTCGGCCCATTGATGGCCCATGGTAAAACTGGCCCGTAATGAACAGTGTATCACTTTATACCCATTAACGGCCCATTATTCCGTTGGGCCGTTTCCAGCCCATGTTATCTTTCGGCCTTCTCAGGGCCCATTTATTTTTGGGCTCATTTCTAGCATTCGTTTACTTTCGGACCATTATTGTCATTTTCTGCTTGTGGGCCAAATACAACCCGTGGTTACAATCGGCCCGTTTGTGGCCCGTTAATACGTTGGGCCGCTTTGATAGCGTCATCAAATACGACCCATTTATTCTTGGGCTCATTTCCAGCACTCGTTTACTTTTGTCCCGTTACTGTCATTTTCTGCTTGTGGGCCGAATACAGCCTGTGGTTACAGTCGGCCCGTTTGTGGCCCGTTAATACGTTGGGCCGTTTTCATAGCGTCATCAAATACGACTTATTAACTACGGCCCGTTATGGTCGGCCCATGAACGGACGATTTCAACTCTAGCCCATTTACGGCCATAATTTGGTCTGTTATTGGCCCAACCGATCATACGGCCCGTAGAAGGCCCATTGATTGTATGCCCGTAAAATGCCCATTATGTCAACAACCCGTAGAAGGCCCATTGTTTCTACGGCCCTTAGAAGGCCAATTGTTTCTATGGCCCGTAGGAGGCCCATGTTAACTATAATAAATATGTAGCCCATTGTTAATGTGGCTCGATTTTAAAAAATAGGTTATTCCGGCCACTAGCAAACCGCGGAAAAAGAACTTCACTGACTAAAAGAAAACAAATAAACAAGACAATAAGGAAATAAATAAGCAAGCAATTAATGCTAGCCTATTACCGCTATTACACATATTACATCCACTGGGCATCAAAGTTCGCCACCATTGCAAATATAGGGAACAAAACAGCATATTACATATACTGGCCGTAAAAATTGGCCACAAATGCAAATAAACGCGGCAGCAAAACATGAGCATAACTAAAACAACTTCAGAAGAGCTCAAGAAATGTGGTATCCACCATGCTGGCAATAAGCTTAGCAAGCTTATTAGCTTTGTCATGTTTGGCGCTAAAATCGTCCAACGCTTGCTGTTGCACTAGAAAGTATGCATCTGAATGCTCCAAGGACTTCCGTAGTCCTTCCGCTTCTTGTCGCAGCACAGATGATCGATGTCTTGCAGCTTGTAGTTGAGACTCAAGAAACCAAACTAATTTAGATAGTGAGTTTGAATAGCTTGTGCAAGTGGTAGTGGCCAGTAACTCCAACACTAAACCAAGATAGGACTATGGGGTTGTCTCACTGTCTTCGAGATAGTCTTCCTTAGCTGTTTTATCAGCTTTGTTGGAGACCAACAAGGATGTGTCACTATCCTAAACCTTATCTGCATTATTTCCTTTACCATTGCTTAATAAGGCACTCTTCCCTAATATTCTGTCAGCATTCTAAAAGAAGAAACAAGCAGACACATAACAGTTTAGCATGTACTAGTATATGAAACTCATTTTGGTGAACCAGTTCATTAGTAAGGTGGACAGGGTTAAACTACCAAGTCTTCTATTGCCAAGTACTAGTACATAATAAAAGCATCAAACAAGCATATATCTATGTCCTATGGTGACTGCATTATCTTGCCAAATCAAAATACAGACACGATTCAAATCATATCAGTTCAAGACAAAGGAAAAGTGAAAGAATACAACAAGATTTCAGATGGGTACCACGGGTCTATATGTACAAAAACAGTATTTGCTTTGTTGTGATGCTAGTAATGTGCATGCTATGAGAAGTCTAATGTATACACAATTGAAATTGAAATCAACAGAGCTATTGATAATAGCAAGCCTGTTAAAGACACACGCGTGAACATACATGCTATGCCATGGGAGTTTTGATTGGATCCTTCAATTTAAAAATAAGTTTGTATGAGTAAATACAGTGATACAAGAGCAAGCAGTATGCACGATAGCAATCATAGTTAAAAAAAGGCGTGCCTAAGCGAGCGCTTAAGCGCGCCTAGGCTCTAGGCGTTGGCGAAACGCATTGCGCATAACTATGCTTAATCAGTGCATAACTGTGCATAAGCATGCGCTTTGGTCAGTAAAGCGCAAGGCGGTGGCAAAACGCACAATTAATGCCTAGCGCTTTTTGGAACTATGATAGCAATGCAATCTTAAATTAGAACAGTTGTTCTTCAGGTTTAGGCACTTGTTCTACATGAACAGAGTACAGTAAGACGCAAGAATATAGAACTTAAAAATAGAAAATGAGCTCATAAGCCTTACCACATTCTTGGTTCGGGACCAGTACAGAACAAGGCATTCCCAGTCATCGTCCAGTAAATGTGTCTCGGGAGAACGTAAGGGAATTTGATGAGTTTCTTTGCCGGTGAAGTATGTTTTCTTCAGGCAATTCCGATACTGCCACCAAGCATTCTTGAAGATAGCAGAGGTATTAGCACAGGTTACCTCATCTTGAGTTTCCTAATCGGTCCTTCTCGATAGAGAAAAATGGGAAAATTTCCTCTATTGTAACCATCATGGAGGTAGGATGTATGGGACAAAGCAAAGTAATTGCCATGAATAACATTACTTACACATAACTCCTGGACAAACACCTGCAACTGACATTTTTCTTCATCTTCAGTATAATATTTCCAAGATGGGGGGATACGCACATACGATTTAACAACATCGAATGCGATAGATGCTAAAGTACGACTAGCTGGTTGTGCTTCCACCACAGGAATAGGCGTACTAACTAGTGGAGTTGGGGTTCTTCGTGGTAGTACTGGCCCTTTGGGCACTGGAGCTGCCTTACTAACTGCTCTTGTTTGGGAGCACTGTGGTGGAGATGGTGATGTGTCAACAGGAACTAGTTTACTATCTGCTGGGGTAGGGGTTAGATTGGGTGAAGCTGGTTCTGTGTCCATCGCAGTAGTGGTACAATCTGCGAGAGTTTGGGTTATGTGTGGTAGGGTTGGTTCTCATGCATGTACAACCGGGGTGCTATCTCCACCAAGAGGTAGCATTGTTTTATTTGAAGATCGTGTTTTAGTCCGCTAGATGCTGGCATCACCCGCTCCAATTGAAATGGCTGATAAACAAGAAACATAGTCGAATGTACATACATTGTGTGAGAGACAGATGCAATAGATAGTGTGGAAAAGGGAGGACATGAAATAGTTGACATGTATATTGTTCAACTAAAACGGATAGCATGACATAATTTCACATATATGATGTCTATCCAAACTAGATAGCATAGCATAACATAATTCGAAGATATGATGAATAATTAAAACGCCATGCCAAGTTAGAGCATACAACTCAGTGGGGGGATAGGACTGGTCATCTATCTCTAAATCCATCTCTGAGGAGGTATTGGGACCCAACAAGAGATTTACTTCAACAGGTAGCATTGTCTGCTCTGAAGGCCTTGTTTTCACTCCAGATTTTTCAATCTCCCACCCAAATGGCTGATTCACAGGAAGAGTAGTTTAATGTAGAAACATTGTCGACAAATGGAAATGTAATGAAGAAAAGTATGGGCAAGATATCGTTCCAATATATGATGCCTGGTTAAACAGGATGGCATTGCACACATATATTATGGCTGGCTAAAAGACATGAGACTGCATAATTCCCATATATGATATAGAAACTAAACACGTGGCTACAAAACATGTCTAAACTAAGCAGATGACATATATGATGTCAAAAGTAGGCACTGCAAGGCAACATATGCATGATATGACTAACATCATCATGCCAAGGTAGAGCAAACACCTTGGGCGGTAAATAGGAGTGGTCAGCGGCGTCTAAATCTGCCTTAGAACAGATATCTTCCTCTGGATTTCAATCTGGAGAGGGATGGGGAGGGTTTGCCATTTATCCCACCAAGGAGCGATGTCTGCATGACATTGTATTGCCGCGCAAAACTCTTCTCTTTTTTCTCTACATGTTCAGCATGACTGTGTACAATATCTGACATTCATACGAAAAAAATATGGTGAGATTATGTAAGGAGAGCATGCAGAAATTTAGAGTGATGGTAACAACCAGTGGATGGATCCAAAAATAATGATAACAGGCTGATGATTGCTTTAATTTAATAAAAAGACAGATGATGATTGCTTTACTATTTGTTTCCCACCCAAGATGAACAACATAGGCATAGCCTAGGTGAACCAGATATTAGACAGAGATACAATTCATTGCTTCCTCGATATGTGCCCCACAACTAATGTAGAACTCAAGTTTGATTATTAATTTGGACCTGACTTGGAGTCCAAGAGGTGAATAGGTCGATAAAGTAGTAGGTAATTTTAGGCAATGCATAACATAAGCAGAATCAAAAGAGTGCGACCTCTCTTGTGGACCCGTGTACTCCACAGGTTCATCTGCTTAGTTGATGATGGTGATGCCGTTGCGGTGGGTGACGGTGGCAGGAAAGGAGATCTGAGGCGGCGAAAGACGGTCAGGAGTCGTGATGTCTGGTTTATTGGATGTTTCTGTCGATGGAGCACCTCATGTGAGGTTGACGATGTCGCGGCAGGAGCAGGACAAACCACACAAAGTTCCCTTCGACACCTACCTCTAACTGAAGTAATTCTGTAAGGGCTCATTTGGCTTGCATGATTCTAAAAACGCAGGGATAGGAAAAACACCGGAATAGGATAGGAATGCACATGGTAAATAGAGAATTTGAAAACACAGGATTTCTGTCAACTTGGGTGTTTGGTTTACAGGAATTGGAAGAGAAGAGGAATGCAAAGAAACATGGCCAAAATAAAGTGAAACCATATGAAAGCGTGTACAGTTAGAATGTTATTCTGCCACTAATGCACTTGGTCTTGTTTTCATGCATAGGATTTTGAAGAGTAGGTCCAGGTGGATGTTTTGCTTCATTCCTTTCAACAAAATGCATGAATAATTGAATAGTAGAGTGCCATTGGAAAATTCTCTATTGCTATGTTTTTCCGTCGAAACAAAATAGCCCTAATGGATCGACATGAATGTATAGTAATAAGTGATGCAACAAGTGTACAACCTCTTTGCCATAGCCGTGTCGAGCTCAGCATCATTGGGTTGGTCCCTCAAGTAGTTGAGACAGAGGTGGCTGTCGGAGGTGTGGAGGAAGATCTAAGGAATCTGTAGATGGCGTCCAGGGCACTGCTCTGTTGTGATAGTTTGTTCTGTCATTGGAGCAGCCCTGGTGAGCCGTAAGACGTGAAGGCTGAAGCAGCACAAGACAGACATCGTCAATCTCAAGTGGGATTCTAATAGCAGCTCCAATAGATGATTTAAAATAGATGTAAAATTTACATCACTAAAAACCACCTAACTACAACAGATGAGGTAAAAACTATTGACTCTCAACTTAACTGTCGAAACTGAAATTTACTGTGGAATCTGAATGTTACTGTCAAAACTAAACGCAATGGTAGCAGAGAGGCACTTGACATGTAGTTTAGGGAGGGCTTGCAGTTCATCTTCAACCTGCAACCCCTTGAGCCGCCAGCCACCACCCGCCTCGCCGCCGGCCCCAGCACCGCCTCGCCGCCCCGAAACAACTCCCCACCGCCGCCCAGCCAGCCCTACAGGCCTCCCCGCCCCCACCCTGAACCCTAAGATAGATAGTGGGGTACCTCTCCGGCGAGCCCCCGCCCCGCTGTGGGTCGTTCTTCCTTAACTCCAGCGAGCCCCCCCACCCCCTGAAAATCGAGTAACACAAAAGTCGATTCAGTCGACTGTAGTGTAGCTAAATCGGAGCAGAGCAGCAGCGTGAGCGAGCGAGCGTGAGCCGGAGCAGCAGCAACTGGGCGAGCGAGCGATCGAGCGAGAGTCGGAGCAGCAGCAGCAGCGCAAGCGAGCGAGAGTAGGGGCAGCAGCAGCAGCTAGGCGAGCGAGAGCCGGAGCAGCAGCAGCAACGCGAGCGAGCAAGCAAGAGCTGGAGCAGCAGCAGATCCGGCTGGTATGGACGCCGCCGCCAAAGGGGCCTCACACCGGGGGAGATCTTCCATGGAGATGTCGCCCGCGGCGCCGGCTTCAAGGTAGCCACTCCATGAGGGTGCGGGATGGAGCACCGTCGATGCTGGGAGGTCGAGCTAAGGAGAAGGTGCGATGCGATGAGTGAACAACCTCTTTGGTGGCACCGAGTAGGCCTCGGCTTTGTCCAAGGATTAGGATAGGATGTTGCGGTTCCGGTGGAGTAGGTTAAGGCGGTGCTGTGGGGATGGAGCAGCCGCGATAGATGAGCTGATCGTCGGAGCAGCTCCTTGGAGGTGGAGGACGGGGGGGCTGAACCGGCGGGACGATGAGATGGATGACGGATCCTCATCCGGGGAGGTGGACGAGGGACGTCGAGCTGTTACGGTGGACGACGTTGTCGGGGAAGAGGCTCCGGCGGGGTAGCGTTGAGCTGGCGGATGGAGGAGGGTGGGGTTTCGCGGCTGGAGCGGAGAGGTTATGGCGGCCTGGGATTTCGAATGGCAAAAAGGAGGCGATGGAGACGCGCTTGTCCAAAATGTACGGTGTGTTACAAAAGTACCGCCCACCGACTTGAACTAGCGGACCTTTCGACTGAGGGTTAGAAGGGGGATTTCGCATGTCGGGATTTGGCAGCTGGAGGGAGTTTTCGCGCGCGTTGTAATTTCGGGATAGCAAGGCACGGGTTGTATAGGCGCCAGTTTTGGGAGCACGATATCCGAATTTTCGGGGCGCGGGTTGAATTTTAGGGATAAGCCTAACGTGTAATATTGTACTTGTACGTACCAAATCAATTCACACTTCCCTCAACCAAAAAGAAAACGAAAAAAATAAAACTATGCACACCACACAAAGAGAGAGTCTTGCCCCATTTTACTATAAACATGCTATTTAAAGTTACTCATACCAACAATTTAGTGCAATTAAATGCTATTCGGTAGTATGAATCCATGTTATGTCCAATTAATTTTTTTTCGCTTGCTGTATAACGCATGTAACCTACTCATACCAACATTTTAGTGCATTCCAAATGTCTATACTACCGCAGCAATTCAAACTAAATTTGAATTCGTTTCTCTATTTCAATAACAATCTACAATCATGATTGTTGCCAACTTCAACCATCATTCGTGTATTACCTTAATAACACACCACATGATTACTATAGAGATAGATATGAACTATGTGTACTACATGAACTCAAATTCTATTTTTTGAATACACTTGATGTTGATTCCAAATAATAGTACATTTGATGTACTAACTATATATTCATAATCTAAACCATGTTCCATACGTGTACACCATGTTTATGACACATTGTATAGTGCCCCGCCCCCTACATTATGACAAGTATTTAGACCTGAGCTGCAAAAGCCACACATTAGCCCAAATTATGATCAATGTTATATATGTTATACGTAGTACTAACAAGATGCCCATGAGTACCACAGAACATAAACACCATCAAGGAGAGGCCTAATTTGCAAATATGGAGAGGGGTGTGTGTATGTTTTTTCAAAATTGCCATAGTTTCCTTCCTATACGTCAGATATAAATTGTACGGCTTATATTGCAGGATAGCACCATCATCAACAACTCTGTTTTTATAAGAGTAGAGATAAAATATATTATATGTACTATAACATGTTCATAACCACACCATGTGTATCATCGTTATATATATTCACACATGCATCGGTTTAAAGAACTATGATAAATTCTTCAAATATCTGAATTCACTTTTTATAATGAAGTATGATCTATATTCATCTTTTACACCCACACAATCCTCTTATCGTTGTAGCTAGCTAGCGCTAACTTTCTCTCGTGCATGAACACGCCCGCATCCCTCTCACCCTCCCTCAGCATTCTCTAGCTCCATCGCGCAAATTTCTCATTTCACTTTAGGACGTTCACCCACGGTGTGTGTAGGCCCCCCAGCTCCTTCTTTACGGCACACATCGACCGATATGCCTCTCTAGCCAGGTGTGCTACCACAAAACACAAGCTTCCCCTCTTCTCTTATCACCGTCCATGCCTCACTCCCACCACTCTCTTCATCAATCCCGTACTCGCACACTCGTACCCCTCTATATAGTATGACTCTCGCACCACCTCCTGGATGCATCCCTCTCTCTCTATCCTTCTCCCCATTCCTCATTTGCTTCTAACACACACATGCATGTATACCGATCGATCTCCCAACATATACCTAGGTCGACTTTAACTATTCTCCCCCATCGATCGACATACCTCACAAGTTATGTCTCTCCTTTCTCTAACAAAGGCCGATTGATCTTCTTATGTAGTTATGTCTGCTTACCAC
>LR738712.1:202303327-202318390 GCA_902687465.1 Secale cereale
CCCCCCCCCCCACATCATTCGTCCATTCCTCCTGACCTGTCTCTCATACGCACGTGCAAGACAGGCAGCCATCCCCTCTCTTATTGATATTGCAGGCATGCCCTCTGGTTGTCTAGCAATCCTATCCCACCATTTGTGAGAAGCAACTCCACTACCACCACCTCCAACACTCTAGCTCTGTCTCTCTCCCAACCTTATTCCTCTCCTACACATATGCATGGATGCCGATCGATCTCCCTTAATACATGAGGTAGATCAATCTCCCTTAATACACAAGGTAGGCCTCTCTCCTACTCCACACATATACCAGCCATTGTACCTCTAGAGTTAATTAGGCCTCCCTCCCCCCACCACACACCAATAGTCGAGCGCTGTAGGTAGGTATCCACGCCACAGAGAAAAACTGCACCTGTCCCCTCTCACATTCCAGTAGGCCATCCACTCTATTTCTTTGAAGTGGGCACACACAAATTCGATGGCACTCTTTATCGATCGCACGCGTGCACACACACACACATCGTCCCTCTCTTCGATTCTATGTACACCTCAAGCCGATGATACCTCCACTCTCTTCTCGTAGATCGCCCCCTCTATATATATGACATATCCAGGAGTCTATTTCACACACATTGCATATGTTACGTTTTTTGATTGACACCCCCCCAAAACTCTGACGAACCCACACACTATATCTCTCTACATTTGTATCTCTCTCACACAACCCAACATAGGTGGTGTATGTATACAAGAAGAGAATAGGTGCACCGTGCACGTACTCACGCTTCGTGCCCAGCCGCACCCGCGCGGGTACACGGTGGAGCTCATTTCTGTCCGAAATGGCAGCCCACGTGCTAATTTGTACACGTGTAGCGGTTGTTTACCTCCGGAGGTTGTGTACCACGCGTGCACGAAACAAAGTTCGACTTGATGCGTTGGTGCGTTATTTTTAAATAAAGTTATATCGCTCAATGGCCTGTACACGTAATATAAAATGATTTTTATGGAGAAAAAGGTCGTCCGCTCCATTATATACAATGGAGCATGCCTGCCTGATTTGTCTCTCTTCAGAGTATCTCACACAAGGCTGCGGTGGCCTCTCCCTCTCTCACCGTTGGTCACTGATACGGCTGCATCCCGTCCGCCGGCGGCGAAAGGGAGAACGTGCATCGTTTCTCCGTTTGACGGCACCGAGGCAGCACGTCCCGATCTGCGGTACACGCCATTCTCTTTGACCAAGCTCCAGCATGGTAGGGCCTATGCCACCTGCTCGCTGCCGCAGTATGGGAAGATTCTGCCCGCCGCCGCTCACCTAGTTGCACCCCGACGAACACTAGGTATCCCCTCCGGCCTTGCTCCACTTCCCGTCTTCCCACGTCGCTGCATGTGGATCTTCCATAGTTCTTTTCCCAAAACGTAGCTCGTCCAGCGTACTTTCCATATTGCAATCTCGTCCTCACACCGTTTTAGATAAACACAACCGTGTTGTTATCTTCCCTTAGGACAAGGAATATGCTTCTTTTTTGTCGTCGCATGTGTCATCAACTGTTATTGGCCAGTAATTGTTTCCTTTCTACCTCTTTTTTTGCAAACAGGGCTATCCATTTCACCTTGTTGCTATTGCGACCTTTTGGTGAAATACAAAAATCACTTTTTTCTTAAGATTGTTTTGTGCAGTTCTACCAAAATGTCACACGGGCAACGTCTCTACATTTCAGTGTGACTACACAAAGGGAGATTGGTTTTGCTCTATCCTCCTCATCCAACTCCGAGCCTAATCTTCTCCAACTAGTTAGTCTTAAGAGAGAATTCAAAGGTGACCGGCTTGTATTTGTGTGTTTATTGTTTCATCAGCAGTCCTCTATTATAGTAATCACACTTAATATCTTTAGACCAGGGACGCTCAGCTCAATTTTAGTGGAACTGCACAAAATGATCGAAATGTTGCATGCTCCAGACAGCTACTTTTTTCCCAACATGCATTATTGATTTAGACAGAGTTGGGGGGACGTTGCTGCCAATGAAAGCATGGATCAATTTTAATTCAACACCTTCTCACAACTTTGTCTTCAGTTGTGATGTAAATATTAGCTCTGATTAGCAATGAAGTTAGTTTTTTATTGTTTCCGAAAGAGCATCGATGGCAAGACACACGAAACAAAAGCTAAAAGCTCACACCATTGTACAATTTCATGTCACTGGAAAATTATTTGTATACTACGTCAATTATGTAAACAAATGCTGGAAGCTTGATAGCATTGCCAGGAGCCTCTTCGGCATCCGGGTCTATGTGCCATGCACAAAATTATACTCCTTTGTTCCCAAATATTTGTCTTTTTACAAATTTCAAATGGGCATATTTTAGAGTGTAGATTCACTCATTTTGCTTCGTATGTGTACTCCCTCCATTCCTAAATATTTGTCTTTCTAGAGATTTCAACAAGTGACTACATACAGAGCAAATTGAGTGAATCTAGACTCTAAAATATGTCTATAGACATCCGTATGTAGTAGTCCATTTGAATCTCTAAAAACACAAATATTTGAGTAGTCACTCGTTGAAATCTCTAGAAAGACAAATACTCCGGAGTATATTTAAGAACCGAGGGGGTAGTGCACAGCTGCATGGGAGACTTAGACCGTTCATTGCGCCGCATTAATTGTGAGTAATGAGCAGTCAAATCATAAGCCCCACCTTTCCCATTGTAAGTCGCTTAGAAGAAGCAACCATCAATACACTCTTCTTTGAATCCGGTCATACTACTCAATTCGTCACTATTTATAGAGCGCTCTTCAGAAAAAGTGAAAATCTTTGGGACCAAGGCGACTAGCGAACGGCCTGAAAAATAGACTTGGTAGTTATAGCATGGCGTCTATTACTAGAGGAAATAATGCACACACACATGCATGCAGTGCTTCCACCCCGGGTACATACATGCATGCACTTACTCCACTCCGTAGTACTACATCAAGAGAAAATTGGGGTTACCATGCCCTAATTAATTGATCATTAAACAAAACACGTCTAAAGTCTCTCTGGTTGTGGAAATGCATTGAGAGAAATGCATCATATTGAAGAACACCATGTAAACTGTGACAGAGGGAGGAGTAGTATGAAGGTGCAAAACCAAGTACGCGTACGGCCTGTCGGTCAATGCACCTCCTCTTGGCATATCACTGACATGTGGAACTGGAGTGTGAGCAAACCGATCTCAATTGACGGCAAAATGGCCAACCCGCCGTTCATTGAGAGAGATGAGGAGCGAGAACACACAGACGGGCTCGCACGCAGACCAAGATATATTCGAGCATGGTTGATCGATATCATCATTAAATGTTGGGCTGCCGTTTCAGCCATTCTCCGGAATAAATGTGTACTTTATCAGAGATTAAAGAAAAATAAGAGTACAGAGGCTCCACCATGTGGTTCTAGCAGTAGTACTACTCGTACTACTAAACCTTGTGCTTGGCTCTTCGCCTCTTTGTGAAGTTGAACAATGATTGTACTACGCATGTTCGGTACTACAGTGTATGCCTCTGGCAATCTGACACCGAATGAACTGATGCATGTCCACCGCCTGGGCGACGGTACGTTGCATTAGTCAAAAGGCGTAAGCGAGCTTCACCTTGTCCTGCAAGCTTCTCCTCATTCGGCGAGTTGACGGGACACACCAACAAGTAGTGCTAGTCCATACTCCCTCCTTTTCGGTTAATATGGCTTAATCTTTCTTTGCGGGTATATGAGAGAGCTTTATTCATATATAAGCATTCCTAGGACTATCACCCAAGACACTGGTCACTAGGAAGTGAGGTACCCCGCAAAAAAATAAGTAGGAAGCAAGGTGTTTCATCAAGCCAGGTCTCGGCCACATTCAAAGTGCAGCAAGCACGGTTCGCACAAAGATGCGCCGCAAGGTTTGCTGACCTTTTTACATGCTGAATAACAAAAGAAGAGAGGAAATATTACTGAGTGCTCCTATTTGTAACAGGATATGAGCCAGAATTAAGCGAGAATTATGGCGAGTGTTCCATCCAATCAACTTCCATTATCACAAGCGAGAGCCCTCGAAGAGAACAAAATGTGTTGAAGATTGCTTTATCAAATTTCAAAAATATAATAAGAGTGCAGACGCTCCTCCATCCAGTTCCTAGTGTACCTCTATAGACTACTATAAACTTTGCGCTTGGTTGTTCGCCTCTTCGGGAAGTGCAAAAATAATAGTACTACTAGTATAGTGTATGCTTCTAGCAATCTGACACCGAATTAACTGTTGCACGTCCACCGCCTGAGCGAAGCACAACTTGCATTAGTCAAAAGTTTGTCTATGTCCTGCGAGCCACCGTGCGCAAGATTCTCCCGTCCTACAAGCTTCTCCTCGTTCGACAAGTTGATGGGACATAGCAAAGTAATTCTTGTACATACTGCCTCCTCTCCGGTTAATATGGCTTAATTTCAAACGAGATAAATACACTGTTTGTCACTGTATATTTGTAAAAATATGGTCAGTGGATTTTATAATACGCTCATTATGCTCAATATATACATTTTCTGGTGTTTATACGGTCACTAGCTCACCCTGGCTGAGTATGTGTGTGCATGCATGTGTAGGTTGAGCACTTGAGTGTGACCGTGTGTGTTCCGTCGTGTGCTCGGACATGCATGCTTTAGGGCGTCGCGCGCGTTTTTGCATCCATGTGTACGTGTGACTGTTGCATACACGTAGGGTGAGTACGTGTAGAGACCACTAAAGCAGCAGTCAAATCACACACTAAGTTAGTCGGGAGAAGCAACCATCATTTCACTCTTCATGCCGGCGCCAGTGACAGGTCGCGTCCGCTCTGGCCGGGCATGAATGCGGCACTGACTGTTTCGGGCGGGAAGCATGCGCGGGTGATGAAGAGGGTTTGGGTTGGTCAGGAGCGGCTGTGGCAGTGGGCCGGACGCCCGCAAACAAGAGATGTTGTACGTTAATATTTCCGCGTATATAATTAACAACGTAAATAATATGCCAGTTGGACAAATATGATTGGAGATGGAGATGGAAATGGAATTTTACATAAACATGGATATGCATGTCTATGTCTACGTGTGTGTGCGCGACGACTCTCGCGACCTGGAAGCAGGGGCGTGTTTCTGATCGAGTTTTCTTTCTTGGTACGTTAAAAAATTGTCCGCTAGTTTTCATTTCTTTTCTCCGGGAACGTGTGTATTCTATTTAAAACCACTACTATGGAGAGATGGTTTTACTCCATTATAGTCTATTGTTTGATAGAGTTTCTTGCGTCTCGCTCTCTCACCCTCTCCATATGAAAACAAGATGACAATGTCCAAACTATCTCTCTCCTCGTCGGTGGTCACAGATCCGGCCGAATCCCGTCCGCTGCCGGAGGTGAGGAGGTGCGGTGTTGACGTTGTCGCCATCGGCGATGGAGGAAGCCGATGCGCACCATCCTCTCGGAGCCGGCACTGGCGCGGACGAAGGTCCTCCGCGCCCTTGTTCGCTGCCGGCGTGAGGGCAGATCCCGCCAGCCCGCCTAAGCGACATCTCGCCCAGCTGAGGTATAACTTCTTGTATTGGTCAAGCTCCCTAGGTCGCTGCATGCGGGTTTTCTTCTATGCGACTACTCCCCAGCTCCCCATGTATAGTAGCTAGGGTTCGTCGGCTAGTCCAGCATCACCTACTATTATAAAGGAAATGCCACTCGAAAAGTTATCCTGATTTATGATTCGGTGGAGGTATAGATGTTGTTTCGACAAAAAGTACATGGTGGTTGTGCGGTCATTGTCCATATTCTCCTATTGCTGCTCCTAATATAATACTATCACTTGTTAAATGAAGAAATGCTTTTTTTCTCGGGTATCCAAGTTTAGTTCCCATCAAGATAATCATGATGCTTCTGTTTGTCGGTGTACTTTTCATAATTCTTATTGACAATTAAGATGTCATTGTTAATCTTGTAAAACAAAGTAACAACACTATATCCCTTTTTTATATTTTTGGAAACATCGATGCGTATCTCCATACCCGGGCATGTCTTCCTGAATTTTAGTGGAACTGCACAAAATTGGATGGCCATTGTTGTTCCGCCTCACTGTCCTATGCCACATGGTTCTTCCTTCCTCGAGCATGACTACTGAGAAGAAACGGACCACAATGAGGATTTGTCAAACTTTGCCTCACCCAAAATTGATGCCAAATGGATGATGCATCACAATGATGACCTATCAATGCTCATGGTTGCGCCTCATGTACGTCTGCTGGTGAAGCTGATCGATTTTCAATGAAAAACAAGTTGTCTTCCATCAGTGCTCTTTTCTTGTTACCCACAAAGATGATATCCTTCGTCTGTTCACCTTGGTTGCGTTGTAGACGCAGTCTTCTTTCACGTTGGTGCAATTTTATCACACAATTGGCTATGAAACAAATGTTTCCTCGAAGAAGGATCGGTGTTGGTACTAAGAGCATAAGTTTTGTATTGATTTCTAAGCCTTCTCACAACTTTGTCTCCAGCTACCCTGTAATTTTATTTGTCCAGCTAATAACTTTGATTAAAAATGGTGTGGACTAAAAACCGGATGGACGTAGTAGCCCTCCATTTTTATTTACTCCGCATATTAGATTTGACTTAAGTTAAACTTTGTAAAGTTTGACCAAGTTTAGGCCAAACACAACAAACCATATTTATTAGAGAGGGAAAACTGTACATACTCTCAAACCTTTCCAATAATTTAAATTAGAAATCTTTATTTGTACACACTCTCACACGTTTCTAATAATTTGCGCATTTGTGGTTGTTCACTTAAGGGAGGGTAGTGTACCGCACGTGAAGGGCAGGAAGTGCGACCAGGACGCGTGGATCGTTAGTTCATCGGAAGTACGTAGTAGTTTTCTTCATTGGAACGTTAAATAAAGAATATCTTTTCGTACTTACAAAATTGAAAACGATTGTTATGGAGAGAATAAGAAAACCACTCCACAATATATTAGTCGTATACACGAGTACTATGTGGACGCAACTTCATTGAGTTTAGTGTAACTGCCTTTGGGTTTATGACAGGTGGGCCCAAAATGTCGCTGGCCCACCTGTAATACAGCCAAAAGCAGGTGCAGTTAAGGCACCGGAGCTCAGTCTGTACTACAGTACATATATAAGCGGGAGCCTCAGCACTTGTTCGCTAGGGTTTGCACTCTCCACGCTCTCACCGCACTATATATATACGCTGGAGGCTCATCGTTCCTTTGCTAGGGTTTGCTATATTCATTGGCTATCACCCTCTTCACCAGATCTAAACAAGACTGCGTCGTGGCCTCTGTCTCTTTTTCCCCCTCACAGCTGGCGAAGGAGGCATCCGGATCCCGTCGCACCGCGAAGGGGAGGAGGTGCAGCGTTCATTCTATCGCCTTCGGCGAGGGAGGCAATCCATTGCCGGCTGCGCTTTCACCCAGCGCCTGTGCGGGAGGGCCACTGACCCCTTCTTCCTCGCTGTCGTATGCAGGGTGGGCAGATCCGACCTCCCGCCACACGCCTTGCCACACCCTGACGACTGTCAGGTATAAGTGTCTTTGAAACCGTCATTGGTCTAGCTGCATGCTGATCTTTTTCGACTCTGTAGTAGAATCTAGGTCTTGGTTCAAATATTAAAGAAGGGTGCGGTGGGGTAGAGCATGAATCTAGGACGTGGTTGAATGAGGAAAGGAGGGAGCGAAAGTACTATAGACTAGCTATCCAGCCGCTTGTTTATCGAAAAGGGAAAAAAGGGGTAACCCAGTACACACATCTGTAAGGAACCGAACACTTTGTTGAAAAGGGAAACAAACTGGGGGGTCGGGTAGTTTGTGCAGGACTAGATTTTCTGCCCATATCAGAAAAAGTTTCAAAGAGAACAAATATGGGACCAACGCAGATATGCTTCTTGGCTACATACTCTGCATCACCCATTTATACGTGCGGACGCACATGGTGCTGGCATGTCCCATGTCCCATGCATCCACATGATCGTGCAGTGTCTTTTGTGATGTTGTGCTACTTGTATTGGTACTATTTTAAATAAACTCTGCATCACCTCATTTATAAGTAGATGGAAGCACTTGTTGTTGTTGTGCCCACTCTCCCCTGGAACTATTTATGCTTTTTGTTAATCTAATGCCACAGGTAATTAAGCAATGCCACTCTCAGAATTAACTACTGAATCTTATTTCAAAACTACAACACTTCTTAGGGATTGGCGAGATTACCATTTTTGTGGTTGCATGTTTCATCCTCCTTTATTGGCCAGTAATTGATTCCTTTTTTGCCTCTGTTAAAACAGGGATATCTATTCAACTTGTTGCTATTGCGACATTTTGCTTCGCTTAATTTTGGTGGAGCTGCACAAAATGAGACCGGATTTCCATATATGTGTTGAGATATCTTTGAGGTCTTCATCACGCATTATCTCAAATCTTGGTCTTGAAAGGTCAGTACTGACTTTCCTTGGAATTAACTAGTGAATCTTAGTTCAAAACTGCAACACTTGTTAGGGATCGGCGGGAGTACCATTCTGTTAGGGATCGGCCGGAGTACATGTTTAAGAAATGTTATGTTCAGATAATGTCTCTATTATTATATATCAGTTATAGTGTTTTACAAATAGTACTATCCTGCTTTGTTGTTCTTTCTACATGTTTAACCGATGTATTGTTAAGATAATGGCTGTGTTAAAATGAATCAGTCGGATTGTTTCAGGAATGATACTTTTCTGCTTTGTCGTTCTTTATACATGTTGAAACAAGGTGTTGTTAAGATAATGTCTCAGTTAATATGAGTGAATCACACTGATTGAGAATTGCTACTCTCCTGCTTTGTTTCACATTAAGATAAGGTAGATCAGTAGATGTTTTTCTTCTGGGAGTACAAGTCATCAACCGTTATTTCTCAGTAATTGTTTCCCTTATACCTTTTGTTGCTTACAGGGATATCAAAATTAAAGCTTAGTTTTATTCTGACTTTGATTTTAGTTGAACTGCATAAAAGGAGCCAATGTGTCTAAGGCAAACTGCTGCATTAGTGGGTCCAGTTGGTCTTACCACTTTGTAGAAAGAAACAGTCACTGTTTGTGCTACATTACACAAGGAATGATCGAGAAGCTTTACAGAGTATTAGTAGACGCTGGTGTCATGACTAGTCTGCAGAGAGCATAGGAAACTCTACAACACGTGGAGCGCACTGGGCAAAAAGTGCCCAAACAAGTAAAGGAAGCCAGGACAGTGTCGGGGAAACTGATCGCCCCCGAACACCTATGGGACCGGAGGCCCTTTTCGGTACGGCAAGGGAGCGGAGGGAGCACAAAGAGCGGATCGAGGTGCGCACGCGAGCAGTTTACCCAGGTTCGGGCCGCACGGATGCGTAAAACCCTACTCCTGCCTTGGTTTTGTTATTGAGTTCTTGGCTCGGGAGCAAGAAGATCTACAGTACCGGCTACACCGAGCGTGGGAGTGATCAAACTTCGGAACCTCCCCTACATTGTGCATGGGCCTCCTTTTATAGGTCCAAGGGGTCACCGACAGGTGCCAACGTAGTTGAGGGTAAAAGCGTAAAACTGGTGGTAGTTGTAACAGTGGATGTACAGTGCTCTGTACCTAACCTAGACGGTGGGGGACAAGGGCATTGAATGCTCGTCGCCGTCGCCCCAAATAGTGTAAAAAGCGTTCGTCCGGGCGTCTCCGTTCGCCACGACGGAGGTCTTGTCATCGTGGCTTGCCACCGTGTACCCCAGGCTGCACAGCCATCTGCCACGTGCCCCTGGAAGGGCCCCAGGGCTACGCGTGGCCAGATGAGCTGGAGCGCAGGCACACAGTGCAAGCTTGCCGCGGCAAGCACCTTGCCGCGGTCGCTACCTTGTCGCGCCCGGAAGCTTGTCGCTCCCCGGGCCTTGCCGGGGCGCGCGATACGCCACGACAAGTCTTCTGAAATGTTGTTCTTCGGTCTTCCTGGCAAGCTCCTCTTGCCAGGGTCTTGCGCTAGAGGGGTGGTCTTGAGCTTGGAGCGGCCTTCCCGGCAAGCTCCTCTTGCCGGGGTCTTGTTTCTTAACTTGAATACTTTGTTCTTGAATGGCTCAAAAGGAACTAGAGTGGGTCTTGGCGAGCGCGTGGTGAGCCCTGCCACGGGACGCTGCTACTGCCCGTGCACAAGTCGCGATACTAAAGTACCCCTACTTTAGTACACCGACAGGAGCCCCCGGGCCTGGGCCACACAAGGTGCCAAGCGCTGTTGGGCCAGGCCCAAAACAGTGCACGGACACACGCGGCCCACGGCGCGCCGTATCCCAGTCCGTATCCGCTGCATCCCTCCCTAACGGCACGCGTCGATTGCGGCGTCGTGGGAGAGATCGTGGCATGTTTCTTTAATGGGAAAATGCGGAACGTCCCCCGCTCCCCCTTAAAAGCAGAGGAAACAGGGGCAGTTTACCCCATTGCTTCATTGCGTCTTCAACCTCCAGAAACCCCCGCCGCTCTCCCCCCTCCTCAAAGGTCAAAAGAGAGCCGAGCTCCACCCCTCTTCCGCCGCCGCCAGCCTCCCTAGCGCCGCCGACCCCACTCGCCGTCCCCGTCATGGCCCCGAAGAGCGACAAGGCGAAAAGCGCGAAGTCCGAGCGGGCGGCGAAGCTAGCAGCAATGCGGAAGAAGATGGTGGTCTTCCCGCCGAGGCTTGGCGCGAGGGAGCTGAGGGACAAGTTCTACTTGTTCTGGGCCAGGGCGACGAAGGCTCACCCGCGCACCAGGGTCCTCCCCGCTGAAGCCTGCGACATGTTCCCGGGAGGTTACCCTTATTTTGCTCTGTTCTTCCATTGCGGCCTCTGCCCTCCGTACTCTGAGTTCTTCTGCGACGTTATGAACACGTATGGATTCCACCTTCTAGATTTCACCCCAAACGCAGTCTTAACCTTGGCCGTTTTCGCACATCTGTGCGAAAACTTTGTCGGAGTCACCCCCAACGTGGCTCTCTTCCGCCATTTCTTCACACCTAGAGTAGAGTCTGGGTCTCCTCTGTCTGGTGGCATCTCTTGGATCTTTAGGCTCAACAAGAAAGAGGCGTACTTGACTGGAGAGCTCCGCGGCAAGTGGGAGGAGTGGAGGGCCGATTGGTGCTGGGTCATGGAAGATGAACCTGAGCAATTTACCTCCCCGCACCGAGCTGCAATAGTGCGCGGGAAGGATTGGAGTGTCCTGGCCCCGGAGGACGAGAAGCTGAAGGTTGCCCTCACTAGGATCCTCCGCCTCCGGCAAGCCAATCTTACTGTAGGTGAGGTCGGGGCAGATTTCCTTCGCCGGCGCATCGCCCCCTTGCAGGAGAGGAAGCGGACAGCTTGGGAATTCGGCAACGCGGCTGACTGCATGAGGCTACGCCCCGGCCTCAACTACAACTTCACCGTCCTGGAGCTCAAGGGGATGATCCGGGAGCTATTCAAGCATGACCCCAAGCATCCTACCCGGTCGTAGGGAGTAGTTCCACTATGTAACAACTCTTCTCTTAGTGCCATCCGCGCGGCAATGCCGCTGTGCGACTCCCACGGGGTTGATCCCACTTGGCTGGCACCTTCTGACGAGACTGCACAAACTTTCTTCGACAACTTGGTTGAGCTGCCGATCAATCTTGATGAGAAGAAGGGTCTCACCCGCGACACCACCGACCGGGATTTGGCGTATATCGCCACCAGGATGGAGGAGGCAGCCGCAGCTGAGGCCGCGGGCGAGTTCGGGTACTCCTTGGACGAGGCAGACGCAGCGGACACGGTGAGCCGGGCCGAGGAGGAGGAGATCCTTAAACTGCTGAGGCAGCCTGCCGGGACGAGCGACGCTGCCGGGCAGGGCACAGAGTCAAGTGAGCCCGCCGAGGAGGACGCCGAATCGGGCGACGACTCGGGCGACCCTTCAGAAGACTCAGGCGGGTCTTTGGGCCTCGACGACGCTTCCTCATCCTCGGAGAATTCTCCGCCACCGCCAAGTCCTCTGCCACAGCCAAAGAAGCGCCTCCGAGAGACCACTGACACGGCGAGGTAGCCGGCGCCCCGACAGCATCCGCAGCGTCGCTCGACGCGTGCCACCACGACGAGCAAGACGTCAAGGAGGCACCCCGCGCCTCAGCGGCAGGCGGAGGGGGATCTTCCCGAACCGGTTCCGGCGTTCCTTCCGCCCCTCGGTCTTCGGCGACGAACGGAGTGGGGTCTTCTTAGCCCACGGCTCCGGAGCCCGCCATGCGCCCGAGGGAGCCTACCCCTCCAGCTCCTCGCGCCGGAACGCGCGAGGCGGACTTCGACTTCTCCGTCCTTAGTTCCGACGAGGAGGAGGAAGAGTAAGCACTTGCAACTCTTATTTGTTTTTATTTTTTTGTTGCTCTTGTCTTGAATTCTCTTTGCCTGACTCTGATCTTGATGTTTGCCCTTCAGGACCTTGGCGCAGAGAGTAGCGAAGAGGGCCAAGATCCCGGTGGTCGATCTCGAGGACGATCCCGTCGCAGCGGCAGGGGATGCGCCGGTGACGAGCTTGCCGGACCAGCCAGCTGCCCCGCAGGGCAGCCCCCAGCGTAAGTCCTTTGTTTACTTTTTCGCTTCTTGGACGCGCTTGAGCTTCTTATCCTTGCTAATGTCTTGTTTGCTTGTTGACTTGCGCAGAAGTGGAGCCGCAGCCTCAGGAGCGTCAAGAGACTGCTCCCAACGAGCCGCTCGTCCCACCCTCCCCGCCAAGGAGGAGCTCCCCGGCGAGGGAGAGCGCTCCGCCAAGGGCGGGTACTCCGCCAAGGGCGAGTACCCCGCCAAGGGCGAGCACCCCGACAAGGGTGGGCACCCCGCCAAGGGAAGGCGCCAGCGGCCCTCCACCGACGGGGACCACTACTACGCCGCCAAGGGAGAACTCCCCAACAAGGATCCCCGTAGAGGAAGAGGCCCGCGCAGGTAACCCTTGTACTTTTCTTCTCTTGAATTCTTCTTTTTGGATATTTGCTTGACGATTCTTCTTTTCTTTTTCTTCTGTCAGATCCGCCCGCCCCGGAGCCGATGGAGACAGAGGCCATCGCCGAGGAGGACGCACGCGGCAATGCTGGCGAAGCCACCACCGCTGAAGGGATGGCCGGCGCCGACGAGCCAGCCGCCGATGAGACCGCCGCGGCCACTGACGCGGTAGCTGAGGAGGGGACCGGCGACCGCACTGACGGCCCTTAGGCCGCAGGAGCGTCGGACGCTGTGCTGGCCGCCGACCCCTCCGTCGCCGCGACTGGGCCGGGTGTCTACCTGGAGGCCGCCAACGGGGTCTTCATCCAAGTCCCGTGGGCATCTTCGTCAAGGGCGCCCGTGGAGGGGGAGAGCTTCGATGGAGAAGTCCTTGCCTCCGCCGGGCCGAGGGTTGTCGATGCGCCCGGCAGCAACAACGAGCCCGAGGAGGAGCAGCTCTTGCGCCGGCTTCTGGCCTTGTATCGTGCCAGGCAGGCCAAGCTGGAGTCCCGAGAGGCTCTGGCTGCCAAGGCTGGCGTCGATATGGAGAAGCGCGCCGAGGATCTCCGCGCTGCCAACCAAGCGGCTCTCTGGAACTTGGCGGAGGAGCGGGAGGAGCTCGCCGGGGCGCACCAGGCGTTCATCCTCGAGAAGGCCGAGGTTGAGGAGCAGCAACGACTAGCCGCCGAGGATCTGTCTCGGCGGGAGGGAGAGCTCAGGCAGCGGAAGGTCGACCTCGATAGCCACAAGGACGACCTTACCGCGCGCGAGCAGTCCATTGGCGGGGCTCTGCAGGAGGCGAGGGACGCCACTGCTGCCGCAGAGACCGCCAAGAGAGACTTGGAGGCGAGGGTGGCGCAGTTGGAGACGAGCTTGAAGACGAGCGAGGAGAGGATTGCCGCGCTCACGTTGGCGCGGGAGAAAGACGCCCACACCCACTCGGAGCTGCAGGTCCGCCTCTCCGACAAGGGTCATGAACTCACCGCCGCCAAAGACTCCATCGCGGACTTGGAGCTGAAGCTGTCCACCCTCACGGAATCGCTCGACGGGGCCCGGAACAGGGAGACGAAGCTGAATGAAGATCTCCGGGCTGAGAGGGCACTGTTAGAGAGCGCCGCCCTCACGCAGAACAACTTCAGGCAGACGGTGGAGCAGTGGACCGAGGAGCTCGTCGCCTCCGCCGCCAACATCGACAAGGAGATGGTGGCGCTAGGGACGGAGCACCTCGTGTACTCCCCCGACGAGAACCTCCCCCACAGCGCCAAGCTGAGCTTGTTCTTTAGAGGAGTGGCGCCGGCCCTCGCGCAGCTACGGGAAAGGCTCCTCACACAGCTGGCGAACGAGGCGCGCAGGCTCTGCACGGGTACTATGGAGCGAGTGTTGACGTAGATCGTCCACCGCAACCCCGGGATCAATCTTGACAACGTCCTCCGGACCTTGCCACCCGACGCTGACCAGGAAGCGCTGAAGGCTCGAGTTGCCCACATCGTGGCCAAGGTGGGGAATATCAGGTGGGTTGACGGCGACCGTGTAGACTAGGTTGTTCTTTCTGCTTCTCTTGTCGCTGCCAATTCAGTCATGGACAGTAGTTTGTTAGAACAGCGACAAGTCAACTTGTAATATAACTTTATTTTGGGTAATTGATGCATCTCCCTTGCTTGGTTCCTTTACTTTGTATGCTTCTCACCCTACGCTTTTAGGGAACTTGCCGGCAAAGGAACCCTTGCCGCGAGCGTTGAGTGAGGGATTTCAGAAGCCTGCTGGCAATGCCCCTGCCGGCAAGAAACCTTGTCGTAGCTAGTCGCAGCACACTTAGATTGTTGAGCGAACTCGAGAACGAAGTAAGGGCGCGACACTTGTCGCAGCTCACTTAAGCCGTTGAGCGTGCTCGAAACAAAGTAAGGGCGCGGCTAGCCACGGGTAGGTTCCTCCGCGCACAGGTTTTCCATACAAAGCGTGGTTGTTCAAGGAAGATAACTAAGAATTTTAAAAATTTGAATGCTCAAACTTTGGCAACTTAGCTTTCGTGGGTTGTTTGCTTCCCGGCAAGGCTTTCTTCTCTTGAACAGCGCTTGGTCCATACCACTGTCTCCTCCCCC
>LR738712.1:202318477-202363651 GCA_902687465.1 Secale cereale
CCCACCCCCGGCAAACTTGTGTGCGAGGAACAGTTTTTCTGCTTCGAGAGAAAAAAGGAAAAAGGGAGGAAACACAGATATGGAGCCCTGTGGCTTGTCATTGCTTACCGGGGGTTGTGTGCTGCACAAAGTGTCAGATAACACATTCAAGAAAACGGAAAGGCATGAAATGACAAGTCGTGCGAAGCACAAAAGTTTTACTGATGCACGGGGTCTGCGCCCGGCTTTGTACAAAGGTTTACATGCAACAGCGGCAAGACTTGTACAAAAGGTGGTTGCCGGAACGGATCACGGCAACCGCGCCTCATGGGTGAAACTTGCGAAGATGCTCAATGTTCCAGGAGTTGCTCACCGGTAAGCCTTCTTCGGTCTCAAGGCGGACAGCGCCGGGCCTTGTGACTTGTCTCACCCGATAAGGGCCTTCCCACTTCGGCGTCAACTTGTTGGAATTCTTGGCAGACTGAACGCGCTGAAGAACATGGTCACCTTCCTCAAGACTTCTGGCTCTAACTTTGCGGCTATGGTAGCGGCGCAAAGCCTGCTGGTATCGAGCAGCTCGTACAGCATCCTGAAGACGGTTCTCCTCGAGGAGCAGTGCATCATCTTGCCGCAGCTGCTCTTGCTCGAGCTCATCATAAGAGAGCACTCGAGGAGACCCGTATACGAGTTCTGTGGGGAGAACTGCCTCTGCTCCATAGACAAGAGCAAAGGGTGTCTGCCCGGTGGCTCGATTTGGTGTCCTCCTGATTGACCAAAGAGCCGTCGGCAACTACTCAATCCAGTTTCTTCCGCACTTGTGCAGCCTGTCGAAAGTTCTTGTCTTGAGCCCGCGCAGCACTTCAGCGTTTGCCCTCTCTGCTTGACCGTTGCTCCTTGGGTGAGCAACAGAAGCGAAGCAGACCTTGGCGCCAAGGTCTTGGACGTATTGCATGAAGGTGCGACTTGTGAACTGTGTGCCCTTGTCGGTGATGATCCTGTTAGGGATTCCGAAACGGCAAACAATTGACCTGAAGAACTTGACTGCTGACTGTGCGGTCACCTTTCTCACTGGTTCCACTTCCGGCCACATTGTGAACTTGTCGATGGCGACGTACAAGTACTCAAAGCCCCCGACTGCGCGGGGAAAGGGGCCGAGGATGTCGAGCCCCCAGACCGAAAAGGGCCAGGACAAAGGGACCGTCTGGAGAGCTTGAGCTGGCTGATGTATTTGCTTGGCATGGAACTGGCACGCTTCACACTTCGTTACTTGTGCAGTTGCATCTTGGAGGGCTTCTGGCCGAAAGAAACCTTGCCGGAACGCCTTCCCGGCAAGTGCTCTTGCGCCAATGTGGTGGCCACATATGCCTCCATGTATTTCCGCCAACAGCTTCTGTCCATCTTCCCGGGAAATGCACTTCAATCTGACACCATTGAGTCTTCTCCTGTACAGCTCATTGCCGACGAACTGGTACATACTTGACTGCCTGGTTATTCTCTCTATCTTTTCTGGCTCTTCGGGAAGTTCTCCAGTTTGAAGAAATCGGACAATTTGATGTGCCCAAGTTGGAGCTTGAGGCTCAACAACAAGGACTAAAGGCATCAGTGCTGCTGCGGGAACGTCAGCTTCTACGGCAAGAACCTGCGGCTCTGCCGAAGCTGAACGTTCCCCGGAAAGCTCGCCGGGGCAAGAATTGCCGGGAACACCTGCTTCAACTGTACGAACCCTATGGTCCGCAAGAGCATACTGTTCCTCAGCAACTTGGTCATTGATCTTGGGGACCTTGGCGGCGATTTCAGGAAGATCCGCCGGCAAGTAGTCGCCGGAGACCAACTTTCTCTTCTTGCTTTGCCCAGTTGATGGTGTAACGGATGGCTGAGTTAGCTTGAGCATGAAGGTTCCTGGTTCCACATGTAGCTTCAATGCAGCACACTTTGACAGGCCGTCTGCGATGTCATTTTGAGCCCTCGGGACGTGCTCCATCTGTAGGCTTTCAAAGTGTTCTTCAAGCTTTCTCACTTCGTCGACGTAAGCTTCCATCAACGGGCTCTGGTAGCTCTTGTTTACTTGTGGGACAACCAACTGTGAATCTCCCCGCACAATCAGCTTCTTGATCCCAAGTTCTGCTGCAATTCTGAGGCCGGCAAGAAAACCCTCATACTCTGCAGTATTATTTGTTGCTTGCTCCTTGGGAAAGTGCATTTGGACAACGTACTTGAGGTGCTCTCCGGTGGGTGCGACCAGCAGCACACCAGCACCGGCGCCTTGCAGCGAGAAGGCACCATCGAAGTACATTATCCGTTCTTTGCTTGCTTCTTTGGCGGGGATGCTTGTCTCTGGAATCTCTTCGTCTGGCGTTGGTGTCCATTCTGCTATGAACTCTGCCAATGCTCTGCTCTGAATAGTTGAAGTACTTTCAAACTTGAGAGCAAAGCTCGACAGCTCCAGTGCCCACTCGACAATCCTTCCAGTTGCTTCTGCATTTTGCAATATCCTCTTTAGCGGAAAGCGAGTGACCACTGTTATCTCATGTGCTTGGAAGTAGTGGCGCAGTTTTCTCACGGCCATGAGGAGGCCGAAAAGCAGCTTCTGCACCCCAGAGTATCTTGACCTAGCACCCTGCAAGAGGGAACTGACAAAATAAACTGGGCGCTGCACCATCTTCTTTCGACGTCTTCTTGCATCTGTGCTGACTCATCCTTGTCGGGGCCAGAGTTTGTCAGGGAAGCCCCCTGCTTGTCGCTGGATGTGCTTGCCGGGGCCGTGGCCTCCTCATCTGCCTCCCTTTCCGCTACCAACGCAGCACTAACCACCTGATTGGTCGCTGCTAAGTATAGCAGCAACTTCTCTTGTGGCTTAGGTGCGACAAGTATTGGAGTGGAGGATAGGTATCCTTTCAAGTCCTGCAGTGCTGCCTCCGCTTCCGGAGTCCATTTCATAGGACCCGCCTTTTTTAAGATTTTGAAAAACGGCAGGGCGCGTTCTGCAAACTTAGAAATGAACCTGCTAAGGGCAGCCACACAACCAGCAAGTATCCGTACATCCTTGACGCGCTTCGGGGCTTCGATCTGCTCGATGGCTTTGATCTTGTCGGGATTAGCTTCAATCCCCCTCTGGGACACATAGAACCCGAGAAGCTTGCCGGAGGGGACTCCGAAGACGAACTTCTCGGGGTTGAGCTTGAGTTGTATCTTGCGCAGGTTTGCAAAGGTTTCTTCTAGGTCTTGAATCAGGGTATCTTTGTCCTTGCTCTTGACCACTATATCATCCATGTAAGCTTCTACATTCCTGTGTATCTGTGGCTCAAAAGCAGTGTGGACTACCCTTGAAAACGTTGAACGCGCATTATTCAATCCAAAGGGCATACGTATGAAATAGTAAGTGTCACATGGAGTAATGAACGCGGTCTTCTCTTCATCTTCCTCAGCCATGAATATCTGGTGGTACCCGGAGTATTCATCAAGAAATGAAAGCAACTCACATCCAGCCGTGGAGTCAACGATCTGGTCAATGCGCGACAAGGGAAATGGATCCTTGGGACAAGCTTTATTCACATCAGTGAAGTCTATACAAAGTCTCCACTTCCCATTAGCTTTGCGCACGACAACTGGATTGGCCAGCCACGTGGGATGAAGTACACCTCTAACAAGGCCTGCTGCTTCCAACTTCTTGATCTCTCCAGCTATAAACTCTTGGCGCTCCAACGCTTGCTTCCTGACCTTCTGCTTGACGGGCCGCGCATGAGGACAAACGGCAAGCTTGTGCTCAATTACTTTCCTGGGAACACCGGGGATGTCAGACGGTTGCCATGCAAACACGTCCACATTCGCCCGCAGGAAAGCAATGAGCGCACTTTCCTATTTAGGATCAAGCGTAGCACTGATGGTGAAGGTACCACCAGTGCCGTCCTCCTTGGCGGACATCTTTTTGGTTGCAGGTGGAGCAGCCATTCCCTTCTTGCACTTGCCGGTGGAGCTCGATGGTGCGTCCTCGACGGCAGCGCAGCACTCCGAAGAGGTGCGTTTGCCGGAGTGGGCTCCAGAGCTCTTGCCGGACTTGGTCTTGTTCTTTCCCCCGGGAGCTTCAGCGGCAAGTGTCTTGCTGTCTGCTGCGGCTGCTGCATCCCGGTAGATCTTGTCGGCGCAAATAAGCGCGTCCTTCTTGTCGCCGGGGATAGAGATGACGCTTATTGGCCCTGGCATCTTGAGCATGTTGTAGGCGTAGTGAGAGGCTGCCATGAACTTGGCGAGCGCTGGACGGCCAAGTATCCCATTGTATGGCAATGGGATATCGGCAACGTCGAATGTAATCCTCTCAGTCCTGAAGTTTAGCTCTCCGCCAAAGGTTACTGGCAACGTGATCTTCCCCTTCGGCTTGGTCCTTCCCGGGTTGATCCCTTGGAACGTCCCGGTTTCTTCGAGCTCGCTGTCGGGGATCTGTAGCTTCCGGATCACAGCGGAGGAGATCAGGTTCAGGCCGGCCCCGCCGTCAACCAGCATCTTGGTGACCTTGAGGTTGCGGATGGTTGGCGAAACCAACATCGGCAAGCACCCGACTGCAGTTGTGCGGTCAGGGTGATCCTCAATGTCGAAGATGATGGGCGTGCTGGACCACTTCAGTAGCTTGTGCGACTCGACGGGTGGCTCTGCTGCATTTACTTCCCGCACCCATTGTTTGAGTTGGCGGTGGGAAGTATGCAGAGAGGCACCTCCATCAACGCAAAAAACTTCTGTGGCCTTTTGGAACTCCTGCTTGCTGTTGTCTCCGTCATCCATGTCCTCGTCGTCGTCTTCGTCTTCGTCCTTGTCGCGGCCGCGGGGAGGTCTACCTCCTTGCCGCTGCTTGGCCTTGCCGCGGCGTCCTCCCCGGCCATTGAATGGCCGCTTCTTGCCGGACTCTCCTCCACCTCCTTGGGCCTTCTCCTTGTCGCGTCGCTCGTACTCAGCCTTCTGCTGCTCGACAAGGTATTCGACCCTTTTGCAGTTCTGGAGATCGTGGCCCTTGGTACGGTGGATCTTGCAGTACTGCTTGTCGGAGCCGTCCTGCTTGTCGGCGGCTGCTACAGGGGCAGCTTCCTTGCCGGAGCTACCAGCCTGAGCTATCTTGGCGCCAGCCTCCTTGCCGGACTGCTCCACAACCAGTACTTCTTTGTTCTTCTTCTTCTTATTGTTCCGCCGCCGGTTTTTCCTTACCGGGGCGGCATCCTCACTGTCCGTTCCCCTTGTCCCAACATCCTCTCCGGGGAGTCTCCTCCCCTCTTCAGCGCGTGCGCACTTGTCAGCCAGAGCGTAAAGCTCACTGACGTCTTGTATCTTGCACATCGCCATCTCCTCCCTCATCCGACGGTTACGCACGTTCTGATGGAACGCGCTAATAACTGCGGCAGGGTGGACGTCCGGGATGTTGTGCTGGACGCGGCTGAATCTCTGGATGTATTTCCGCAGGGACTCTCCTTCCTTCTGGGCTAGAATGTGAAGATCACTCTCCTGGCCGTGGGGATTGTGGCCGCCTGTGAAGGCGCCGACAAACTGGTGGCATAGGTCTGCCCAAGAAGAGATGGAGTTCTCCGGCAAGTGCATGAGCCAAGATCTGACATTGGGCTTGAGCACAAGAGGGAAGTAGTTCGCCAGAATATTCTCATCCCGTCCCCCGGCAGCCTGCACCGCAATGGTGTAGATACTGAGGAACTCCGAGGGATGGGTCTTACCGTCGTACTTCTCGGGTACGTCGGGCTTGAAGTTCTTCATGCTGGGCCACTGGACTTGCCGCAGCTCTCGGGTGAACGCAGGGCAACCTGCCACGTACGGCAAGTCACCTGGTTCACCGGGCGCATGCATGTCGACAGCGGTCCCAGCGCGTTGGTCGGACTGTCGTGGCGCTTCTCTTCGACGCTCGATGCGAGTCCGAGCGTCTTCTTGTCGCCTGTCGTCGAGGACTTGGCGTTGATCGCGGCGAGCTCGCAGATCCGACGACGCTGTGGAATCGTCGTCGACGTTGATCTGGCGAGTCGGCGATTTCTGCTTCCGCGGCGGGGAGTGCACGGTAGTTGCACCCCCGGCGGTCTTGTCTCCATCGGCCTTCGCTTGGCTGACTTGCCGCGGCCGTGATGTTGCCCGCTGCTGCGGCGTGTCGTTGTTGGCGAAGGCGATGAGGCTTTGAATGGTAGCCCTCCAGTCTTCGGCCTTGTCTGCCGCTGGAGGGAAGTCGAGGAGCAGCTGAGCTCTAGCTTGAGCCTCTGCTGGAGTGGAGGGGAGCAGTGGTGAGCGGTGCGAGGAGCGAGATATGCTCGGACTTCTAACAGCGTTAGAAGGAGCAGGGTCTCGCCCCGGCGACCGCGCCTTGCTCGTGCCAGCACGTTGGCCTTGAGCGTCCCGCGACCCGCCTACTTGTCCTTGGCCCAGCAAGCGGATGGTACCCTGCGTACCACGCCATCGCTGTTCCGGCACCTCCTGAGAGGGGCGTGGCGCGTCCACGGACGCCGAAGTCTTGGAGTGAGCTCGGTCGTCCGTCTTGTCCTTGGACTTGGCGGCGCCGTGAGTTTCCTCGCCGGCGTCCGTCCTTCCGCCAGCCTCTACCCCACCAACCGTTGGTTCTGGTGTTGGTGGGATCGACGTGGACGGACCTCCGACCTCCGAAGCCTTCTTCTTCGGTGGCATGCTGATGTAGTCGATGAGGTTGATGAAGTTGACGAAGCTGCTGAAGATTACGCCCGCGTGAACGCCGGATCAGGTTCGCACAACCTCGTGGTCCCCTACCTGGCGCGCCAAAGATGTCGGGGAAACTGATCGCCCCCGAAAACCTATGGGACCGGAGCCCCTTTTCGGTACGCCAAGGGAGCGGAGGGAGCACAAAGAGTGGATCGAGGTGCGCACGCGAGCAGTTTACCCAGGTTCGGGCCGCACGGATGCGTAAAACCCTACTCCTGCCTTGGTTTTGTTATTGAGTTCTTGGCTCGGGAGCAAGAAGATCTACAGTACCGGCTACACCGAGCGTGGGAGTGATCAAACTTCGGAACCCCCATACGTTGTGCATGGGCCTCCTTTTATAGGTCCAAGGGGTCACCGACAGGTGCCAACGTAGTTGAGGGTAAAAGCGTAAAACTGGTGGTAGTTGTAACAGTGGATGTACAGTGCTCTGTACCTAACCTAGACGGTGGGGGACAAGGGCATTGAATGCCCGTCGCCGTCGCCCCAAATAGTGTAAAAAGCGTCCGTCCGGGCGTCTCCGTTCGCCACGACAGAGGTCTTGTCATTGTGGCTTGCCACCGTGTACCCCAGGCTGCACAGCCATCTGCCACGTGCCCCTGGAAGGGCCCCAGGGCGACGCGTGGCCAGATGAGCTGGAGCGCAGGCACACAGTGCAAGCTTGCCGCGGCAAGCACCTTGCCACAGTCGCTACCTTGTCGCGCCCTGAAGCTTGTCGCTCCCCGGGCCTTGCCGGGGCGCGCGATACGCCACGGCAAGTCTTCTGAAATGTTGTTCTTCGGTCTTCCTGGCAAGCTCCTCTTGCCAGGGTCTTGCGCTAGAGGGGTGGTCTTGAGCCTGGAGCGGCCTTCCCGGCAAGCACCTCTTGCCGGGGTCTTGTTTCTTAACTTGAATACTTTGTTCTTGAATGGCTCAAAAGGAACTAGAGTGGGTCTTGGTGAGCGCGTGGTGAGCCCTGCCACGGGACGCTGCTACTGCCCGTGCACAAGTCGGGATACTAAGGTACCCCTACTTTAGTACACCGACAGACTGGATTCCAAATCTATCAATGTCATTCAAAGAAACAATGGTGGGGCGTCTGGGTATGGTAATATGTTTACCGTACTTTCAGTTTGTTAGTCCACCGATTGGTGGGCTGACACTGGGGCCAATATTCATGTGTGTGCTGATGTGTCTTTGTTTTCTGGCAGCATATAAATACGAAATCCACGGGGATGCTCAGCTTGATTTTAGTGGAACTGCACAAAATATTCAGATGGTTTGTGTCCTCCATAATAATACTTCATCATGCACAATACATAGAATGGTTCTCTAATCATTTGTCGTCACCTTGAGCCACCGGACTATCAGATGACAAACTGATCACAAACCCTGCCCGCTCCACAATCATATGCATTACATATTGCTACTCCTCGAGCTTGTGTTGTATTCCCTCGAAGTGGAAAGGGAGATGCAGCACAGTAGTGTAAGTATTTCCCTCAGTTTTTGAGAACCAAGGTATTAATCCTATAGGAGACCACGCGCGAGTCCCTCGCACCTGCACAAACAAATAATAACTTTGCAGCCAACGCGATAAGGGGTTGTCAATCCCTTTACGGTAACTTACAAAAGTGAGATCTGATACAGATGATAGTTTATATTTTTGGTATTTTTTGATTATAAGAACACAAAGTAAAAGCAGAAAAAGTAAAGTAGATGTAGATTGATATGTTGAGAATAGACCTGGGGGCCATAGTGTTCTCTAGTGGCTTCTCTCATGATGGCATTATTCTACGGCGGGTAAACAAATTACTGTCGAGCAATTGATAGAAAAGCGAATAATTATGAGACTATCTAGGCATGATCATTATACATAGGCATCACATCCGAGACAAGTAGACCGACTCATGCCTGCATCTACTACTGTTACTCCACACATCGACCGCTATCCAGCATGCATCTAGTGTATTGTGTTCATAAGAACACAGTAACGCCTTAAGCAAGATGACATGATGTAGAGGGATAAACTCAAGAAATATGATATAAACCCCTTCTTTTTATTTCCGATGGCAACAATACAATACGTGTCGTGCTGCCCCTACTGTCACGTGGAAAGGACACCGCAAGATTGAACCCCAAAGCCAAGCACTTCTCCCATTGCATGAACTATAGATCTAGTAGGCCAAACCAAACCAATAATTCAAGGAGACTTGCAAGGATATTATAATCATACATAAAGAGTTCAGATAAGAACCAAATATTTCTCATAGATAATCTTGATCATAAACCCACAATTCATCGGATCTCGACAAACACACTGCAAAAAGAGATTACATCGAATAGATCTCCTCAATGACCGACGAGAACTTTGTACTGAGATCCAAAGAGAGAGAAGAAGCCATCTAGATACTAGCTATGGACCCGAAGGTCTGTGGTAAACTACTCACAACTCATGGTGAGGCGATGATGTTGATGTAGAAGCACTCCGTAGTAGATTCCCCCTCCGGCGGAGCTTCGGAACAGGCCCCAAGATGGGATCTCACGGTAACAGGCCCCAAGATGGGATCTCACGGTAACAGAAGGTTACATTAGTGGAACTAGGGTTTTCTCTGTTGCTCTGATGGTTTCGGGGTACGTAGGCTTATATAGGAGGAAGGAGGGCACTGGGGGCCTTACGTGGGGCCCACGAGGCAGGGGGCACTCCATAGGGGGCCACGCCCCCTCCCCTCGTGGGCACCATGTGGCCCCTACTCGGTGGTTCTCAAGTCTCCTGTGCGTGATTATCTCCAAAAATATCTTTCCCGAAAGTTTCATTCCGTTTGGACTCCGTTTGATGTTCCTTATGTGCAAAACCGTGAAACAGGAAAAAACAGCAATCTGGACTGGGCATTTGGGTTAGTAGGTTAGTCCCAAAAATAATATAAAAGTGTATGACAAATGCCCATTAAACATCCAAAACATCATAAATAATACTCCCTCAGTTCCTAACTGTAAGGTGCATTAGTTTTTCAAAAAGTCAACTCTTGTCTATGTTTGACCAACTTTGCAGCAAAATACATAAAGATTTATAATACTAACTATATAAAATGTAAAAATATATTTCATGATGAATCTAGTGATAATGATTTGGTATTCTAGATATTGATATTTTTGTCTATAAACTTGGTCAAACTTAGAGAAGTTTGACTTTTTGAAAAAATAATACACCTTATATTAAGGAACAGAGGGAGTAGCATGGAACAATAAAAAATTATAGATACGTTAGAGACGTATCAAGCATCCCCAAGCTTAATTCATGCTCGTCCTCGAGTAGGTAAATGATAAAAACATAATTTTTGATGTGGAATGCTAACCAATATAGTTTTTCAATGTAATTCTCTTAATTGTGGCATGAATGTTCAGATCTGAAAGATTCAAGAAAAAAAGTCTATATTGACATAAGAAATAATAATAATTCAAGCATACTAACAAAGCAATCATGTCTTCTCAAAATACTATGTCTAAAGAAAGTTATCCCTACAAAATCATATAGTCTGGCTATGCTCCCTCTTCATCACACAAAATATTCATATCATGCACAACCCCGATTTCAGCCAAGCACTTGTTTTCATACTCTATTCTTTCAAACCTTTCAACTTTCACGCAATACATGAGCGTGAGCCATGGACATAACACTATGGGTGGAATAGAGAGGTGGTTGCGGAGAAGACAAAAAGGAGGGAGATAGTCTCACATCGACTAGGCGTATCAACGGGCTATGGAGATGCCTATCAATAGATATCAATGTGAGTGAGTAGGGATTGCCATGCAATGGATGCACTAGAGCTAAATATATATGAAAGCTCAACAAAAGAAACTAGTGGGTGTGCATCCAACTTGCTTGCACACCAAGACCTAGGGCATTTGAGGAAGCCCATCGTTGGAATATACAAGCCAAGCTGTATAATGAAAATTTCCAATAGTATATGAAGGTGGCTAAATATGAGACTCTCTATCATGAATAACATGATGCTACTTTAAAGCAAAAGTGTGGAAAAAGATACTAGCAATTGTCCCTTTTTCTTTTTTTGGGCCTTTCTTTTTTTTCTTTGGCCTTTCTTTTTTTCTGTGGAGGGGCTTTATTGATTTAGCATTTCCTCACATGGGACAATGATCTAATACTGATGATCATCACACTTTCATTGAATTAAAACTCGATACTAGAACAAATATGACTCTATATGAATGCCTCCGGCGGTGTACCGGGATGTGCATTGAATCAAGAGTGACATGTATGAAAAATTATGCATGGTCTCTTTGCCGCAAATACGATGTCAGCTACATGATCATGCATGGCAGTATGACAATATGATGTGTGTCATATGAACGGAACGATGGAAAGTTGCATGGCAATATATCTCGGAATCGCTATGGAAATGCCATGATAGGTAGGTATGGTGGCTGTTTTGAGTAATATATATGGTGGTTGTTTTCAGGAAGGATACATACTGGGTGTATGGTACCGACGAAAGTTGCGCGGTACAAGAGAGGCTAGCAATGGTGGAAGGGTGAGAGTGCGTATAATCCATGGACTCAACATTAGTCATAAGAACTCATATATTTATTGCAAAAATCCACGAGTCATCAAAACAAAGCAATCAATGCATGCTCCTAGGGGGAAGGTTGGTAGGAGTTAACCATCGCGCGCCCCCGACCTCCACACAAAGGTTGACACTTTACAAATACCTCATGCTCTAATTTCGTCACATAGCGGTTCACCATACGTGCATGTTACGGGAATTACTAACCTTAACACACGTATTTCTCAATTCCATAATAGTTCCACTAGCATGACTCTAATATCACTATCCTCATATCTCAAAACAATTATCAAGCATCCAACTTCTCTTCATATTCAATGCACTTAGTCTGAAAGTTTTTACTACATTGATATTGGGTGAATATCATGTGAAGACTAATTTTATAGCCTAAACACATTACCTTGCTGTTTTAATAGACTCTCAAATGGATATAAGTGAAGCATGAGAGTTCAACAATTTCTTCAAAATATTATCACCACCGTGCTCTAAAAGATATAAATGAAGCACTAGAGCAAAGACTATTCAACTCAAAAGATATAAGTGAAGCACATAGAGTTTTATAACAATTCCTAGGCCATATTTAACTCTCTCAAATAGGTGTGTCCAGCAAGGATAATTGTGGCAAACTAACATGCAAAGACTCAACTTATACAAGACGCTCCAATTAAAACACATATCATGCGGTGAATAAAAATATAGCTCCGAGTATAGTTAACGATGGATGAAGACGAAAGAGGGGATGCCTTCCCGGGGCACTCCCAAGCTTAGGCTTTCGGTTTTCCTTGAATTTTACCTTGGGGTGCCATGGTCATCCCCAAGCTTAGGCTCTTTCCACTCTTTGTTCCATAGTCCATCAAAGCAATATTCAAAACTTGAAAACTTCACAACACAAAACTTAGACAAAAATCTCGTGAGCTCCGTTAGTATAAGAAAGCAAACCACTACTCAAAGGTACTGCAATGAATTCATTCTTTATTTATTTTGGTGTTAAACCTACTGTATTCCAACTTCTCTATGGTTCATATCTCCCAATATTACTCGTAGATGCATTGAAATAAGCAAACAACACACGAAAAACAGAATCTGTCAAAAACAGAACAGTCTGTAGTAATCTGCAGGTTTCGCATAGGTTTCGCATACTTCTGTACTCCAAAAAATTAAAACTAAATTGGTAAACGTGAGGAATTTGTCTATTAATCATCTGCAAAAAGAATCAACTAAATAGCACGCTCTAGTACAATCTGATGACCATTCTAGTGAGCGCTAACGATTCTGTTTTTCACAGCAAGATCACATAAACTTCAAACAAGTCTTCCCAAAGGTTCTACTTGGCGCAAACACTAAACAAAACACAAAACCACATCTAAACAGAAGCTAGATGCAATGTTTATTCCCTAACAGCAGCAAATACAAAAAAATATAAAATTGGGTTGCCTCCCAACAAGCGCTATCGTTTTACGCCCCATGCTAGGCACGATACATGATAGATCTAGGTATTGCCGTCTTTGGAAGGCAATCCAACAGTGGTTCTCATAATAGATTCATATGGTAATTTGATTTTCTTTCTAGGAAAGTGCTCCATGCCTTTCCTTAACGGAAATTTGAAACTAATATTTCCTTCCTTCATATCAATAATTGCACCAATCGTTCTAAGGAAAGGTCTACCAAGAATAATAGGACATGAAGGATTGCAATCTATATCAAGAATAATGAAATCTACGGGCACATAATTCCTATTGGAAACAATAAGAACATCATTAATCCTTACCATAGGATTCTTAATAGTGGAATCCGCAAGATGCAAATTTGAAGAACAATCATCAAGCTCATGGAACCCTAGCAAATCAGACAAAGTTATTGGGATAGTGGAGACACTTGCACCCAAATCACACAAAGCATAGCATTCATGATCTTTAATTTTTATTTTGATAGTAGGTTCCGACTCATCATAAAGCTTTCTAGGGATAGAAACTTCTAACTCAAGTTTTTCTTCGTAATATTGCATCAAAGCATCAACTATGTGTTTGGTGAAAGCTTTATTTTGACAATAAGCATGCGGAGAGTTTAGTACGGATTGCAACAAGGAAATACAATCAATCAAAGAGCAATTATCATAATTGAATCCCTTCAAATCCAAAGTAGTGGGTTCATCACTTTGCAAATAATCTCTTCACTCCCACTTTTAACAAGTTTAGCATCAAGATCTAAAAACTCCGAATCATTGGGACACCTTAAAGTAGAATCATCTCCAATCTTATCTTCATCAAGATTTATACAAGAAAACAAGGATATATTAGGAGACACATCAATAACTTTCAGAGATTCATCTTTATTTGCATTATAACTAGAAGAACACGCTTTTATATAATTCTCTCTTTTAGCACGCATCCTAGTGGTTCTCTCTTTGCATTCATCAATGGAAATTCTCATGGCTTTGAGAGACTCAATGATATCATGCTTAGGTGGGATAGATCTAAGTTTCAAAGATTCAACATCAAGAGTAATTCTATCCACACTCCTAGCAAATTCATCAATCTTAAGCAATTTTTCTTCAAGCAAAGCATTGAAATTCTTTGCGATATCGTAAAATCCTTAACACTAGTTTCAAATTCAGAAGGCATCTTTCCATAAGAGTTGTTGTAGAAATTACCATAATTATTAGAGGAATTACTAGGAAAAGGCCTAGGATTAAAGTTCCGTCTATAAGCATTGTTACCAAAATTATTCCTACCAACAAAATTCACATCCAGAGATTCATTGTTATTTTCAATCAAAGTGGACAAATGCATATCATTAGGATCAGAAGAAGCACTCTTAGCAGCAAATAATTTCATAAGTTCATCCATCTTTCCACTCAAAACACTAATTTCTTCAATAGCATGCACTTTTTTACTAGTAGATCTTTCGGTGTGCCATTGAGAATAATTAACCATAATATTATCTAGGAGTTTGGTAGCTTCTCCTAAGGTAGTTTCCATGAAAGTGCCTCCTGCGGTCGAATCTAAAAGATCTCTAGAAGCAAAATTCAAGCCAGCATAAAAGTTATGAATAATCATCCATATATTCAAACCATGTGTATGGCAATTACGTATCATTAATTTCATTCCCTCCCAAGCTTGTGCAACATGCTCATGATCTAGTTGCTTAAAATTCATAATATCATTTCTAAGAGAGATGATCTTAGCAGGAGGGAAATACTTAGAGATAAAAGCATCTTTGCACTTATTCCACGAATCAATACTATTTCTAGGCAAAGAAGAAAACCAAGTTTTAGCATGATCTCTAAGTGAAAATGGAAATAACTTCAATTTAACAATATCGTTATCTGTATCCCTTTTCTTTTGTATATCACACAAATCAACAAAGTTGTTTAGATGGGTAGCGGCATCTTCACTAGGAAGGCCGGAGAATTGATCTTTCATGACAAGATTCAACAAAGCAGCATTGATCTCACAAGATTCAGCATCGGTAATAGGAGCAATCGGAGTGCTAATAAAATCGTTATTGTTGGTATTGGAGAAGCCACACAATTTGGTATTGTTCTGAGCCATAGTGACAAGCAAGCAATCCAACTCACACAAGCAAACAAGAAGCAAGCGAACGATAAACACACGGCACAAGAAGGGTAAATAAAACGGCAAGGGTGAAGTGGGGGAGAGGAAAACGAGAGGCAAAAAATGTAATGCGAAGGATAAGGGTTTGTGATAGGTACTTGGTATATGACTTTTGCGTAAGCCTCCCTGGCAACGGCGCCAGAAATACTTCTTGCTACTTCTCGAGCTTGTGTTGTATTCCCTCGAAGAGGAAAGGGAGATGCGGCACAGTAGCGTAAGTATTTCCCTTAGTTTTTGAGAACCAAGGTATCAATCCACTAGGAGACCACGCACGAGTCCCTCGCACCTGCACAAACAAATAAGAACTTCGTAGGCAACGCGACATGGGGTTGTCAATCCCTTTATGGTCACTTACGAAAGTGAGATCTGATAGAGATGATAGTTTTTATTTTTGGTACTTTTTGATTATAAGAACAACAAGTAAAAGCAAAAAAAGTAAAGTAGATGTAGATTGATATGTCGAGAAATTGATAGAAAAGCGAATAATTATGAGACTATCTAGGCATGATCATTATATATAGGCATCAAGTCCGAGACAAGTAGAACGACTCCTGCGTGTATCTACTACTATCCAGCATGCATCTAGTGTATTGAATTCATAAGAACAGAGTAACGCCTTAAGCAAGATGACATGAGGTAGAGGGCTAAACTCAAGCAATATGATATAAACCCCTTCTTTTTATCCTCTATGGCAATAATACAATACGTGCCTTGCTGCCCCTACTATCACAGGGAAAGGACACCGCAAGATTGAACCCAAAGCCAAGCACTTCTCCCATTGGAAGAGCTATAGATCTAGTAGGCCAAACCAAACCAATAATTCGAAGAGACTAGCAAGGATATTATAATCATACATAATGAGTTCAGAGAAGAACCAAGTATTTCTCATAGATAATCTTGATCATAAACCCACAATTCTACGGATCTCGACAAACACACCGCAAAAAGATTTTACATCCAATAGATCTCCTCGAGGACTGAGGAGAACTTTGTACTGAGATCCAAAGAGAGAGAAGAAGCCATCTAGATACTAGTTATGGACCCGAAGGTCTGTGGTAAACTACTCACAACTCATGGTGAGGCGATGATGATGATGTAGAAGCACTCCGTGGTAGCTCCCTCCTCCGGCGGAGCTCCGGAACAGGCCCCAAGATGGGATATCACGAGAACAGAAGGTTACAGCGGTGGAACTAGGGTTTTCTCTGTTGCTCTGATGGTTTCGGGGTACGTAGGCTTATATAGGAGGAAGGAGGGCATTGGGGCCTTACGTGGGGGCCACGAGGCAGGGGGCGCGCCCTAGGGGTGCGCGCCCCCACCCTCGTGGGCACCACGTGGCCCGGACTCCGTGGTTCTCAAGTCTCCCGTGCGTGATTTTCTCCAAAAATATCTCTCCCGAAGGTTTCATTCCGTTTGGACTCCGTTTGATATTCCTTTTCTGCAAAACCCTCAAACAGGCAAAAAACAACAATCTGGACTGGGCCTTTGGGTTAGTAGGTTAGTCCCAAAAATAATATAAGAGTGTATGACAAAGCCCATTAAACATCGAAAACATGACAAATAATAGCATGGAACAATCTAAAATTATAGATATGTTGGAGACGTATCACATATTTTGAATGGGAAAAGCATGTCAAAGTTGACATTAGTTTAATATATTGGAATTGGAAAACCTTGTCAATTTTTGCTCATTGATGTTAGCCAGAAGACATGAAGTTGACATTAGTTTAATATATTGGAATTGGAAAATGGGCTTTAAAAAATAATAAATGGGATGTAATTATAAAAACTGGGCAGTAACTATAAAAAAATGCACCAAGCATGAAATTAGTTTATATAATATTATTTATGGATTTTGAAAATCTTAATTTTTAATTGTTGCACGGGCAATATTTCGTTAGATTTTTACGTAATGCAAATTTATATTTAATCTGACTAGAAATTTCGGGATAAAAATATTTCGGAGCCCATCAAAATGTGGGAAATTTTATTGAAGTTTGTCTTGAACGGTTGGTTGAAATTATTAATCGTTGTGCTACCTAGAAAATGGTTTGTACTTTTAACAAACAATAAAATGAGCCCAGATCATTTTTTCTGAAGAATACCCAATCCAGGCCTATTTATTTCTCTACGCCCTGATGGGCTGCAACTCTTTCAAGACGCCTGCAAATCTTGAAAGTAATATGAAATTGGATGCAAATATAAAAACAGATGACAAATTGGAAATTACTTTATAATTTCTGAATTTTTTCACATTTTCAGATTCCTATTTCACTTGGCATTAACCTAATTTAAATATATCTTCAAAGTACTTTAAATCTGGCTCGACATATCGGTATTGAAAATAGTTTGGAACCCACAGAAATTTGCAAAATTGGCCCTGGCCAACCTAAAAAACCGACTGCAATAAATTGCATACGAAGTTACAATGAGCTATATATAAATTATTAAAAAAAGAGGGAATGGTCTGACTTATGGGCCAATTAAGTTGACGCGTATGCAAGATTTTTTTAGTTATATGCGTCAACAAACAATTCTAGCAGACGTAGCCGTTGGATGTCAATCCGATGGCCGTCGTGTTTCTTCAATCTCTGATCTTCTTGCTCCAGCCGCCAAATCCAGTGCTGGCGGGACCGCCTCCTCGCGCCTCCCGTGCATGCCTCCCCGCCCCCTACTACTCCCACCGCTTGTCAGGGCATCCCTCTACTCACCAACACCCCCTGTTATTCTGCGGCGAAGGCAGCCTCACAACACAACCGAACCAGTGAACCCTCTTACTCCTCTCCGCGTGGGCAACCACTGCCGCGTCTTCCCCGGCTCCGCATCATCCGCTTCCTAGGCCTCGCCGTCGTCCCCTTCCTAGGCCTTGCCATCGTCCACCGCCCTGGTGCTCTCAGCGCGGCCTGGTCAACATGGTCAAGGAACGACTTCCACTGGAAGAGTACTGTCGTGGAGAGGCTGACAGCTGGGTACACGGCAGCCGCAAGGAAGTGCCTCCATATTACGTGGAAAATAATTATTCCTCCACCTGATATCAGGGACCCACGGGACGAGCCACCATATTTGGTGAAAAAATGTTTCCCCCTGACTGCTGGGACGCACCGGACGGGCCACCGTATTTCGAGAAAAAAAACGTCCCCCCCCCACTGTGAGCTGGGACCCACCGGAAGTTCCTCCTTATTACGCACACAAAAACGAATACTCCCCCTTCTAGTTGGGACCCAGTATAGTGGGAGGTTGACTTGTGGGCCGACTAAGTTGACAGGGATGGAGGGCTTTGTCAACTTAGTCAATTTGCACGATTCTAGGTTCATTGACCATACGATGTCCATCCAACGGCCGTAGTGATTCTTCAACCTCTGGTCTTCTTGCTCCAGCCGCCCAAACCAGCGCCGGTCGTGCCTCGTGCTCCTGCCTCCCGTGGATGGCTGCGATGCCGCGGAGGCCTCCCCGCCCCCTACTACTCTCACAACTGGCCAGGGAATCCCTCTACTCACCCACACGCCCTGTTATTTTGTAGCAACGGCATCCTCACATCGCAGCCGAACCAGTGAACCCTCGTACTCCTGTCCGCATGGGCATCCACTGTCGCGTCTTCCCCGGCTCCGTGTCGTCCCCTTCCTAGGCCTCGTCGCCGTCCACCGCCCTGGTGCTCTCGGCAAGGTGTGGTCAACATGGTCAAGGAACGACTTCCATCGGAAGAGTACTGTCGTGGAGAGGCTGACAGCTGGGTCCATGGCTGCCGCAAGGAAGTGCCTCCTTATTACGCGGAAAATAATTATTCCTCCACTTGACAGCAGGGACCCACCGGACAAGCCACCGTATTTGGCGAAAAAAACATTCCCCCCGCTGTCAGCTCGGACCCACCGGAAGTGCCTCCTTATTACGCACAAAAAATGAATACTCCCCCTGCTAGCCGGGACCCAGTATAGTGGGAGGCTGACTTGTGGGCCTACTAAGTTGACGGGGACGGACGGCTTTGTCAACTTAGACAATATGCACGATTCTAGCTCAATTGACCTTACGAAGTCCATCCAATGGCCGCAGTGCTTCTTCAACCTCTGGTCTTCTTGCTCCAGCCGCCCAAACCAGCGCCGGTGGTGCCTCGTGCTCCTGCCTCCCGTGGCCGGCTGCGATGCCGCGGAGGCCTCCCCACCCCCTACTACTCCCACCACTGGCCAGGCCATCCCTCTACTCACCCACACCCCATGTTATTCTGCGCGACGGCAGCCTCACACTGCAGCCGAACCAGTGAACCCTCGTCCTCCTCTCCGCGTGGGCATCCACTATTGCATCTACCCTGGCTCCACGTCGTCCCCTTCCTAGGCCTCGTCGCCGTCCACCGCCCTGGTGCTCTCGGCGAGGCATGGTCAACGTGGTCAAGGAACGACTTCCATCGGAAGAGTACTATCGTTGAGAGGCTGACAGCTGGGTCCACGACAGCCGCAAGGAAGTGCCTCCTTATTACGCGGAAAATAATTATTCCTTCACTTGACAATAGGGACCCACCAGACGAGCCACCGTATTTGGCGAAAAAAGGTTTCCCCCCTGACTGCTGGGACCCATCGGACGGGCCACCGTATTTCGTGAAATTGACGTTCCCCCCGCTGTCAGCTTGGACCCACCGGAAGTGCCTCCTTATTACGCCCAAAAAAAATGAATACCCCCCTGCTAGCTGGGACCCAGTAAAGAGGGAGGCTGACTTGTGGGCCTACTAAGTTGATGGGGACGGAGGGCTTTGTCAACATAGTAAATATGCACGATTCTAGCTCCATTGACCGTACAATGTCCATCCAATGGCCGTAGTGCTTCTTCAACCTCTGGTCTTCTTGCTCCAGCCGCCCAAACCAGCACCGGTCTTGCCTCATGCTCCTACCTCCCATGGGCGGCTACGATGCCGCGGAGGCCTCTCCGCGCACTACTACTCCCACCACTGACCCGGCCATCCCTCTTCTCACCCACACCCCCTGTTATTCTGCGGCGATGGCGGCCTCACACCGCAGCCGAACCAGTGAACCCTCGTACTCCTCTCCACGTGGGAATCCACTGCCACGTCTTCCCTGGCTCCGTGTCGTCCCCTTCCTAGGCCTCACCGTCGTCCACCGGCCTGGTGCTTTTGGCACAGCCTAGTCAACGTGGTCAAGGAACGACTTTCGTCGGAAGAGTACTATCGTGGAGAGGCTGACAGCTGGGTGCACGACAGCCGCAAGGAAGTGCCTCCTTATTACGCGGAAAATAATTATTCCTCCACCTGACAGCAGGGACCCACCGGACGGGCCACCATATTTGGCGAAAAAATGTTTCCCCCCTGACTGCTGGGACCCATCGGACGGCCCATCGTATTTCACGAAAAAAAATGTTCCCCCCGCTGTCAGCTAGGACCCACCGGAAGTTCCTCCTTATTACGCACAAAAAATGAATACCCCCCTCCTAGCTGGGACCTAGTATAGTGGGAGGCTAACTTGTGGGCCTACTAAGTTAACAGGGACAGATTGCTTTGTCTACTTAGTCAATATGCACGATTCTAGCTCCATTGACCGTACGATGTCCATCCAACAGCCGTAGTGCTTCTTCAACCTTTAGTCTTCCTTCTCCAGCCGCCCAAACCAGCGCCGGTCGTGCCTCGTGCTCCTGCCTCCCATGACCGGCTGCGATGCCGCGAAGGCCTCATCGCCCCCTACAACTCCCACCGCTGGCCAGGCCATCCCTCTACTCACCCACACCCCCTGTTATTCTGCGACGACAGCTGCCTCACACCGTAGTCAAACCAGTGAACCCTCGTACTTCTCTCCGCGCGGGCTTCCACTGCCACGTCGTCCCCTTCCTAGGCCTCACCGTTGTCCACTGCCCTAGTGCTCTCGACACGGTGTGGTCAATGTGGTCAAGGAACGACTTCCATCAGAAGAGTACTATACGTGGAGAGGCTGACAGCTGGGTCCACGGCCGCAGCAAGGAAGTGCCTCCTTATTACGAGCAAAATAATTATTCCTCCACCTGACAGCGGGGACCCACAGGATGGGCCACCGTATTTCGCGAAAAAAACATTTCCCCCTGACTGCTGGGACCCACCAGCTGCATCTTCGCATGCAAGGAAGTGCGTCCGGTTAAAAAAATGATTCGCCCCCCTGACTATTGGGACCCACCAGCTACATCTTCGCACGCAAGGAAGTGCCTGACAGTTGGGACCCACTTGGTCGAAGCGTACGTAGCATTGTCATTCTGGTGGCGAACGTGTACGTACATACTGGTCGATGTAGAGATGCGCACGTGTCGTAGTAGAGGCGTGCACGTAGCATCTACACATACGTACAACGCCAAGTGTGCAAGAACGAAAATACGGCCACGTACGTACATACGGGCAGGGTCTCGAATGCCTACTCGCACATACGTACGGCTAGGCTTCGTGTACATGGCTAGGTCAGAACGGAGAAACAGCGTCATCGTCGTGTTCATGGGGAGCCAACCGGATGGGTCGGAACGGAATGCGTCGTCGTTTTCATCGGGAGGGCTTGGACGGAACAACCGATGGAAACGAGACATGGCGTACCGCAGAACGGAGGAAACGGCCTTGTGTTCGACCGGCCACATTCGAAACGGGATCATGTTCATCGGGGGGGGTCTGGCGTACCACAAAACGGAGGAAACGGACCTCCTACGGTCGAAACGGGTGTCCTGTTGATCAGGAGGGGTGTGGCGTACCGCAAAACAGAGGAAACAGACTTGTGTTGGAGCGCTACGGTCGAAACGGGGGTCATGTTTATCAGCAGGGGTGTGGCGTACCGCAAAACGGAGGAAATAGACTTGTGTTGGAGCGCTACAGTCGAAACGGGGGTCCTGTTTATCGGGAGGGGTGTGGCGTACCGCAAAACGGGACTCCCCGGGATACTGTTCATCACCACCGTCGACCCCCTCCAGCCACCACGGGCTACTGTTCATCCACCGCCGACCTCCTCCAGCCTCCACCAGCGACTGTTCAGCCTCTACCGCGCGCTACTCCACCGGCTACTATTCAACCAGCCCTCTCCACGGGCTCCTGTTCAACCACCCCTCCACGGGCTACTGTTCATCCAGCTCTCCACCATCTACTGTTCATGCAGCCCTCCATGGGGTGGTTCTGTTCATGCAGCCCTCCACGGGGTCATGTTCATGCAGCCCCAACCGGCTTGATCGAACGGGGTCCTGTTCATGCAGAGGAAACACCACGGATCCTGTTCAGCCACCCCCACCGGGAACTGTTCATCCAAACCCCCCAGCAACACTCACTATTCATGCAAAGGCAGCATCGATCGGCTTCAGTTAGTAGCAGTAGCGAAGGAATCGCTTGATCAGGTTCAGTTAACAGCCATCGATCGATCGCTCAGGTTCAATAATGTGTAACTTGCAGTGCAATCGCTCGGGTTCAGTTAGAGCCTAACTGCTCGCTCGGGTTCAGTTAGAGCCCAACGCCTCGCACCCACGCGCGTGCGTGTACGAGAGAAACGTGCATCGCTCGGACCCGACCACCCACCGTAATCGGGAACACCCCGATATTTTCCTCGCCCTCGCTTCTACCACGGTTTTTCCCATCATGGACGGCCCAAAGAATGTCATGCAGTCGCGTCTCTGGCCCGCCCACGACGAAAAGACCATTTTCTGTCATGATTTTTTGTCATACAAGTAGGACCCCACCACATCTATGATGATACCGTGTTTTGTCACAATTATTGTCATAGAAGTGTCATAAGTATGACAGAAAAAAGTTTTGTTCGGCCCAAAATTTCACGGATGTGTCTTTTTTTTGTGGTGGAACCTCACAGCCAACGCGATAAGGGGTTGTCAATCCCTTCACGGTCACTTATGAGAGTTAGATCTTATAGATAGGATAGGATAATATTTTTGCTATTTTTTGGGTATAGAAATAGAAAGTAAAGAAAGCAAATAAGCAATGTCGACAGAAATTGGCTAGTTGATGGGAAAGTAATATGATAAAGATAGACCCATGGGCCATATTTTTCACTAGTGGATTCTCTCATGATAGCAGAATTCTACGGTGGGTGAACAGATTACTGTCGAGCAATTGATAGAAAAGTGCATAGTTATGACAATATCTAGGCATGACGATTGTATATAGGCATCATGTCCATGAAAAGTAGACCGAAACGATTCTGCATCTACTACTATTACTCCACACATCGACAGCTATCCAGCATGCATCTAGAGTATTAAGTTCATAAGAATAGAGTAACGCCTTAAGCAAGATGACATGATGTAGAGGGATAAACTCAAGCAATATGATATAAACCCCATCTTTTTATCCTTGATGGCAACAATACTATACGTGCCTTGTGGCCCTACTATCACTGGGAAAGGACACAACAAGATTGAACCCAAAGCCAAGCACTTCTCCCATTCCAAGAACTATAGATCTACTAGGCCAAACCAAACCAATAATTCAAAGAGACTTGTAAAGATATTATAATCATACAAAAAAGATTTCAAAAAAGAATCCAATATTGTTCATAGATAATCTTTATCATAAACCACAATTCATTGGATCTTGACATACACACCACAAAAAGATTACATCGAATAGATCACCTCGAAGATCGAGGTGAACTTTGTATTGATATCCAAAGAGACGTAAGAAGCCATCTAGCTAATAACTATGGACCCGAAGTTCTGTGGTAAACTACTCACAACTCATCGGAGAGGCTATGGTTTTGATGTAGAAGCCCTCCGTCATCAATGCCCCATCCGGCGGAGGTCCGGAACAGTCCCCAAGATGGGATCTCACGGGAACCGAAGGTTACGGCGTTGGAATTAGGGTATTTTCATGGTCCTCGATGTTTTCAGGGTATATGGGTATATATAGGAGGAAAAAGTATGTCGATGGAGCAACGTGGGGCCCACGAGGGTGGGGGCGCACCTACCCCCCTAGGCGCGCCCTGCCTGCTCGTGGGAACCTCGTTTCTTCTCTGACTTTTACTACAAGTCTCTCGTGAAGGTATCGTTCCAAAAAATAACTCTCTTGAAGGTTTCATTCCGTTTGGACTCCGTTTGATCTTTTCTGCGTAACACTGAAATAGGCAAAAAAACAGCAATTTGCACTGGGCCTTGGGTTAGTAGGTTAGTCCCAAAATTATTTAAAAGTGTATAATACAGCCCATTAAACATCCAAAACATAATATATAATAACATGGAACAATAAAAAATTATAGATACGCTTGAGATGTATCAAGCATCCCCAAGCTTAATTCCTGCTCGTCCTCGAGTAGGTAAATGATAAAAACAGAAATTTTGATGTGGAATGCTAACCAACATAATTCTTAATGTAATTCTCTTTATTGTGGAAGGAATGTTCAGATCCGTAAGATTCAAGACAAAAGTCTATATTGACATAAGAATACTAATACTTCAAGCATACTTACAAAGCAATCATGTCTTCTCAAAATAACATGGCCAAAGAAAGTTATCCCTACAAAATCATATAGTCTGGCTATGCTCTATCTTTATCACATAAAATATTTAAATCATGCACAACCCCGGTTTCAGCCAAGCAATTGTTTCACACATTAATTCTTTCAAACCATTCAAATTTCACGCAATACAAGAGCGTGAGTCATGGATATAGCACTATGTGGAATAGAGTGGTGGTTGTGGAGAAGACAAAAGAAGAAGATAGTCTCACATTAACTAGGCGTATCAATGGGCTATGGAGATGCCCATCAATAGATATCAATGTGAGTGAGTAGGGATTGCCATGCAACGGATGCACTAGAGCTATAAGTGTATGAAAGCTCATGAAAATTCTCACTAGTATATGAATGTGTCAAAAGAAGAGACTCTCTATGTATGAAAGCTAAACAAAAGAAACTAAGTGGGTGTGCATCCAACTTGCTTGCTCACAAAGACCTAGGGCATTTTGAGGAAGCCCATTGTTGGAATATACAAGCCAAGTTCTATAACGAAAATTCCCACTACTATATGAAAGTGACAAAACAAAAGACTCTCTATCATGAAGATTATGGTGCTAATTTGAAGCACAATTGTGGAAAAGGATAGTAGCATTGTCCCTTCTCTCTCTCTCTCTCTCTTTGGAGGGGCTTTTCCCTTTTTTATTAGCCCCCCTCTTTTTTGGGGCCATCTTTTTTTTTATTTGGCCTTTCTCTCTTACTTTTATTTACTCACAAGGGACAATGCTCTAATAATGAAGATCATCACACTTTTATTTACTTACAACTGAAAGATTACAACTCGAAGCTAGAACAAAATATTACTCTATGTGGATGATGATGATGAAGCATGTCATATGAACGGAATGGTGGAAAGTTGCATGGCAATATATCTCGGAATGGCTATGGAAAAGCCATGATAAATAGGTATGGTCGCTGTTTTGAGGAAGGTATATGGTGGGTGTATGGTACCGGCGAAATTTGCGTGGTACAAGAGAGGCTAGCAATGGTGGAAGGGTGAGAGTGCGTATAATCCATGGACTCAACATTAGTCATAAAGAACTCATATACTTATTGCAAAAATCTACGAGTTAACAAAGCAAAGTATTCAACGCATGCTCCTAGGGGAAGGGTTGGTAGGAGTTAACCATCGCGCGATCCTGACCTCCACACAAAGGATGACTCTCAATAAACAAAGCATGCTCCAACTTCATCACATAACGGTTCACCATACGTGCATGCTACGGGAATCACAACCTTTAACACAAGTCTTTCTCAAATTCACAATAACTCCACTAGCATGACTCTAATATCACCATCCACACATCTGAAAAAAATCATCAAGTATCAAACTTCTCATCATATTCAATGCACTTTATATGAAAGTTTTTCCTATATTCATCTTGGATGCCTATCATATTAGGACTAGTTTTATAACCAAAGCACATTACCATGCTGTTCTAAGAGACTCTCAAATAGATATAAGTGAAGCATGAGAGATCAATAATTTCTACAAAATAAAACCACCACCATGCTCTAAAAGATATAAGTGAAGCCCTAGAGCAAAACTATCTAGCTCAAAATATATAAGTGAAGCACATAGAGTATTTTAACAAATTCTAAATCATATTTATCTCTCTCAAATGGTGTGTCCAGCAAGGATGACTATGGCAAACTAAAATGCAAAGACTCAAATCATACATGACGCTCCAAGCAAAACACATATCATGTGGTGAATAAAAATATAGTCTCAAGTAAAATTACCGATAGAGAAACACGAATGAGGGGATGCCTTCCCGGGACATCCCCAAGCATAGGCTTTTGGTTGTACTTGAGTTTTACCTTGGGGTGCCTTGGGCATCCCCAAGCTTAGGCCACTCTTTGTTCCATTTTCCACCAAATCCATACTCAAAACTTGAAAACTTCACAACACAAAACTTAGCCAAAATTCTCGTGAGCTCCGTTAGTATAAGAAAACAAACCACCACTCAAAGGTACTGTAATGAACTCATTCCTTCTTTATATTGGTGTTAAACCTACTGTATTCCAACTTCTCTATGATTCATACCCCCCGATACTACTCACAGATTCATCAAAATAAGCAAACAACACACGAAAAACTGAATCTGTCAAAAACATAACAGTCTGTAGTAGTCTGTAACTTTAGAATACTTCCATAACTCCTAAATTTTTTTGAAATAAATTGTTGGATGTGAGGAATTTGTCTATTAATCATCTACAAAAATAATCAACTAAAAAGCACTCTCCAGCAAAAAATGACAGCCAATCTCGTGAGTGCAAAAGTTTCTGTTTTTTATAGCATGATCACATAAACTTCACACAAGTCTTCCCAAAGGTTCTACTTGGCACAAAAACTAATTAAAACACAAAACCACATCTAAACATAAGCTAGATTAAATATTTATTCCTAAACAGAAGCAAAAACAAAGAAAATCAAATTGGGTTGCCTCCCAACAAGCGCTACCGTTTAACGCCCCTAGCTAGGCACGATACACGAATAGATCTAGGTATTGCCATCTCTGGGTTTTTTTCTTTTAGTGGGATCACGCTCGAATCCGGGAGGTTCTTGTTTCCCTTCGTACTTAGAAATTTTCAGATCTAAAGAATCCAACCGCTTATTGCAAAGGGTGATCAACATATTCATGCGATGTAAATTCCGCCAACACTCTTAAGAGGTTCAAGAGACTTTTGTAAAAATATTATTACTTCGCAGATCTTATCAAAAACTTGTGTCTCCTCCGGGGTGGTATGTGGCCCAAACAAATTATTAAGGCATTATAGGAATCAAGAGTGTGGCTACCCAAGAAATTCCCTCCGGTAATGGTATCAAGAATATGTCTATTCCAAGTAGTGATGCCAACATAAAAATTGTGAAGAACCATGGAAGTGGAAAGCTTCCAAGTAGATCTGTTTTGAGCATTGAAAATTATATACCAAGCATCTTTTAGATTTTCTTCCTCCCTTGGTTTAAAATTAAGAACCTCACTCTCGGGAGTATTGATAATGATAGGCGTGCTAGCCATGACGGCAAGGCAAAGCGATAAAACACACGGAAAAAGAAGGGCAAGTCAAACGGCAAGGGTGAAGTGGGGGAGAGGAAAAAAAGAGGAAAATAATATAGTGCGAGGGATAAGGGATTGTGATAGGTACTTGGTATATGACTTTTGCGTAGATCTCCCCGGCAACGGCGCCTGAAATTCTTCTTGCTACTTCTCGAGCTTGAGTTGTATTCCCTCGAAGAGGAAAGGGTGATGCAGCATAGTAGCGTAAGTATTTCCCTCAGTTTTTGAGAACCAAGGTATCAATCCAGTAGGAGACCACGCGCAAGTCCCTCGCTCCTACACAAACAACTAAGAACCTCGCAGCCAACACGATATGGGGTTGTCAATCCCTTCATGGTCACTTACGAGAGTGAGATCTGATAGATAGGATAGGATAATATTTTTGGTATTTGTTGGTATAGAAATAGAAAGTAAAGAAAGCACATAAGCAATGGCGACAGAAATTGGCTAGTTGACGGGAAAGTAATATGATAAAGATAGACCCGGGGGCTATAGGTTTCACTAGTGGCTTCTCTCATGATAGCAGAATTCTACAGTGGGTGAACAAATTATTGTCGAGCAATTGATAGAAAAGCGCATAGTTATGAGAATATCTAGGCATGATCATTGTATATAGGCATCATGTCCGTGACAAGTAGACCAAAACGATTCTGCATCTACTACTATTACTCCACACATCGACCGCTATCTAGCATGCATCTAGAGAATTAAGTTCATAAGAACAGAGTAATGCCTTAAGCAAGATGACATGATGTAGAGGGATAAACTCAACGATATGATATAAACCCCATCCTTTTATCCTCGATGGCAACAATACTATATGAGCCTTGCTGCCCCTACTGTCACTGGGAAAGGACACCGCAAGATTGAACCCAAAGCCAAGCACTTCTCCCATTGCAAGAACTATAGATCTAGTAGGCCAAACCAAACCAAATATTTGAAGAGACTTGCAAGGATATTATAATCGTACATATAAGATTTCAGAAAAGAATCCACTATTGTTCATAGATAATCTTGATCATAAACCCACAACTCATCGGATCTCGACAAACACACCGCAAAAAGATTACATCGAATAGATCACCTCGAAGATCGAGGAGAACCTTGTATTGAGATCCAAATGGAGAGAATAAGCCATCTATCTAATAACTATGGACCCGAAGGTCTGTGGTAAACTACTCACAACTCATGAGAGTGGCTATGGTATTGATGTAGAAGCCCTCCGTGATCGATGCCCCCTCCGGCGGAGCTCCGGAACAGGCCCCAAGATGGAATCTCACGGGAAGAGAAGCATAAGTCGGTGGAATTAGGGTTTCTTCATGCTCCTCGATGTTTTCAGGGTATATTGGTATATATATAGGAGGAAAAAGTACGTCGGTGAAGCAACGTGGGGCCCACGAGGGTGGGGGCACGCCTACCCCCTAGGCGCGCCCTACCCCCTCGTGGGCACCTCATTTCTTCTCTGACTTGTACTCCAAGTCTCTTGTGAAGGTATTGTTCCAAAAATAACTCTCCCAAAGGTTTCATTCCGTTTGGACTTCGTTTGATATTCCTTTTCTGCGAAACACTGAAATTGGCAAAAAAGCAACAATTTGCACCGGGACTCGGGTTACTAGGTTAGTCCCAAAAATAATATAAAAGTGTATAATAAAGCGCACACTAGTAGAAAACAGGGCTTTGGTCCAGGCCTGTCTAGCCCATTAGCCCCGGTTCAATCTAGAACCGGGTCCAATGGGGGCACTGGACCCGGTTTGTGAGCCCAGGGGGCCGGCCGGGCCACGTGGGCCATTGGTCCCGATTCGGAGGAGTGCCAGGGCAAGGCTGCACAGCCCCGGGGCGACACTCACGAGGCTCGGCCAGGGCCAGCTGACGACCAAGCTCCGCAAGATGATGTTCCTGAAGCCTCGACCGCTATGTCTAGCGACCAAGCTCCTGGGGCCATCTCGCCTCTGGAGGCACCACGCCCTCAGGAGAGCCAGCCCCCCACCCTCATCGAGCACCCGGTCTACTTCGTCAGCACGGTGCTCCGTGACGCTCGTGCACGCTACCCCATGCCGCATAAGCTTCTGCTCGCGCTCCTCCTCGCTTGGCGCAAGATGCATCATTACTTCCAAGGCCACCCCATCAAGGTCGTCTAGGCTTACCCGCTGGAGAGGGTACTCCGGAGCCCCAAAGATGTGGGAAGGTCATCAAAGGAGCCGCGCTCGCTGACTTCGTGGCAGAATGAACCGACACCTCGGAGCTCGAAGCGGGTGAGGACCGATCCCTCTCTCCAGAAAGTGAAGCGCCGGACGGCTGGGTCATGTACTTTGACGGTGCGTTCGCACGCCAGGGCGAGTGGGCTGGAGCTATGATCATCTCGCCCACAAAGGACAAGCTTTACAATGTCATGCAGCTCTGCTTTTAGTAGGGCGAGAAGGTCTCCAACAATATCGCGTGCCTCATCGCTGGCCTTAAGGCTGCAGCGGTCCTGGGAGTGAAGCGCCTCATCATCAGGGGCGACTCGCAGCTCCTCATCAACTTGTCCAACAAGGTATACGAACCAAAGGACGAGCACATGAAGGCATACCTTGTCGAGGTACGCAAAATGGAGAAGCGGTTCTTGGGCCTGGAGCTGCAGCACGTGCCCCGCGGCACAAACAAGGAAGCTGACGACATCGCCCAAAGGCCATCCAAGCGTGTGCCCAGGAGCCCAGTATCTTCGAGGAATTGCTCTTCAAGCCTTCGACATCACCACCGCCTCAAGAGGAACTCCCCCAGCCACTGACCTCGGGAGACCCCGTCTGTGGCCCGACCTCGGGAGCACGCCTACTCCTGGCGCTCGAGCTTCAGGAGGGGTGCTCGACCGAGGAGCTCAAGGCATATCTGCTGCGAGGAGCGCTGCCGCAGAAAGAAGAGGACGCAAAGCGTGTAGTCTGATAGGCCACAGCGTATTGCATTCAATACGGTGAGCTTTACAGAAAATGACCAAATGATGTTTCTTTATGGTGCATCTCCAGGAAGCAAGGGAGTGAGTTGTTAGCTGACATACACTCCGGGGACTGCGGGCATCACTCGTCATTGTGCACCCAGGTTGGAAAGGCATTCCGCAGCGGTTTCTACTGGCCTGCGGCGCTCAATGACGCAGCCGAGCTGGTGAAGTCCCACGAGGCTTGCCAATTCCATGCAAAGCAGATCCACCAGCCGGCTCAGGGCCTCCAATCTGTCCCACTCTCCTGGCCATTCGCGTTCAGGGGGATGGATATCCTGGGCCCATTCCCTTGAGCTCCTGGGGGCTACCGCGACCTCTATGTCGTCATCGACAAGTTACCCAAATGTGTGAAAGTGGAAGTCGTCCACACCATCCTAGCCGGATTCGCGGTCAAGTTCATCAAGGGTCTCATAAGCCGGTTCGGGGTCCCCAACCATATCATCACCGAGAACGGCTCATAGTTCACTAGCAACCTCTTCAAGACATATTGTGCTAACCTTGGAACGCAGATTTGCTACGCTTCGGTGGCACACCCCAGGAGCAATGGCCAGGCCGAGTGCGCCAATGCGGAGGTCTTAAGAGGCCTCAAGGCCTGTGGTAAGGGCTGGCACGACGAGCTCTAGTCCGTATTGTGGTCCATCCGCACCAGCGCCACCAAGACATCAAGCGAGACCCCGTTCTTCCTGGTTTACGAAGAAGAAGTGGTTCTCCCTCACGAGGTCAAGTATCGCTCCATGCGGGTCCTGGCGTTCGATGAAACGCAGAAGGATGCCATGTGGGGGATGGACCTTGTGCTGGGGGAGGAACGCCGTCGAGAAGCCACGCTCCGAGTGGCAAGGTACTAGCCGGCGTTGCGATGGTACCACTGTCGCAGCGACCGCTCCAGGACGCTCGAGGTGGCGATCTCGTCCTGAGGCGGGTGCTCTCCAGGGAAGGGCTGCACAAGCTCTCACCCATGTGGGAGGGCCCGTTTAGGATTGCCCATGTATCCAGACCTCGTGCCATGCACCTGGAGACACAGGTCAGGATTCCCATCCAGAACGCCTGGAACATCCAGCATCTCCGGAAGTTCTACCCATGAAGCAAGGCCCAGTGCCTGTGAAGGGGTCTCCGCTCGTGACACTCTCATGTAATAATGAGTGGGCCTATACATGCCCCGAAGTCTCCAGAGTGTCGCCCTCGGGCCTCGGGGGCTCCCTCCCACGTCCTAGTGGCAACACTTAGCTCCACGCTGGTGAGAAGACTAGACTAGGTGTCGGATGCGGCTGTTCATTTGCTTTCTGTAGTTGGCTTGCCCCTTCTTTCTTTCTCTTAATGGAATTTGAAGTTCTGGCATTTCTCGAATGGCTTGGTTGAACCGCTTCTCTCTCTGATCCTTCCCTTGATTCTTTGCTTTGTGCTAGGGCGGCAGTTTCCCGACGCTCTCCCTCACACGCCTCGCAAGGGGGCTTGACAGGGTGGCGTGCGTGAGCGCCCCCTTAGTCTCTATGAGGCGCCCTCGTTTGAGCTCATGATCGGCGCATCCCTCTCTTTATGTCCGGGCCCCATGGGTACCGCGACAAAGTGCGTTTGACCATGTTCAGCCCATGCCTGGGACCTCGCGCAATGAAGGATAAAAATCCCCTAACGAATTTTTGTAGCGCCGCGAAGGGCCGCACCTCATGAGATGGGCGCTACCCCAAATGCGTCAAGAGAAGTTTTCTCGCTCTACGCTCGCATAATGCATGGATCTCGCAACATTATCCGGAAACAGTAAACACAGCAGAAAGCACCATTGAAATCACGGTCCATTACACACCCTATCAGGGCCCCATACTTGTTTTTGGAAATGCAGGACAAAAGGAAAGGCATATACTGGCAAAAGCGGCTCCTACGATGCGGCCGCTCACGAGGATTGGCCCCTCGGGCTTGTTAGAGCCCTCCTCGCGCTTCACTGGGGCGCGGTGACGAGATGACCCACCACCGCCCTCGAAGCGGGCACGACGGCGTGGCGGTTGCTCATAGCTTCCGCTGCTGGAGCTGTCACTGAGGGAGGAGCAGCCTTAGCTGGATGAACCGCGGCCGGCGTCGAGGGCGAGTTCAACCCCACCCTCGTCACGGGCGTTACCAAGGCCGAGCATCTAGCCGCCATCGTTGTCCTTGGGGCAACACCCGGCGCGGCGACCGTCATCCCCGAATACCCTCACGAAGACAGTCGCATCGTCGTCGTGCTTGAAGTGGAGGGTGCACCGCCTGCTCAGGCCATGCGTGCGGGCGAACATCTGCCAACCGCGGGCCAGGGTTACATAGCCCACAGCGTAAACCTCCACCGCGACCCACGAATCCTTGCTGCAGCAACCATCCGCCTGCAGCGAGAGACCGCCGGGACCCGCGGCCGGCAGTTCATCGATGAAGGAGCGTGGGAGCTGAAGCCGAGTGCTAGCCGGGTTCTCCGACCACACGACAAACTCCCGCAGCTCCTCCGCTGAGTGGAAGCGCGGCAGGGAAGGCCGGGTGACCCTGGTGTGCCTCCCTCCATCGATGGGGCTACCACGACATGGGCGATCCCCACCGCAGCCGCCAAGGATGGCGCCGGGCCACGAAGCGGTCCGCCCGTGCCCGTGGCGGGGGTCGTGACATGCTTGCGAGGGCGGCCTTTTTTCCCTTTCAGGCGATGGTGAGCCGGCCCCCTCCGGGCGGGCCTTTCCTCTCTATGTGGCCGAGAACCTCCTCTCCGCCATAGGTGTTGCTGCGAAGCAAGGAGCAAGGAGAAAGAAGAAGAAGTAGCCGGAATAAATGAAGAGATGTGCAACGGGGGCTCCGCCCATCGCCTCATTTATAGCCAGGAGGAGGCCAACCGCCGGCCTCCATAATCGCAGGTAATGATGATCTTTGTGCATGCAGGGACTCATCAATCGTGTAGTTGCCGAGCCGGCTTGGGGAAGTGGAGACGCCCGCATCCTGTCAATCACCACGCGTCAATCAAGGCCGCATGCTTTTGGGGCCTGCGGCGCTCCGCACTTGACCCTTGGCTTCCTCGTGAAGCCAAGTCCGAGCGCGCCTTGGGCCCAGGGGCTAATGTTGGCATTCCGGGAATGGGGGTACCCAGATATGCCTGCCTGCGGCCCAGAGCATGGCTCATCCAGCAGCCTGGTACGGCCCATCTTCATCAGCAAGCCACTCAAGACCCTTGCGAAGGGCCAAGCCTCGCGAGGCGGACGATGGAAGACCTCCCTTGGGGCGGCCTCACTAGGCTGGCTGTCAAGGAAAGGAGATGTCAAGGCAAGGGACACCCCGTGAGGTTCGCGTGACGTGAGCCATGACGACCAGTGCCAGGCGGGCGCCAGCGGGCGCAGGAAGCCATTTTCCCCTTTGGTGCTATAGGGACAAGTGCAGGCGAGGAGTCCCGAGGCGTGAGGCAAAGGTTTCCATATCGGTGCAACGAGACCAAGACCAGCAGGATGGCAGAGCGAAGGTCACCACAGAGCCCACGACGATGTCACCACCACAGCCTTTGGCAGGCGAAGACCACCTTTTGTCATGATGGTTTGTACTAGCTGTCTCCCTTCAAACTTGGCCGTTATGGGATCCCTTCCCGCTCAATATTTGGGAAGTGGACTCAGGCCTCTGTAAATAGGACTAACCACCACAATAGAAGGGGGAGATCAGATGCGGACCGCCTGGACACCCACTAGCTCACCAAGCACGAGAACACCTCTCCTCAGGATGTTGTTCTTCCCGTGTACTCATTCATCCTCAGACTCCAAGGAAATCCACCACACAACTCTGGATTAGGGTATTACACCACAACAGTGGCCCGAACGAGTATAATCCATGTGTCTCTTCTTCTTCGGGTATGATAAGCTAGGCCTAGGAATCGGTGCAAGATTAAACTAGGGAGGGAAGGAGAGATCTTCGTGCGCACCCCAGTGTTCAAACCTCAAGGGTTTGCTGGAACCCAAGATCCGACAGCAGCCCAGCTGTAGGCCCGGCCCACTAGGGGCAGCACTGTCTTCTTCCTCCTGCTAGGAGGAGAAGCAGCTGCATGCCCGGCGCACAGCTCAGTCGCGCCAGCTCCTGCTTGCCACCTCACGGCATCTCGGCGCTTCCAACCGTGCCACGGAGATGCCCTCGTTTTCCTCTGCCTCTCCCCTCCCTCACATCCCCTCTGTCCCTCTCTCTCGCAAGCACAGAGTGCAACCGAGCGCTGCCGTCGGCGCCGTTCGTTGCCATAACGTCCACCGCCTCCCCCTCCACCCCTCACCGTGCCTACGACCTCCATCTTGATGTCCCCGATCTCCTCGACGAGCCACGAGGCCCCCGACATGCCGCAACACTGCCACCGCCGCCGCCATCTTTGTTCGGCTATCAAGATTGCCGGTGACCTCCCGTCGTCACCAGCACCTCCCCGAGATCGCCGAGGCCTCTGTTCAATTAGATGCGAGCTGCTACCTCGACCCCCCTCTCCCTTGGCTCCTTTCCTCCTGCAAACGCCGTTTCCGTCGCGGCCGATAGCTTGGCTCCACCGGCCATGTCGCCGCCATGGACACCATCACCTAAAGCTGCAACCGAGCACACAGCATGGCTCGGCGCAATGCCAGAAGCCCAAAACCCCCTTCAGCTGCTCCTACTGTGCATTGCAACGCCGAAACCACCAAGACCCGAACTCCGGTCGCCGCCTTTGAGCTCACCGCCATCGATTTAGGTCGCCCCTGGCGAAACTGACTACACCAGTAGATGCACGCAATGTCTGGTGTCCGCCGCCCATTTGGTCGTCGAAAATACGAATTCGAGGCCCCAGCCACGTCTGGTCTCACCGGCGTCGAGTCGCCGGTGGGTTTGGCCCTGTTTGACCAGGGTTTGACCGCCCTGAGGTACTGCCATGTGGGGTCACCTCGCTAACTAATCTATATTAGTGCTAATTAACTTAGGTTAGTTAGTTAGACACTGACATATGGGTCCCACTGGTCAGGTTTGACCTGGACCACACCTGTTGACCTGTTGATGTCACACCTACGTCATGTTGATGCAAAACGTCATTTTCTGGATTTAGTTTAAATTAGAATAACCAGGAAATTCTAGAAAATGTTTAAAACTTCTAAAAATCATAGAAAATCAATCGTAACTCAAAATGAAATAATTTATGTATGAAAAATTATCAGAAAAATGCAATCTGTCAATCTGTACCATTTTCATGCATTACGAAGCAAATTAACCTTGCTGTATAGATCAAAACAAGTTAATGCACTTTGGAAATTCATAGTTTGAGTTTGAATTTGAACCTTTGGTTCGAATTGACTCAAACCCCTCTGGTTTAGTTGCATTAGCTCAAATCACAGCATATTTCCATGTCATGGTCATGCGTCATATTGTCGCATTGCATTGATTGTGTTCTTTCCCTGTTTGCCGATTTTGTTCCCTCTCAGTAGACATAGGTCCAACGATGTGATCGATGACACTAATGAAGAGTAGTACTATCTTCAGAAATGCTTGGCAAGCAACCCCCATTGAACATTCTGATAGAATCCCACTCTCTAGCTCTTGCTCTCTTTTACTGCGTTAGGATAACAACAATTCAACTGTTACATGTTATGGTAGTTGAACCCCTTTCCTCTACATGACCTATCATTGCCACAGTAAATAGTTGAAACCCACTAGCATGAGTAGGAGTTGTTTGAGCCATGATGTGCCAACTCATTCTTGCTTGCTTGTTATGCCTGCTATGCTTAGAGTTGTGTCAGGTCAGATTCATCTGGGATGGATTCGAATGGTGTGAACATGTCCTACTATGTGGGAGCTAAGTGTGTGAAAACGATTTGGTAAAGGTAGCGATGAGAGGCCATGTAGGAGTACATGGTAGGTTGTCTCATTGGGACCATCCTCAGGAACTGAGTTCTGTGTCTATGATCCAAGATGGTTACTACCACAGATTGTGTTCCGGTAACTCGACCACTCTCGGCTTATTAATCACCTCGATCTCTGTCCATGAGTTGCAACCAGTTTCTTGTGTTTGTAGGTAGTGCTAGTAGTCTACCAAGTGTCACCCGGTACAGGTGGGCTTGGGACATACTAGGTGCAGTGGCACGGTGTACAAAGTGGCACCCAGATGGTGGGCTTGGGAACCATGCTCACATGGTTTGGGGCCGTGATGGAAACCTCGGCCGGACTCCTTTGCGGATGCAACCCGAATAAGAGATAAACTTGGACTACAGTCTTGCGTGGTTAGTCAGGTCGTGGCCGACACCATCGGCAGTCTTCCGCTTGAAGGTTTCCTAGATACATGACGTGTACATGGCAGTAAGTGGCGAGATCGTATGTGAAGAAGTACACCCCTACAGGGTTAACATGATCTATTCGAATAGCCCCGTTCGCTATAATGGACTACTGGGTTGCTTATGCAGTTCATAGACAGGTGGAACTGGATACTCTAAAATGTGCAAGATAAGCGTGAGTGCTACGGATGACCTTCTCGTAATGAGAAGGGAGCAGATCCATAGTGGTGTATTGATATGGTGAATATGTGGACTCGTGTGCGCCACCTCAACGAGTTACCAACACACGTAGTACAGCATAGCCACTGAGTCAAAGTTGGCTTGCTGCAGCTAAACTGCACCACCCCTTTGTTGATACTGATGCATATGTAGCTAGTTCTGATGTTAGTCTTGATGAGTACATTTGTACTAATGTTTGCTTAATTTATATTTCGTAGAGAGACTTCAGTCTCACTAGTAGTTCCGTGTAGACTTCGACGGTTAGCTTGTTACCTCAGCTACAACCTTGTACCCTTGGAAGGGTCTTGTAGATAGTCAGGCTTTATAGCCTTCTTCCTTTTCAGGTGTCTGTACACATACATGTTTATGCTTCCGTTGCCTATATGCTCTGTATGTTGGGTCATGAGACCCACTGCTTGTAATAAAGGCTATAATGGCTCTTCTGGGCCTTTATCTATATGAGTTGTTGAGTTATGTTGTGATGTCATGTTGAGCAACACATACTTGCATGTTATGCATACGTGTAATGTGTATTGCTATGTGCGGGATCCGACACCTAGTTGTTTATTCTTTGTAGCCTTCCTTATGTGGAAATTCCTCCTAGTGCTTCCACTAAGCCTTGGTAGCTTGCTACTGCTCCGGAACACATGGATTGACCGGCATGTGTCCTTCTTTGCTCCTGTGTCTGTCCCTTTCTGAGAAATGTCACGTGGTGTATACCGTAGTCCTGTTACCTTGCTACAGCCCGGCAACACTAGCTCATGACTGACACGTGCATTGCTGGTCATCTATAACTGTCCCTGTAAGTTTGTGCCAACTTGGGTTTATGACTAGTCATGTCGGCCCGGGTTCTCTATCATATGGATGCTAGCGACACTATCATATACGTGAGCCAAAATGCGCAAACAATCCCAGGCCAGGTAAGGTGGCACCCATGGCGATACCGTGCGTGAGGCCGCAAAGTGATATGATGTGTTACATGCTAGACTGGTGTGACTTAGGATCGGGGTCCCAACATCCTCCCATACAATGCCTCGAAAGGGGCCATCTGCAAACTGGCTTGATAGCTTTTGTTGTATGATAACTCCACATAAGGTAAGTTATCTTCCCAACGAGACCCATAGTCTAGCGCAAAAGCTCTCAACATGTCCTCAAGAATCTGATTGACTCTCTCTATCTGCCCATCGGTCTGTGAATGGAAGCCTGTACTGAACTTTAGCCTGGTACCCAAGTTTCATGTAACTGATTCCAAAACTTTGTGGTAAACTGTGTTCCTCTATCTGATACAATGGTCCTGGGAACTCCATGCAGACATACGATCCTGGTCATATATATCATTGCCAGCTTAACACTTGTATAGGTGGTTTTCACTGGAATGAAGTGAGGAACCTTGGTCAAACGATCAAATATCACCCAAATGGAATCATAACCTGAACAAGTCGCTGGTAATCCGATGATAAAGTCCATACCAACCTTATTCCATTTTCAATCAGGTATAGGTATCGGCTAAAGAAAACCTAATGGTTTCTGATGCCCTGCATGTACTCCCTGACATAGATCACATATTGCTACATACTCAACAATTTCTCTCTACATACCGACCCACCAAAAGCTTTCCTTCAAGTCCAAGTACATCTTGGTGTTAACTGGGTGTATCGTGTATGGTGAGTCATGAGCCTCCTGAAGAATCAACTTACAAATCTCTAGATCATTGGGTACACGAATCCGTTGCTCAAACCATATGGTTCCATGTTCATCCTCATGGAATTCTTCCGCTTTCCCTTCGGTCATCATTTCCTTTATCTCAGCAATACCTTGGTCCAAATTATGTGCTTCTCTGATTCTTCCCAACAAGGTGGACTAAATCTCGAGTGCGGAAACACAACCTCTTGGAGCTATTTCCAACTGAAGGTCTCTAAGCTCATCACATAATTCGTAAGGTAAACCTCTTGCTATAAGGGTGTTAACATAACTCTTATGGCTCAAAGCATCCGCCACAACATTGGATTTTCCTGGATGATCATGCAAACTCATGTCATAATCCTTTATAAGATACAATCATCTCCTTTTCCTGAGGTTCAAATCCTTCTGCGTGAAGATATACCTCAAACTGTTGTGATCCGTATAAACATCAAAGTGATTCCTGGTAAGATAGTGCCTCCATGTCTTCAGTGCATGCACTATGGCTGCCAACTCCAAATAATGTGTGGCATAGTTCAACTCATGTGGTTGATGCTATCGTGAGGTATAAGCTAAAAACTTTCCCTCTTGCATAAGAAGACCTCCAAGTCCCTACGTGAAGCATCACAATACACCTGAAAGTCCTTGTGTACATCAGTCAGAATCAGCACTGGGGCTATAAACAAACACTTCTTCTACTCTTGAAAGCTAGCTTCACACTCCCCAGTCCAAACGAGCTTGGCGTCCTTCTTCAATAACGCGGTCATGGGCCTTGCGATCTTGGAGAAATTCTCACTAAACCTCCAGTAATATCCTACAAGTCCAAGGAAACTGCGAATCTCACCAAGTGTGGTGGATTCCTTCCATTCTATGACTACCTCTACCTTCGAAGGGTCCACTGCAATCCCTTCACCTGACCCAACATGTCCAAGAAATCCAACTTCCTTCAGCCAAACTCACACTTGATGAACTTCGCATAATGTTGGTGTCCTGTGAGCTTCTACAGTACTAAGCGCAGATGTGCCGCGTGTTCCTTCTCATTCTTGGAGTAAACCAATATATCTTCAATGGACACCTTAAGAAAGTTATCCAAGAACTCCATGAATACCTTGTTCATCATGATCATAAAATAGGCAGGGGCATTAGTCAAACTGTAGGATTGAAAGTATGTCTAGAGGGGGGGATTAGACTACTTGACTAAATAAAAATCTATCATTTTCCCAATTTTAATTCTTGGCAGATTTTAGCAACTTAGCACAAGTCAAGCAATCATCCTACACATGCAATTCTAAGAGTATAGCATTGGAATGTAAAACAATTGCATATGAAGGTAAATGGAGGAGTCTGGAGGGAGCAAACAAAAGTGAAGATAATGATGTTTTTTGTCTTGGTTCCGATAGGTGGTGCCATCATACATCCAAGTTGATGGAGACTTCAACCGACTAATGGTAACGGGTGCGCGAGTCCACGGAGGGCTCCACCCACGAAGGGTCCATGAAGAATCAACCTTGTCTATCCCACCATGGCCATCACCCACGAAGGACTTGCCTCGTGACCAAGACCCTCAATGACGGCAGGACAGGACTCAACGTCCTCTCCGTCCAGACCTTTGAGATACTCCAGGTCCCCTACGATCAGCTCCACCCGACCAAGCCACTCTGCGGAGTCATGGATGGTTCCACACTCCCGATGGGGCAGGTAAGCCTTCCCGTCACCTTTGGTGACCGCGACAACTACCACACCGAGCTCATCGACTTCGACATCGCCAACATCCACCTCCCGTACAACGCCATCCTTGGGTATCCTGCCCTCGCCAAGTTCATGGCGGCGACCCACCACGGCTACAACATCCTCAATATGCCTGGAAGCGGCGGAGTCATCACGATCTCCTCCGACGAGAAGGAAGCGGTGCATTCCCTAGAGCGCTCCTACCAAACTACGGCAATCGAATGCTCCGATGAGGATGGAGCCGTCCTCGTCCTGTAGACCGCCCCAAGAAGAAGAAGAACCTGCCCGTCAACGGAACTCAGGACAGAGGGGCTGCTGACGGCCCCGCCTCAGGACTCGCGCCTGCTGACGAGGCGCCCTCCACCCTCGCATAGGGAGGCGCGCCTGACGCCCCTCTCATGACGGGCTCGGGGGCTCTCCTCCGGAGTGTCTCCGGACTGACCAGCGTCCCGAGGGAGGTGTTCGGGCACCACCTGCAGGCGCGTCTTGACGTGCGTTTTTGTGAGCCCAGCATGGACCGCTCAGCGGTGGGGGCTCAGGACTTCATTGACCAAGTTACCGAGGAACTTCAGTACATAAGGCTCATCCGCGGTGGCCATAACCGCACAACCCCAAGCTCACCTGCTCGCAGCCCGAGTGACCATTTCCGCGTCTCCGATGACATCGCGGGTCTCAACCGAGCCGCCTCTCAGGAGCCCTTCTGGCCGACGGCGGTTGGCCGGAGGAGGGCCCTCCCCTGTAGCTACGTCTGCACACTCTTCGGCTTCCGCAACGCAGCGGCCACGTTCCAACATCTCGCGTAGCAGGCCTTGGGGGCTCGGGATGCTCAGTGGCAGGCGGTCCAGACGGAGCAAGAACCGGACCCGCGCGACCACTAAGCCCCTGGGCCTCAACAGCCCGATGATCTTCAGGAGTGACCCGCATGGCTCGCGTCTTTAGCTACCCCAACTCTTCTTCGACAAGTATCAGCTCACGCTTCAGGTATCAAATCGAGGGCGCCCCCTGGGCTGCATCATCCTCGGACTGCTGGGTGATGTTCCCCCGCAGTTGTCTCCCTTTTTGTGCATGATCAACGCTAGTTGCTTCTTTCCATTCGCATTATCTACATGCTTGGCATTCTCACCGCCACTTAGGTCATGAGCCCTTGTGAGCCCACTCGCGACCGCCCCATGATTAAGGACTGGCACGGCGTTTGTGCTCGGGTCCGTCCCTGCAGCGTCGCTAAACCCAAGGGCTGAGCTCTGTGTCGTGAGCCATTCCTGTGACGTCACCTCCCGTGGTCCTTGGTGCCTTGTTATCGCATGGGCTAATCGTGTATGGGTAAGTAGGGGCCCGTGGTAGGTTCCTCGCTCACGCGGGAACCGTGCGCCGGTTGTTTTTCTTTTGGATTGTTGCATGAGAAGACTAGGCACGGCGTCCATGCTCGGGTCCGTCCCTACAGCGCCGACAAATCCAGTGGCTGAGCTCTGTCTCGCGAGCCATTCTCGTGACGTCACCTCCTGGGGTCGCTGGTGCTGCGGCCTTCTCATCCGATACCCTCTAGAGATGCACTCGGCGCAGGTCGACACAACACCTCTCTTTTCACATTTTGCAGAAGAAGACTCAGGCGCAACCCGCCTCAGGGTAGGGTCTCGTGAGTGATGCGTAAGCTCGCGAGAACTTCCTCAGAGTCGTTCAGCTCGTCCTGAGGAGGGCCCATATACACCTTGGCTGTCCTACCATGCAAGTCACGTGTCAGGACGGGGCTGTACACGCCCCGGAGTCTCTACCGGTGGGAGGCTCCCTCCCACGGTCCACTGGATGTAGCATGCTCCGCGCTGGCAAATCCAACTGAGGAGCGGTTATGCTCAGAAACCAATGGAAGCACCAAGCTCCGCGCTGGCCGCTACGACCGACGCGCGGTTATGCCCACACTTCGTGCAAGTGTGGATGTCTATGCTCTGTGCTAGTTATAAACAACTGAGGGCAGCCCCTAGTCGTTGCACCAACCTCAGGGAGCTTTTCAGCTCACGACGCTCACAACTACTCCTTGGATGGGTGTCGCAAGGGGGGCTAGGCACGGGGGCTATGCTCAGGTCACGCCTGGCAGACGCCACCCTACCAGGTGCCTAGACACCTGGCCTTCTCGCGCCCCCATCCCAGGAGAAGGCTCGTGAGCAAGGTATGGTGCTCGTTCTCCTTCATGAGAGTCGTTCATACGTCAAAGGGGACCCTTGGGCATCGCGACCCAGGTGCCTCACTAGCCACGTAGCCCCTCATCCCTTGAGTCTAGTTCTGACGATAACCCGGGTCACCCGGAGGGCTCAATGGCGATCGAGGTATGCGCGGGGTTGGGCCCTATCGACGCAGAATGCAAACAGGATCGCTTGAACGTCAAGGGGGACCCCAGGGCATCGCGACCCTGGGGCCTCACTTGCCACGGAGCCCCTCATCCCTTGAGTCTAGTTATTACGATAACCCCGGTCACTCGGAGGGCTCAATGGCGATCGAGGTATGTGCGGGGTTGGGCCCTGCCGACACAGAGCATCTAATGAAACATGAAAGGAAGCAAACACGGAAATCATCTAGCTATTACAATAATACATAAATTTTCAAATTCAAACAAAGTTCTTACGCCTCCCCGAGGCACTTGCACTTCTCTCTCTGGACAGGAACAGATTAGGCATCTCCAAGCGCGCCATCACTAGTCTCCTCCTCTTCGGCTGCGGCAGCAGTGGCCTGGAGGAACGCCTCCACCAGCTCCGTGACCTTCGCCCCCAGGGCCTTGGCAGCCGTGCCCTCCATGACTGTGGTAACGGGCTCGGACAGCGAGGCCAGGTCAAGACTGGGGTCACAAAGACTTAGGTGGCTGCAGACCTGCGTCATAACCACGGTAAGGAGCGTACGACTCTCGACGTCAGCTAACTGGCCAATTGCGGCCGCAACCTCGCGCAGGGACTTGACAAGCGCGGCGAGGAGCCCGGCGGGGCCTTCCTCCGAGGTGGCCAGCGGTTTCTTGAACCCTTCCCCGTAGGCGGCCTGCAGCGCCGTACGTGCCTCAAGATCAAAGGCGACGAGGGCCTCGCGACTCACCGCTGTCGAGGATGCAAGGGCGCCCTCCTTGTCGCGAGCAGCTTGGGTCGCCTTGGCCTGCTCAAGCTCAACCTTCAGCTTCTCAAGGGCCGCCCGGTCAGCAAGCTGCTCTTGTTGCAGCAGGGACGTCTCAGCCCTCTGCGCCTCGATCTCCTTCCCCAACCTCTCGAGCTCCAGGGCGCGACCAGTGCCTTCCTCACGAAGGGCCTCCCGCTCGCTCTCCCCCTTGACGCAGCACTTCTCAAAGGATGCAGCATCGGCTCGCATGGCGTCGCGTGCCCGCCCGGCTGCCACAGCTTCCTCTTGACCCTTGGCAGCAATCGCCGAGGCCTGGTTCCAGGAGGCCTGCACGGACTCGTCTGCCACGCGCCACCCATGGACCGACCCCAGGCGCCCTTCCATCGTGCGGCCATCACCACCTTGAAGTTCGGCGCGAAGCCGACCCAGCGCGACGGAGGCATCCTCCAAGGTCTCAGGGCCAGGCTGCGTCAGCTGGCGCGCGAGCACCGACAAGACCGGTTGCTCGACGAGTGGCTCGGGGGCTCCGGCCCCCCTCGCTGAAGCATCTGGAGCAGAAGCCGCCACGGCCTCGCAGGCAGCTGATGGGCCTCTAACCCCTCGTTGGTTACCCCAAGTGGAAGGTGAAAGATGCAGTGTTGTGGAAGTGTTTTCCCTTAGCAAAGATGCCAAGGATCGAATCCCCAGAGACTCCTAGGTTCAACAAGTAGGTGTCAACTGCTAACGGCGCGGATTAGCAATCAACGTGGACCTGCACACAGATACATATAACTTTGCTCCCAACGAGTACAGAGAGGTTGTCAATCCCTCCGGCCTTGTAGTTCACAAAGGATTAAACGCAAATGATAGTAGTGATAGATAATGTTTGCAATAGTAAATAAAAGCGAAAAGTAAATAGCGGATGTGATCAATGATGGTAATATGGACCGGAGTCTCATGATGTTCACTAGTGATGTCTCTTTCCCAAAAGACGATAAAATAGCTATGTGAGGTAAACGAATTACAGCTGGGCAATTGACAGGACCACGAACGCAAACCAATGCTGATTACATTGCAAGAAAGGTTGAGGTTCAAAGCATGGGCGGTACGCCAAAGTAAGTAGACCGAAATCCATCAATATCTACTACTAATCATCCACCTTGAGATATCGATCCAGAACATCTCGCTGGTATTAAGTTGCGAGTCCCACCCATAGTGTAAACTCAATGCAACAGACAACTGCATTAAAAGAACTTTGCGTAAAGTAAACAATCCTTGCACCCGCGGGCACAAGCACCGTTGTTTTCCCCCTTGTGGCAACAGCACATCCCCTAGACTCATGTTTCTGTCACTCAATCTAGTCATCGAGGGGCATGAACCCACAATCGAGCATAATGTTCCCTCTTGGAGTCACTACGTATTACTTGGCGAAAGCAATAAATAACAACGGAGAACATGCAAGAATTACTTATGAACATAAATATAAAAGAGGTAGATCAAATATATTACTCAAGATCAATCTGAACATAATCTCATAATCCATCGGATCCCAGCAAACTCAACATAGCAACAGCATAAGGATTACATATGTGCCTCGATCATGTAGGGCAGCTCACGAGGACTAATTAGTGAAGCACAAGAACGGGAGGAGAACATCACATAGCTACTGGTCATGGACTCATGGTCCAAGGGAGACTACTCACAACTCATCCGGGAGGCGTCCATGGTGGTGGAGAAGCTCCCGATGGTGATCCTCCCCTCCGGCAGGGTGCCGGGAAGAGTTCTCCTGGTGCTCCCGATCTTGGAAGCGGCGGCGGCGGCAGAACAGAGATGAGATCGCGAAAAAGAGTTCCCGTCCCGAGGGTTTCGAAGGACGCTCTAAATATATGCC
>LR738712.1:202363661-202389662 GCA_902687465.1 Secale cereale
GCACGCCGCCAGGGCGCCTGGAGCCCTGGTGCCCCCCCCCCACCCCCGGCTGCCCTTCGGACGCAAGGTAGGTTCTGGAACGCTGATTTTTTATATATTTTTTCTGGATTTTTCCTGGCAGTTCTCGTAACGTGAAAACCTGAAATACAAAAACAGCCGAAAATAGAAACTGGCACCGGGGTGCACTGGATTAGTAGGTTAGTCCAAATATGATCAAAAGTGTATGGAAGTGTATGAATATCATAGCAATATCACCCAAAAGTGGCATGGAGCAAGCAGGAATTATAGATACGTTTTGGACGTATCAACATCCCCAAGCTTAATTCCTGCTCGTCCTCGAGTAGGTAAATGATAACAAGAATAATTTCTGTGGTGACATGCTATTAACCATATAGGACTTTTTACAGTCATATGACAAAAGCTTACTGAGACAATGATTCTATAGTAATTAAGTTGCCTCATGAGAAAATCACAAATGACTAAAAGTTTTACAACATGACATTGAAGCATCAAAAAGATTCGCAATGAACATGATGTGCAAATATGATAAAGTGATATCTAGCTTGCCCCCTTTAGTGAAGCAAAACATAAATGCAGGGGCACCTTCAAGGTTTAAGTGATGACTAGATACAATGATTTCAAAATAAATGATATCACAATCATGCAAAAGACAATGCTACTTTGGGACAATGCACATTACACTCAGAATGACAATCATGCTCTCAGTAGTTGGTGCTTTTAAAAGAAGGTGGAGACTCAACATAAAAGTAAAAGAATGGTTATGTGCTAGAGCTTTTTATTTTGAAAACATGGAAGCAATTTTGTCAACGGTAGTAGTACTTCATATGTGTCATGCATAAGACATCCTATAAGTTGCAAGCCTCATGCATCGAATACCAATAGTGCTCGCACCTTGTCCTAATTAGCTCGGATTTCCATGGGTTATCATTGCATTACATATGTTTTAACCAAGTGTCACAAAGGGGTACCTCTATGCCACCTGTACAAAGGTCCAAGGAGATAAATCGCATTTGATTTCTCGTTTTTGATAGATCTCAACTTGAGGACATCCATACCGGGACAACATAGAAAATAGATGATGGACTCCTCTTTAATGCATAAGCATATTCTCATAAGAGATTGAGGATTAATGTCCAAGCTAAAACTTCCACCATGATGCATGGCTTTGGTTGGCGGCCCAATGTTCTTCTCTAACAATATGCATACTCATTCAACCCATGGCAAATCACCCTTACTTCAGACAAGACGAACATGCATAGCAACTCACATGATATTCAACAAAAGTGTGAGAGTTGATGGCGTCCCCAGAAACATGGTTACCGCTCAGCAGGCAACTTATAAGAAATAAGATACATAGGCAACATATTCTTTACCACAATAGTTTTTAAGCTACTTTCCCATGACCTATGTATTGCAAGGTTAGTTTGCTTAGTACAGGTGGAGGTTAGCAAAAGACTGGGAGCGACCAACTAAGAGAGCAATGACGGTCAAAATCATGCAGAGCGACAAAGCAATATTGAATCAGGCATGGTAGTTATATCGCTATTTAGAAATAAAAGATCATCAAGGCTTGACAGACTTTCTTTACAGTCTTAAATATGCGTGAGCATACGCCAAGTCAATCAAAATAAAATTCTTGAAGGAAGATATTACTAAACCATACCACATCATCGGCAAACAAATCAAGTTGGTACTCCAATAACACATTGGGAATCCCCCAGCTATTTGAGACTAACCATAAGAAAACCTGAACTACTAAGCACCATTATGCACGTAGCATCTTTATCATAGACATATTAACCAATGCAACGGAAGCAAACTCTCTTAATAAGGTGAGCATGATAATTAAAGAGAGTTCAAGCAACCAACTAAACAAAAGCTCTTTGAAAAGATAAGCATGAATACTAAGAGCAGAGCATGATAGTAGCTATTAAAAGACAAAGAACACACACAGCAAAGATAGACATGAAAATTCTATGTTATGTTCTAGGTAGAAGTGGAGCGTGTTTCTCTCCCACATAAAGAAAGCTGAGTTCCAACTCGTTATGAAAAACTGAAAAGAAAACTAAAAGCAAGACGCTCCAAGCATAGCACATAACACATGAAGTGATAAAAATATAGCGAAACGAAAGACGAACTGATAATGTTGATGGAGAAGGGGATGCACGGGGGCATCCCCAAGCTTAGACGCTTGAGTCTCCTTGAATATTTCTTGGGGGTGCATGGGGGCATCCCCAAGCTTGAGCGCTTGACCCTCCTGAATCTTTTTGTCATCTTCCCTCGCACACTTGAAAACTCCCTTCATACATAACTCATCATAATCTGATTAGCGAGGTTAGTACCCTTAATAAAATAATTATACCTTGCTGGAAATAAAGATATTCTTGAAGTTCTACTGTTTCTCAAGATTGCCAAAAGGTTTTTGCAAAGAAAAAGCAAGCTCTTGATTTGCAAGATGAAGGAAAGGCCAAACAGGACAGAATCTGTGAAAAACAGAACAACAGGTAGTAATTGATTTGTTCGGGGCACTTATGCAACTCAAATCAAAAAACTCAGAACAGATGCACGAAAAACAATTATATAGAGATTGCTGTCGAAAAAATTCAGACCAAAAAGATGATCTGGTAATTTTATACGAATTTTTCTATCCAAGGACAGAATCTGTTTCCTGGACAGCACCTCACAACTTTTGAACTTTCTAGCAATCAGAGGCTATACTTGGCACAAATATGAAAAGCAAAGATACAATGATGATGATACAGCAGTAAACAACATCAAGACACACAAAAAGCAAAATATAAAAATTTATTCATGTGGGCTGCCTCCCAAAAGCGCTTTCTTTTATGCCTTTAAGCTAGGCATAATGCATAGAGATCAAGTTTTATCAAGAGTAAAAGAATAGCTAGCCCGTACAACGGACTCAAAAGGTAACTTGATCTTCTTTCGAGGGAAGTGTTCCATCCCTTTCTTGAGAGGAAACTAAAATATTATATTACCCTCTTTCATGTCAATGATAGCACCAACGGTGCGTAAAAAGGGACGTCCCAAAATAATTGGACATGAAGGATCACATTCAATATCCATAATAGTAAAATCAATGGGAACATAATTATCATTAACAACGATAAGAATATCGTCGATCCTCCCCAAAGGTTTCTTTATGGAAGAAGCAACGAGAAGAACACCAAAAGAACAAGAATCATAAGGTTTCAATTTAAGCATATCATATATTCTTTTGGGCATAACAGAGGTACTAGCTCCAACATCACATAATGCATAGCAAGAGAAGTCATTCAATTTAATTTTTATCAGAGGATCCCAACCATCTTCTAGCTTTCTAGGTATGGAGGCTTCTACTCTAAGTTTCTCCTCCCTAGCTTTGATGAGAGCATTAGTAATATGCTCTGTGAAGGCAAGGTTAAGCGTGCTAGTGCGGTGGTCTCTAGACATTTTGTGAAGGAAATCAATAACTTCGGTAAGAGTGCAATTATCAAAATCAAGGTCATTAGCATCAAGTAAAGTGGTAGTGGTGTCCTTTAGGTTCACATGTTTGGTAGTTTCTATAGTCATAGCATCACCATTAATAGGTCCAATGGGACCAGGAGTACATTGGGTGCTAAGAGTTTGGACATCCTCAACAACTTGGATAGTAGCAACAATGTGGTGGGTAGGAAGGCTCTTAATTCTATCCTCTTCCTCCCTTTCTCTAGCCCATCTTTCTTTAAGTTTAGCCATCATCCTAATATTTTCATTAATTTGCACTTGAATAGCATTTATAGGAGTGACTTCCCTCTCCTCAAGAGGAGAAGTTTTAATATTTAGCAATTTTACCTCATTGGCTAAATGGTCTACCTTAAAAGAAAGATCATCTAGTTTATGTAGTTATTCTTCTACACTCTTATTAAAGGCTTTTTGGGTAGTGATGAAATCTTTAAGCATAATCTCTAGTTCAGTAGTGGAGTTCTTGGTGATAGGATAAGCATTGTTGTTCCCATAAGAATTAGAGGGGAACGGTCTAGTATTGTTACCAAAATTACTCCTATAAGCATTGTTGTTAAAATTGTTTCTAGAGATAAAGTTCACATCTACTTGTTCTTGAGCAATCAAAGAATTTAAAGGAACATCACGAGGATCAACAGTAGATTGCTTCGAAAGTAGAGACATGATTAAGTCTACTTTTTCATTTAAGGAGGAAATCTCCTCGAAAGAGTTTACCTTCCTACCTGTTGGAGCGCGTTCGGTGTGCCATTGGGAATAGTTGGTCATCATCTCATCGAGAAGCTTTGTGGCAGCACCAAGTGTAGTTGACATAAAAGTTCCTCCCGCGGCCGAATCTAACAAGTTCCACGAGGTAAGGTTCAAGCCTGCATAAAAAGTTTGGACAACCATCCAAGTAGTCAAACCGTGAGTAGGGCAGTTCTTGATAAGAGATTTCATACGTTCCCAAGCTTGGGCAACGTGTTCATTATCCAATTGTTTAAAATTCATTATGTTACTTCTAAGTTGGATAATTTTAGCAGGTGGATAGTATTTTCCGATAAAAGCATCTTTGCACTTGTCCCATGAATCTATGCTATTTCTAGGCAAAGACTGAAACCATATTTTAGCTCCTCCTCTCAAGGAGAAAGGAAAAAGCTTAAGCTTAACAATATTACCATCTATTTCGTGGTACTTTTGCATATCACAAAGTTCAACAAAGTTGTTTAAGTGTAAAGCAGCATCATCTCCAGCACCGGAGAATTGATCTTTCATGACTAAGTTCAGTAAAGCAGGTTTAATTTCATATGAAGGTGCTGAAGTGGCAGGTGTAGTGATAGGTGTGTTGATAAAGTCATCGTTGTTGTGACTAGTGAAGTCACACAACTTGGTGTTCTTGGTGGAACCCATAGTAGCAAGCAAGCAAGATAACTATTTTTGTGATTTTCGATAAAAGGTACTAAAGCAAAAACTGTAAGGTAAACTAACAAGACTAAAAGCAAAGGTAAAAGATAGCGTGCAACTCCCCTATCCTGAAGAGTGGAGTCCCCGGAAACGGCGCCAGAAAATACTCATTTATGGGCCTCTAACCCCTCGTTGATTACCCCAAGTGAAAGGTGAAAGATGCAGTGTTGTGGAAGTGTTTTCCCTTAGCAAAGATGCCAAGGATCGAATCCCCAGAGACTCCTAGGTTCAACAAGTAGGTGTCAACTGCTAACGGCGCGGATTAGCAATCAACGTGGACCTTCACACAGATACAAATAACTTTGCTCCAAACGAGTACAGAGAGGTTGTCAATCCCTCCGGCCTTGTAGTTCACAAAGGATTAAACAGAAATGATAGTAGTGATAGATAATGTTTGCAATAGTAAATAAAAGCGAAAAGTAAATAGCGGATGTGATCAATGATGGTAATATGGACCGGAGTCTCATGATGTTCACTAGTGATGTCTCTTTCCCAAAAGACGATAAAATAGCTATGTGAGGTAAACGAATTACAGCTGGGCAATTGACAGGACCACGAACGCAAACCAATGCTGATTACATTGCAAGAAAGGTTGAGGTTCAAAGCATGTGCGGTACGCCAAAGTAAGTAGACCGAAATCCATCAATATCTACTACTAATCATCCACCTTGAGATATCTATCCAGAACATCTCGCTGGTATTAAGTTGCGAGTCCCACCCATAGTGTAAACTCAATGCAACAGACAACTGAATTAAAAGAACTTTGCGTAAAGTAAACAATCCTTGCACCTGCGGGCACAAGCGCCGTTGTTTTCCCCCTTGTGGCAACAGCACATCCCCTAGACTCATGTTTCTTTCACTCAAGCTAGTCATCGAGGGGCATGAACCCACAATCGAGCATAACGTTCCCTCTTGGAGTCACTACGTATTACTTGGCCAAAGCAATAAATAACAACGGAGAACATGCAAGAATTACTTATGAACATAAATATAAAAGAGGTAGATCAAATATATTACTCAAGATCAATCTGAACATAATCTCATAATCCATCGGATCCCAGCAAACTCAACATAGCAACAGCATAAGGATTACATATGTGCCTCGATCATGTAGGGCAGCTCACGAGGACTAATTAGTGAAGCACAAGAACGGGAGGAGAACATCACATAGCTACTGGTCATGGACTCATGGTCCAAGGGAGACTACTCACAACTCATCCGGGAGGCATCCATGGTGGTGGAGAAGCTCCTGATGGTGATCCTCCCCTCCGGCAGGGTGCGGGGAAGAGTTCTCCTGGTGCTCCCGATCTTGGAAGCGGCATCGGCGGCGGAACAGATATGAGATCGCGAAAAAGAGTTCCCGTCCCGAGGGTTTCGAAGGACGCTCTAAATATATGCCGAAGGGGGGCACCAGATGGGGCTCGGGGGGCCCAGGCGCCCCCCCCCCCCGGCGCGGCCCAGGGGGGGCGCGCCGCCAGGGCGCCTGGAGCCCTGGTGCCCCCCCCCCCGGCTGCCCTTCGGACGCAAGGTAGGTTCTGGAACGCTGATTTTTTATATAATTTTTCTGGATTTTTCCTGGCAGTTCTCGTAACGTGAAAACCTGAAATACAAAAACAGCCGAAAACAGAAACTGGCACCGGGGTGCACTGGATTAGTAGGTTAGTCCAAATATGATCAAAAGTGTATGGAAGTGTATGAATATCATAGCAATATCACCCAAAAGTGGCATGGAGCAAGCAGAAATTATAGATACGTTTTTGATGTATCAGCAGCAAGGACGCCCTCAAGTGACGCTGCCGCCGCGTGATCGGTGGCCCGGTTGGCCGAGACGCCTGGCATCATGGCACCCTTCTCCGCGGTCACATCAGCAGCAGAAGGGGCAGGGCACCGCGACGTGACCTCCCCCTTCGCCTTCTTCATCACGCCACCCAGGCTGCTGCGTCAGGAGAAGCACGTCAGGGACACAACAACTAAGGATAGCAAGAGATTGCACACTTACTCGTCCGAGGCGAGGCGCGCCCTTCCCTTCACCAACAGGTCGGCCGCGGCCGCTGGCGCTATGGGCGTGTCGGTAGTCCGGATCTTGGCAAGGCGCGAGGCCACAGTCCTGGGCGCAGCCATGGTCACCAGTTTTGCTAGCACGACGCCCCTCGGTTGGGTCGCCACACTGCTTACCCCGGATGTAGTGTGTCCGGATCGACATGGAGTGGTCGGTTGGGGCCGTCCGCGGCACCTGCGCTTGACGCCAATGCTCCAGCGGACACCTCGGAGGAGTCCCCCTCGTCGTCCAGGGTCTCCTCTGAGACCCCCTCGTCGCTCTCGTCGTCGGCACCAGAAGACACATCAACCATGGGCGGAGCATCCACGGGCGCACCAAAACCTGACATGGCCTTTAACAGCTTGACCTTGTCAGGGTGGCTGTACAATGGCAGGTGGGTCCCGGAGAGGTCCTCAGGAACCATCCCTAGGAGAGTGACTGAGGTGAAGTCCAGATCGGCCTCGGCCAGCACCCCTGAGCGCAGTCGGAGCCTATCGTCGTCGCCCATCAGCTCCCACATGGGGCGTGAGTGTGCCTGCAGCGGCGCCAGACGCTGTCTCAAGAACTCCTTCACGATATGGCCCCCTTCAAGCCTCGAGCCCAGGTCGGCTTCAATCCTTGCTAGGACAGGTCCGGCAAGTGGGTCGGTGAGCTTCCCGTAGCTCCAGCCGGCGCGTTTTGCCGGGCGGGCGGTAGGCAACGCTAGCAAAGGATGGACGTGTTGGGCATCCAGATAGACCCACCTCTTCTGGTGGGAGTCTATCTTCTTCCCGGCCGTCATCAGCCAACAACCCTGGCGCTGGAAGATGAAGGAGACGTAGCCCGAGCACGGGCCCTCATCGTACCGGCGCATGGAGAAGAAATGGCGGAAGAGGGCGACAGTCGGCCACACGCTCACGAGTGCCTCACAGTAAAAGGCGAAGAGCGACAGGGCGAAGATGGAGCGAGGCTAGATATGGAGAGCATGCACCTGGTAATGTTCCAGGATGGCGTAAGAACTCTGAGAAGGGCGGCACGAGCCCCACGGAGATGCTTTTGAGAAAGAAGGGGTAGCAGGACTTCCACAAGATCCACGACATGGTGAATCCGGCCTAGATCCCCGTCGGGCCATGCTCGTTGTGGACGCTCGACAAGAAAGGTTGGACCTCTAAGTAGTCCTCTTCCTTGGTGATGGAGGACTCCTCAAGTGTCACCTCAAGAGAGGAGGCAGATCTAGACGCCGGTGCGTTACCCTTGTTCCTCTTCGCCATTGTTGAAGGTGTAGGAGGATGCAGGCGATTTAGGAAGGCGGGAGGCATAGGAGGAAGAGATCTGAGCAGGAAGGAAGGGAAGCGATAACTCCCCTGTAGCGGAGATGGCCCTTTTTTGTCAAGATGCACGGTTGCCGAGACGGCGTGGGGAGCGGGGTCGCCCACGTCCCATCCAACCGTCGCATGCCAGCCTGGCTTGCAGCCTTTTTGGGGCCCGCGGCACTTCGTCCTCGGCTAAGGCTTCGCCCCGAAGCCAACTCCGCGCACGCCTTGGGCATAGGCGCTACTGTCGGCGTCCTGGCAACCAGGGTACCCAAACTTGCCTGTCTGCGTGCCGCGACGCGCTCCTACCATGGCCTGGTACGGCCCAGCTGATCGTCCAGCTATCCAAGACCCTCGCGATGGGGCTAAGCCTCGTGAGGAGAACAACGTCAAGACCCCCTTAGGAGCGTCCTCGACAAGGTGCTCCGGAAGGGCGGAGAATCCAAGGCCAAGCCTGCCTCAGGAGGAGGCAGTGACGTAAGCAGTGACGCACCACGCCAGCGGGTGCCAGCACCCACCAGCGGTGTAGTTGCCGTTTCGGTGTAAAGGAGGCAGCGCAGACCCAGGTTCCCGAGGAGCGGGACAAAGGCTTGCCCTTTGGTGCTTCAAGACCGAAGACCGCAAGGACGACATGGAGGATGTCACCGCCGAGCCCACCACTGCATCACTGCCTGATCCTTTTGCAGGCGAAGACCGCTTTTGTCAGGGTAGGAACGTCCTTGTGTTCCCGCTCAAAAATGGCTGTTCTGGGATCCCTTCCCGCCTAAACATTTCGGGGGAAGAGGACCCTGGCCACCTATATAAGTAGCTAGGATCCTCACTTTGGGGATCAGGGTTAACCAAGAGGTGTCAAGAGGAGAGAGGCAGATCCATAAACTCTGCCACCACGCAAAGGAGCAAGAACACCTGCCTCCTGAACCTCCTGAGCTCAGGAACCACTGTACTAGTTCATATTCTAGCCCTCTTGAGTCCAATCCACCAAAGTAGGAAGTAGGGTGTTACACCACACGGTGGCCTGAACCTGGGTAAACTCTTGCGTGCTTCACTTGTTGTTTGCTTGAATCTCTTCACTGGGCGAGGGAGAGGCGCTAGGTAGACGTGAGTGGGAGAGATCTTCATTCACGCCCCTTTTTTCGAACTTCTTGGGTTTTGCGGAGCCCCGAATCCGATAGATCAGACTTTCACCACAACCTGAGACCTACATCCTTTCTCAGCTTCATGTCCTTAGTAACTAAATGAGCATCTTTGTGATCAGGGATCTTGGGCTTCAGCTTTCTGAGCACTTGGGCCTTAGCTTCCTCAGCAACTTCAGGCACTGGGGCCTTGTTCTTCTCTGAAGCAGGAATATTTCTTGTGTTCCACTTGGGTGCAGACTTGGTGGCTTGAGCAGCTTTGGGAGCAGTCTTAGGCTTAGAAGGAGCAGCCCCAGACTTGATAGCATCTCCCATAAGATTTTGAGCTTTAGGAGCTGGTGCACCTACCTCTTCTTCTTCAGCTTCATCCTCATCATCATCCCTCATGGATGGCTTGCCAATCACTCGAGATGTTGTCTTCCTAGCTCTCTTCTTAGTGCTTCCAGGCTCATCATCCCTGGATTCAAGTGTGAACACCATAGTCTCTTGAGTTGTGGCTTTGGCTTTTGACATGGGAATCCTCTTGGCAGGGATCTTCCTTTTCTCACCTGGTTTAGTTGCCTCAGTTGTGCCATACTCCTTCTTCAGCACTTTCTTCTTAGAAGTGGCCTCATCTGCCACAAAGTCCTCATCCTCAGTATCTAAAGTTGTAATGCCCTGGATGTAATACTTTCCCTTTTGGGCAATATATAATATCTTTGGCTTCATCAATTCCATTCCGGTTTCTTCGTCTTTCGGGTTTTCGTCGTTTTGTCGTGTTGCGTGTGTGCATTCATTCATATCATTTAGTCATGTGCATTGCATTGCATTTGTGTTGTCGTTTGCATCCGGTCCCACTCGTTTCTTTCCGTTGTCCGTTTCGAGTTCCGGAGCCCACTCACGTGTCCGTGGCATTCCCGAGGCCTACTTTGGTGTTTCGCCGTGTAACGTTTCCGGTGCGGCGTGAGACTTGTCGTGTGTTGTTGTTTTGGTGTGTGTAACCCGCCTGTCAAATCTCGTCGCGTTTGGAGTTCGTTTGCTACCCCAACAGTTATTCTCGTGGGCTCAAAGTACCCCCTCTTTGAGGCCCAAGACACCCCTCCAACAGCCCACCAAACCAACCCAAACCCCTCCCTTCATCTAGGCCATCCAATTCTGATCGCGTGGTCGAAAACCCCACCACATTTGGACAACCCTAGCTCCTTGTGCCTATATATTTCTCCATCTTCCCCAATTTTTGCCCTAATAAAAAAACCCTAGACTTCATCCCCTTCCTCCAGCCATCTTCCTCCACTCTGGCCGGAGCTCGCCGGAGCCCCGCCGGAGGAGCTCGCCACCGCCTCCTCCTCCTCGCCGGAGCACCTCACCGCCGCCACCACCGCGCCACCTCACCGCCGCGGCCTTCCCTCGCCTCACTTGCGCCACCTCCCGCCGTCTCCCCTCGCCCCCAGGCCGCCGGCGCCCACCTCCGCCAAGATCCCTGCGAGCCAGCTGCCGCCGCTCGGTCTCCTCGCTCGGGGAGCCAGGGGATCGAGGGATCCAGATCGATCCGCTCCAGGCACCCCCGCTGGGCCGAACCCTAGCGTCCCGACCGGCCCTCTCCGCCTGGGCCGCCTCCCTCCGCCAGCCGAGGCCGCGCCGGCCCAGTTCCCTCCGCGCCAGCCGCCAGCTCCAGGCGGGCCGGCCCACCCCGCAGGTGAGGCCCAGCCCCCTCCGCGCCGCCGCTCGGGAGCAGCCCCCGTCGCCCGATCCAGATCCCGTCGGCCAGTCGGGCCGAAACCCTAGTCGGGCCGGCACCCGATCCCTTCCCCGGCCCGATCCGCAAGTCCGGCGCCCGACCCGTGCCAGGTGGGCCGGATCCGGCCCGATCCGCGACCGCCAGTCCCGTTGACCCCGAGGTGGTTATTTTTTTCTAAGTCCCTGGGTGATTTTGATCTCTGATGCAGTTTTGCAACATGGATAACTATTTGTGTGATGGTCCGATTTGAGTGAATGATATGTCAAAATGTTCGTGGAGACTTGTACTACATTTTATTCCATTATGCCATGCATGTTTGAGGTCATCTAGTTGCTTAAATATCTGTTGGAAGAGTGCAACTTGTTATAAACTGCTGTTAGTAGTTTTTTTCATGCCATCTTTGCAATGTGATAACTTGGTGCATGTTTATCCAAATGATGCAAATGATATGTCCACGTGTTCGTCATGAAATGCTCTACATGTTGATTGCTTTAGCTTGCATGATAGATATCATCTTGCCATGCTTATCTCCTTTCAAAGTGCTATGTGGCTGTTATGTCGTTAAACTCGTTACGAGATGCCTCGTAGAGGAACTCGTTGCTATCGTTGTGTTTGTCCCCTTGATGCATGCTTAGATGTTTTGGATTCACCATCATGTGTACTTTGCTGTGGTGCTTACCCCTTGCCATGTTTAGTTTTGAGGTGACTTAAACTTGCTCTCAAAGATGCCATGATGAAACTGATGTTTTAACACTTAGTGAAATTTCACTAAGTCTGGAATCTATAATTTCCAGAGGCCATGTTTGCTTGTTGTTCTAGGCCAATCCATGATAGTTTTGGGGTGACTCTTGATGATTACTTGTTGTATATATTGTTGGCTATCCATTCATGCTCTCACTTGCTTATTTGAGCGGCTGTAGCATATTTAACTTTTGCTCCCAAGTTGCAACAAATTACTGTTGTCAGGATTTTGTTGTCAAGTTCAATATGTCATAGCTTGTTGCTATTGATCCATGGCTCCTTTGGGGATGCTCCAATGGACTTATTTGCTGTAGGATATGTCTAGTTTATGTCCATACTCGTTGCCATGATGTTTGAGTGTTGTAGGCCATTTATCTCTTTCTCCGAAGTTGCTATGTGGCTGTTATTTTCAGCTTGTGCGTATTTATTGTTTCAGGTGTAACTTTTAGCCCGTAGCTCCGTTTTGAGCAAGTCCTGTGTGAAACTTGTGTGATTTTTCATGTAGATTCATAATATCCTATTGTTAACATGTTTTGAAGCATTTTTGCTTGATGCATATTGTTGTGCTATAACACTGTGCTTCATAAGTACACTTCTTGTGCTTCCATAGTGCATCTGTTTTGCTTCCATAGTGCATCAGTCATGCTTCCAGTAATTTTTCTGTGCATTGCATCTTGTTTGATTCGTTGCCTTGTGTTCTTGTGTTTGAGTAGAGCCGGAAGCTGAGACCGAGTACGAGTACGAGCACAAGGTTACTACCGAGGTTGAGAACGAGGACCCCTCTTACGATCCCATCGACAACTCTTCAGGCATGATGATCGAACCCCGATAACATTACTATATTTGCCTATTGCTAGAAGTCTCGATCTATAGTTTTGCCTTGATGCCCATATTTTTCCTGTCAGCCTCCTATTGTAACCATGAACCTGTTTAACCACCCTACCTATGCAAACCCTTGATTGGCTATACGTAGGCTTCGCTCAGCCCTTCTTATAGCATTGTTAGTTGCAGGAGAAGATTGAAGATTCTTGCTTCTTGTTGAAGCTTATTGGGATATCACACTATATTAATTATTAAATGAAATCATCTATATATTGGTAATGGGTAGAAGGCTAAGCCTTTTGCTTGGTGATTTGTTCCACTCATGCCGCTAGGAACCGTATAAATCGGTGTTATGTTCCTTGATTATGCGTTCCTCACACGGTTGGGGTTATGGGACACCCTCGATAAACCGCTAAGTGGTAAGTCTTTTCCAGCAAGTCCCAACATTGGTACTATTTGCCTAATAACTAAAAACTTGCATAGGGAGTAATTAACCCTCTTTCTTAATCAACAACCCCGGGCCAGTGCTCCACATGAGTGTTGGTCCGAAACGGGGAGTCTGTGGGGCCACCTCGAGGGAACTCAAGGTTTAGTAAAAAACTGTAGAATCGCCCATCCGGTCGTGGCCTGAGACTAGATATGCGCGGCTATTGTCAGGGTGTCGGCACGCCGGGAGGATTCGCTGGATTAGCCTTACCTTAGTCGGAGTATCTTGAGCTCGGGATTCCGAGAATACTCGGGTCTTCCCACCTTAGAGTTGCGACTCCGCAGATCGTGGGCTTGTCATGGGCCAAGTTGGAACAACCCTGCAGGGTTTTGAACTTTCGTAAGCCGTGCCCACGGTTATGTGGCAGATGGGAGCTTGTTAATATCCGGTTGTAGAAAACTTGACACCATGTTCCATTACACTACCAGCGTGTGTACCATGACGGTCATTTTCCGAAAGGGATTTGTGAAGTGAACACGGTGGGGTTATGCTTGACTTGTTTTAGTTAGGATCACTTCGTGATCATCTCTCGACCGAGGCACCTTCTCTTCTCGCTCTCTTTTACGTAAGCTAGGCTAGTGCTGCTGCAGACTCTTGTTCTTTCTTCAGCCTTGTTCCACACCCAAGGCTGGGATAGTCATGTTACCCGGGAACGGGATTGCTGAGTCCTCTGTGGCTCACAGTTACTTCAACACCCCAGATGCAGGTACGATGGTGACCTACACAGGCGATGGCACTGAGCTAGACTGGGAGTACGACGAGGAGCGTAGCCGTTACTACATGAACTATCCGGCTGATCAGTAGAGCTTCTACTAGGATTCGATCTAGACCTGTGGTTTAATGTTATGTTTGGTATCTTGTCATTTGGATCTTTACCCTTAGATGGGCTGTGATGTTTATCTGAATGATGTTTGAACATGTAATGACTTTGTGTGACGTGGCGAGTGTAAGCCATCTATCTTTTATGTTTTCCATCCCCATTTTTACATGAGATTGTGCAAAGATACCGAACTTGCGATCATTCCAGAATGGGCATATATCTTTAAGTCGTTCCTCGACATGTAGGAGATATAGTCCCATCCTGGGCATTACAAGTTGGTATTCAGAGCCTTCTCCGACCTAGAAGCCCCCACTGATTGATCGAATCGTTGACGGTCGAGTCTAGGCACACACTTAAAAATTTTGAGTCCTATATTTATATCGGAGAGTAGGATTTCTTGTGCTCCTCATTCCCTTTCATTCTGGTGAGGACTCCTGACGACTACTCTTGCCTCTTCTACTTTGAAAAATTTCACCAATTTTTTTTTAGGAATCTCGCGAGTATTGTTGGATTGTTTCGATGTCTTTATGACGAGAATATTGTTCTCGATGCCTACTGACATTAGGGGTTGTGGCAGTGTCCCGGGGAGTTGAGCTTCGGGGTATTGTCATCACAAGCATATCACGACAGTACTAGAATACTTAAGACGGCCGACATTGAAAACTCTCCTATACAGTTAGTGGCAAGATAACCACGACATCACCCAGTACTGGGGAAGTAGTTCAGGAGTATTGCCATACCTTTGTATAGTGGATGCTTTTCGAAGGTCCGAGGTAGACGGTTTCTGAGAAAGACTGGTTATGTGTTGAAGGATGGATACAGCTGGATGTAGGTTTAGAGTTGATTACGCGGTGCTTCCCCTGTATCCCCAACACCTGATTGCATAACTGGAAACTTTCAGAAATTAATAGGTGGGTTTATCCAGTAGATCGTAGGCATTCTTCCAACGAATGCAGGTTAGCGAGTTCGGGGTTCTACATTGAGTGAAGTGGTTTTATGGCCAATGTTCCGATCGGGAGTAGCATCTTAAAGGGTCCTTGGCTATGCTGATCTGGGGATTGCAAAACCCTTTCGTAACGTGTTCCATAATCTTACAGCACAAAGATGTCGAACGAAGCTCCTATCTTGTGTTTGTTCCTTCTATACCTTGTGTTTTTCTTATTTACCTTGTGTCTCCCAGTGGCTTCTCGTGAAGATTGTTGTTATCATTTAACTGAGAATTTCATTCGTTCCTCTTGTTCGAATGATTCTTGTGAAGACTATGTTGCAATTCTATCTGTTGTTTCAGCTTATACCTTCTTTCAATCAATTGTTGATTGGTGGTCATCTCTTTCAGGATGGCTCCGAAACGGGTTCCCAACACTAACCCAGAGGGTGAAGAGGTTCCAGATCGTCCTCCTTCCCCCCCTCCTCCGTCTGAGGCTTGGAGAGTGATTATGCAGACTACAAATCAGAACACCCAGATGTTGATGCAGATGATGCAGCAAATGCAAGCAAATCAAGCAAATCAGGGTGCTCCAGGGAACCAAGGCAATTTCTTCAACCAGCAGCACCATGCTACGCTCAACCAGTTCTTGGCCAATCAACCAAAGGCTTTTAGTTACTGTGTCGACCCTCTCGATGCTGAAGATTGGATTACCGATATCAAGAAGCATTTTGATTGCAGCAACGTAAGGCCTGAGGACTATGTGAAATTTGCAGCCTTTCAACTCAAGGACCAAGCAGCTGACTGGTGGCAGCAGTACAAAGACTCCAGAGAAGGGCGTGTGATCTCTTGGGATGATTTCTGAAAGGACTTTCGCTCTCACCACATTCCAACAAGTGTCATCGAGGGTATGCGTGAGCAATTCCGCAACCTGAAGCAAGGCTCTATGACTGTCTACCAGTATAATGTCAAGTTCCAAAACCTCGCCCGCTATGCTAAGCAAGACATACCAGATGCCAAGAGCAAGATCTATCAGTTCCGTGGAGGTCTAAAAGATGAACTTCAACTTGCTCCCACCTTGTTCGAGCCCGATGAGTTCGACAAATTCTATAACATGGCGCTTAAGCAAGAGGCAGCCCAGCTCAAGATGGAGGCTTCCAAAAAGAGGATTTGAGATGCCGTTCACTCCTCCTCATCTTCTCAAGTCATCGCGAAGCAACAGAAATTTTGGCTTCCACATCCTCAAGTGATTCGAGCTCCCTACAACAACAACAAGAACTCTAGTGGTCGTGGTTTCTCCCACCCACCCAACCCGAGCAACCAGTCGAAGAATCAGTTTCAGTCTCAAGGTTCCAAGTCAAGTGGTTCTCATTTCCATCCTCTCTCAGAAGTGGTCTACAACAAGTGCACTCAGAAAGGTCACTATGCTAACAAGTGCCCCAACCCAAGGCGCCTTCCGCCTCCTCCACCTGTCAGTACAGCTATTGTCAAGCATAATCCAAAGGCAGCAAGGGTGAATCTGATGAATGCAGCGCAAGCGGAGAATTCTTCTGATGTGATTTTGGGTAACCTCTCAGTTAACTCTTTTCCAGCTAAAGTATTGTTTGATTCGGGTGCTTCATGTTCTTTCATGTCATATCCATTTGCATCCAAGCACGATGTTGTCACTTCAAATTTGCCTCAGAAGTTGCAAGTTGTTTCTCCGGGCAGGATTATGACTTCTAGTGTCTATGCTCCGGACATATCTATTCGCATGGGTGATTATCGCTTTCTGGCTAAACCGGTGGTTCTCGGCAATTCTGACATCGACCTCATCCTCGGGCTGGATTGGCTTTCTCAGCATGATGCTCAAATTGACTGTGCACAGAAGGAATTCAAGATTACTCATCCTGATGAAGATGTGATTATCTTCGCCTCTAGGGATAACACTATCAGGCTTTTCTCTCTCAATGACAAGGGTGAGATTAATGCCATATCTCAAATTCCGGTGGTAAACGAATACGAAGACGTCTTTCCTGAAGAACTTCCAGGCATGCCTCCACACCGTCAAGTGGAATTCGTCATTGAACTCGAGTCGGGTACTGAGCCAGCATGCCGGCGTCCGTACAAGCTCTCTCCTAAAGAGTTGAAGGAGTTGAAGAAGCAGCTTGATGAATAGGAGAGTATGGGTCTCATCAGGCCTAGTACGTCTCCTTGGGGTTGTGGTGTCTTATTTGTCAAGAAGAAGGATGGCACGGAGCGTCTCTGCATCGATTACCGGCCATTGAACAAGAAGACAATAAAGAACAAGTATCTGCTCCCCAACATCAACGAACTGTTCGAGCAGCTCAAAGGAGCTAAAGTATTCTCTAAGCTCGATCTCCGAATGGGCTATCACCAAATTCGCATTCGCGAGGAGGATATTGTTGGAAATATGCCCTAGAGGCAATAATAAAAGAGTTATTATTATATTTCCTTGTTCATGATAATCGTTTATTATCCATGCTATAATTGTATTGATTGGAAACTCATATGCATGTGTGGATAAATAGACAAACATTGTGTCCCTAGTAAGCCTCTACAGGACTAGCTCGTTGATCAAAGATGACCGCGGTTTCCAGGTCATAGACATGAGTTGTCATTTGATAACGGGATCACATCATTAGGAGAATGATGTGATGGACAAGACCCAAACGTTAAACATAGCTTTTGATCGTATCAGTTATCGCTATAGTTTTCTGCATGTCAAGTATAAGTTCCTATGACCATGAGATCATGTAACTCACTGACACCGTAGGAGTGCTTTGTGTGTGCCAAACGTCGCAACGTAACTGGGTGACTATAAAGGTACTCTACAGGTATCTCCGAAGGTGTCTGTTGAGTTGACATGGATCGAGACTGGGATTTGTCACTCCGTGTGACGGAGAGGTATCTCCGGGCCCACTCGGTAATACGTCATCTCAATGAGCTCAAAGTGACTAAGTAGTTGGTCACGGGATTATGTATTACGGTAACGAGTAAAGAGACTTGCCGGCAACGAGATTGAACTAGGTATAGAGATACCGGCGATCGAATCTCGGGCAAGTAACATACCGACGAGACAAAGGGAACTGTATACGGGATTGCCTGAATCCTTGACATCGTGGTTCATCCGATGAGATCATCGAGGAACGTGTGGGAACCAATATGGGTATCCAGATCCCGCTATTGGTTATTGACCTGGGAGTGTCTCGGTCATGTCTACATGGTTTCCGAACCCGCAGGGTCTACACACTTAAGGTTCGGTGGCGCTAGGGTTGTTAGTGAGAACAGTGCATGGTTACCGAAGGTTGTTCGGAGTCCCGGATGAGATCCCGGACATGACGAGGGTCTCCGGAATGGTCCGGGGACAAAGATTGATATATAGGATGAAAGGTTTCGGAGTCCGGAAGTGTTCCGGGGAACATCGGGAAATCGGCGGATGACCGAAAGGGGTTCGGGGTCCCGGAAGGGGTTTCGGGCCTGATGGGCCACAAAGGGGGACACAACAGCCCTCATAGGGCTGTGCGCCCCCCCTGGGCCCTCTCCTAGTGCGCATGGGGGGCTGGCCCCTCCTAGGGCTGCCGCACCCCCTGGCTTGGGGGCAAGGCACCTAGGGGGGGAAACCCTAGGGCCTGGCGCAGCCCTTGGCCGCCGCCCCCCCTCTGCCCTGGCCGCCGGCCCCCCTAGGGGAAACCCTAAGGCGCCCCCCTCCCCTCTATTCCCCCTATATATAGAGAGGTAGAGGGAGGGCAGCCAACACACGTTTGTGCCTCGGCGCTGCCCTCCCTCTCCCATAACATCTTCGTCTTCCCGCGGTGCTTGGCGAAGCCCTGCTGGAATCCTCCACCACCATCACCACCACGCCGTCGTGTTGCCGGTCTCTCCATCAACCTCTCCTCCACCCCTTGCTGGATCAAGAAGGAGGAGACGTCCCCGAGCCGTACGTGTGAAGAACGCGGAGGCACCGTTGCTTCGGTGCTAGGATCTTCGGCGATCTGAATCGCGGCGAGTACGACTCCATCAACCGCGTTCTTAACGCTTCCGCTTAGCGATCTACAAGGGTATGTGGATCCAACTCTCCCCTCGTAGTTGCATCTCCTAGATTGATCTTGGTGAACGTAGAGAAAATTTTTTGTTTCCCATGCAACGTTCCCCAACAGTGGCATCATGAGCTAGGATCTTGCGTAGATGCTTTCACGAGTAGAACACAAAAGGGTTTGTGGGCGTTGATGTTTAAATTGATGCCCTCCTTAGTCTTTCTTGATTCAGCGATATTATGGGATGAAGCGGCCCGGACCAACTTTACATGTCCACGTACATGAGACCGGTTCCATCGACAGACATGTGACTTTTGTTGCATAAGATGGCTGGCGGGTGTCTGTCTCTCCTATCTTAGTTGAATCGGAATAGAACAAGGCGGTCCTTGTAGAAGGTTAAATAGCAACTTGTATATCACCGTTGTGGCTTTGCGTAGGTAAGAAGCGTTCTTGCTAGATACCCATAGCAGCCACGTAAAACATGCAACAACAAATTAGAGGACGTCTAACTTGTTTTTGCAGGGTATGTATGTGATATGATATGGCCAATGACATGATGAGATATATTTGATGTATGAGATGATCATGTTGTAATAGTTAATATCGACTTGCATGTCGATGTATACGGCAACCGGCAGGAGCCATAGGGTTGTCTTTAATTTTTGTATGACCTGCGTGTCAATCATTAAGCGCTTTGTAATGCTTTACTTTATCGCTAAACGGTAGCAATAGTAGTAAGAGCATGGTGGGTGCGCGACAACCCCGATGGCGACACGATGATGGAGATCATGATGATGGAGATCATGGTGTGGCGCCGGTGACGATGGAGATCATGCCGGTGCTTTGGAGATGGAGATCAAAAGCACGAGTTGATGGCCATATCATGTCACTTATGATTTGCATGTGATGTTAATCCTTTTATGCATCTTATTTTGCTTAGGACGACCGTAGCATTATAAGATGATCCTTCACTAAAATTTCAAGATAAAATTGTGTTCCCCCCGAGTGTGCGCCATTGCGAAGGTTCGTCGTTTCGAAGCACCACGTGATGATCGGGTGTGATAGACTCTACGTTCGCATACAACGGGTGCAAGCCAGTTTTGCACATGCAGAACACTCGGGTTAGACTTGACGAGCCTAGCATGTACAGACATGGCCTCGGAACACGGAAGACCGAAAGGTCGAACATGAGTCATATAGTAGATATGATCAACATGTAGATGTTCACCATTGACACCACCTCATCTCTCGTGATGATCGGACTTGGGTTGGTGAATCTGGATCATGTCACGCTCGAATGACCAGAGGGATGTCAATTTGAGTGGGAGTTATAATTAATTTTATTAGGTAATAACTCACTTATCATGAACAATAGTCTAAAATGTCTTTGCAAATCTTTTGTTGTAGATGGCTCGCGCAGTAGCTCCCCTGAATTTTAATGCGTTCCTAGAGAAAGCTAAACTGAAAGATGATGGGAGCAACTTTGCGGACTGGCTCCGCAATCTGAGGATCATCCTCACTGCTGCCCATAAGGTTTATGTCCTAAGTGCACCGCTAGGTGAACCCCCCGCTCCTCAGTCCTCTGCGGACGTTATGAACGCCTGGCAGTCGTGTTCGGATGACTACTCAGTGGTGCAGTGTGCCATTTTGTATAGCTTGGAAGGAGGACTTCAAAGGCGTTTTGAACGTCATGGAGCATATGAGATGTTCCAGGAGTTGAAGTTCATCTTTGAAAAGAATGCTAAGATCGAGAGGTATGAGACCACCGAGAAATTCTTTGCTTGCAAGATGGAGGAGAATTCGTCTGTCAGTGAGCACTTACTAAAGATGTCTGGGTACTATACCCGCATAGCTGATCTGGGACTTGTGTTCCCGGACGAGGCTATCATTGACAGAATTCTCCAGTCACTCCCGCCTAGCTACAAGAGCTTCGTGCAGCAGTACAACATGCAAGGGATGAATAAAACCATCGCCGAGCTGTTTTCGATGCTGAAAGTCGCTGAGGCAGACATCAAAAAGGAGTATCAAGTGTTGATGGTCGATAAAACCACCAGTTTCAAGAAGAATGGCAATGGCAAGAAGGGTAACTCTAAGAAGGGTGGCAAGGCAGTTGCTCATCCAGTGAAGAAACCCAAGGCTGGGCCCAAGCCAGAGACTGAGTGTTTCTATTGCAAGGGGAACGGCCACTGGAAGCGGAACTGCCCCAAGTATCTGGCAGACAAGAAGGGGGCCAACAACAACAACAAGCAAGGTATATGTGATATACATGTTATTGATGTGTACCTTACCAACTCTCGTTGTAGTGCCTGGGTATTTGATACCGGTTCGGTTGCTCACATTTGCAACTCTAAACAGGAACTGTGGAATAAACGGAGGCTGGCGAAGGACGAAGTGACGATGCGCGTGGGAAAAGGTTCCAAGGTTGATGTGATCGCCGTCGGCACGCTCGCTCTTCGATTACCATCGGGATTAGTTATGAACCTGAATAATTGTTATTTAGTGCCTGCGTTGAGCATGAACATTATATCTGGATCTTGTTTATTGCGAGACGGTTACTCGTTTAAATCAGAGAATAAAGGTTGTTCTATTTATATGGGTAATATCTTTTATGGTCATGCACCCGAAGTGAGGGGTTTATTCTTATTGAATCTCGATAGTGATGATACACATGTTCATAACATTGATGCCAAAAGATGTAGAGTTGATAAAGATAATACCACTTACTTGTGGCACTGCCGTCTGGGTCATATCGGCGTAAAACGCATGAGGAAGCTCCATGCTGATGGACTTTTGGAGTCTCTTGATTTTGAATCACTTGACACATGCGAGCCGTGCCTCATGGGCAAGATGACGAGGACCCCGTTTTCAGGAATAATGGAACGGGCAAGTGACTTATTGGAAATCATGCATACTGATGTGTGTGGTCCGATGAGTGTCACGGCACGCGGTGGATATCGTTATTTTCTCACCTTCACTGACGACTTAAGTAGATATGGGTATATTTACTTAATGAAGCATAAGTCTGAAACTTTTGAAAAGTTCAAGCAATTTCAGAGTGAAGTTGAAAATCATCGTAACAAGAAGATCAAGTTCCTACGATCTGATCGAGGGGGAGAATATCTGAGTTATGAGTTTGGCAATCACTTAAGAAAATGAGGAATCGTTTCACAGTTGACGCCACCTGGAACACCACAGCGTAATGGTGTGTCCGAACGTCGTAATCGAACCCTATTAGATATGGCGCGTTCTATGATGTCTCTTGCCGATTTGCCACTATCATTTTGGGGATATGCGTTAGAGACTGCTGCATTCACTTTAAATAGGGCTCCATCCAAGTCCGTTGAGACAACACCGTATGAACTATGGTTTGGTAAGAAACCTAAGTTGTCTTTTCTCAAGGTTTGGGGTTGCGATGCTTATGTCAAAAGGCTTCAGCCAGAAAAGCTCAAACCCAAAGCGGACAAATGTGTCTTCATAGGATACCCAAAAGAAACTATTGGGTACGCCTTCTATCTCAGATCCGAAGGCAAAGTGTTTGTCGCTAAGAACGGGTCCTTTCTCGAGAAAGAGTTTCTCTCGAAAGAATTGAGTGGGAGGAAGGTAGAACTTGATGAGGTTATTGAACCTCTCCTTCAACCAGAGAGTTGCGTAGCACAGAAAGATGTTTTTGTGGAGCCTGCAGCGGTTGAAGAGGAAGCCAATGATGATGATCAAGAAGCTTCTGATCAAGTTACTACCGAACCTCGTAGGTCGACAAGGGTACGCACTGCACCTGAGTGGTATGGTAACCCTGTCTTGGAGGTCATGTTGTTAGACAACGGTGAACCTACGAGCTATGGAGAAGCGATGGAGGGCCCGGATTCTGACAAATGGTTAGAGGCCATGAAATCCGAGATGGGATCCATGTATGAAAACAAAGTATGGACTTTGGAAGTATTACCTGAAGGGCGGAAGGCCATTCAGAATAAATGGATTTTTAAGAGGAAGACGGACGCTGACGGTAATGTCACCGTGTATAAAGCTCGACTTGTGGCAAAGGGTTTTTCACAAGTTCAAGGGATTGACTACGATGAGACTTTCTCACTCGTAGCGATGCTTAAATCCGTCCGAATCATGTTAGCAATAGCTGCGTATTTCGATTATGAAATTTGGCAGATGGATGTCAAAACAGCGTTCCTTAACGGTTTTCTTAAGGAAGAGTTGTATATGATACAACCGGAAGGTTTTGTCGATCCAGAGAATGCTGACAAAGTATGCAAGCTCCAGCGTTCCATTTATGGGCTGGTGCAAGCATCTCGGAGTTGGAATCTTCGCTTTGATGAGGTGATCAAAGCGTTTGGGTTTATACAAGTTTACAATGAAGCTTGTATTTACAAGAAAGTGAGTGGGAGCTCTATAGCGTTTCTAATATTATATGTGGATGACATATTGCTGATTGGAAACAATATAGAACTTTTGGATAGCGTGAAGGGGTATTTGAACAAGAGTTTTTCGATGAAGGATCTCGGGGAAGCTGCTTTCATATTGGGCATCAAGATCTATAGAGATAGATCAAGACGCTTGATAGGACTTTCACAAAGTACATACCTTGATAAAGTTTTGAAGAAGTTCAAAATGGATCAATCCAAAAAGGGGTTCTTGCCGGTATTGCAAGGTACAAAGTTGAGTAAGACTCAATGCCCAGTGACTGCGGAAGATAGAGAAAAGATGAGTGTCGTCCCCTATGCTTCAGCCATAGGCTCTATCATGTATGCAATGCTGTGCACAAGACCAGATGTCAGCCTTGCCATTAGTATGGCCGGAAGGTTTCAAAGTAATCCTGGTATGGATCACTGGACAGCGGTCAAGAATATCCTAAAGTACCTGAAAAGGACTAAGGAAATGTTTCTCGTTTATGGAGGTGATCAAGAGCTCGTCGTAAAGGGTTACGTCGATGCAAGCTTTGACACTGATCCGGATGACTCTAAGTCTCAAACCGGATACGTATATATTCTCAACGGGGGAGCGGTAAGCTGGTGCAGTTCCAAGCAAAGCGTGGTAGCCGATTCTACATGCGAAGCGGAGTACATAGCTGCCTCGGAGGCGGCAAAGGAAGGTGTCTGGATGAAGGAGTTCATAACAGATCTTGGAGTTGTGCCTAGTGCACTGAACCCAATGACTCTGTTCTGTGACAACACTGGTGCCATTGCTCTAGCCAAGGAACCAAGGTTTCACAAGAGGACCAGACACATAAAACGACGCTTCAATTCCATCCGCGATTCAGTCAAGGAGGAAGACATAAACATTTGCAAAGTACACACGGATTTGAATGTTGCAGATCCGTTGACTAAGCCTCTTCCACGGGCTAAGCATGATCAACACCAAGACTCTATGGGTGTTAGATTCATTACCTTGTAATGCTAGATTATTGACTCTAGTGCAAGTGGGAGACTGTTGGAAATATGCCCTAGAGGCAATAATAAAAGAGTTATTATTATATTTCCTTGTTCATGATAATCGTTTATTATCCATGCTATAATTGTATTGATTGGAAACTCATATACATGTGTGGATAAATAGACAAACATTGTGTCCCTAGTAAGCCTCTACAGGACTAGCTCGTTGATCAAAGATGACCGCGGTTTCCAGGTCATAGACATGAGTTGTCATTTGATAACGGGATCACATCATTAGGAGAATGATGTGATGGACGAGACCCAAACGTTAAACATAGCTTTTGATCGTATCAGTTATCGCTATAGTTTTCTGCATGTCAAGTATAAGTTCCTATGACCATGAGATCATGTAACTCACTGACACCATAGGAGTGCTTTGTGTGTGCCAAACGTCACAACGTAACTGGGTGACTATAAAGGTACTCTACAGGTATCTCCGAAGGTGTCTGTTGAGTTGACATGGATCGAGACTGGGATTTGTCACTCCGTGTGACGGAGAGGTATCTCCGGGCCCACTCGGTAATACGTCATCTCAATGAGCTCAAAGTGACTAAGTAGTTGGTCACGGGATTATGTATTACGGTAACGAGTAAAGAGACTTGCCGGTAACGAGATTGAACTAGGTATAGAGATACCGGCGATCGAATCTCGGGCAAGTAACATACCGACGAGACAAAGGGAACTGTATACGGGATTGCCTGAATCCTTGACATCGTGGTTCATCCGATGAGATCATCGAGGAACGTGTGGGAACCAATATGGGTATCCAGATCCCGCTATTGGTTATTGACCTGGGAGTGTCTCGGTCATGTCTACATGGTTTCCGAACCCGCAGGGTCTACACACTTAAGGTTCGGTGGCGCTAGGGTTGTTAGTGAGAACAGTGCATGGTTACCGAAGGTTGTTCGGAGTCCCGGATGAGATCCCGGACGTGACGAGGGTCTCCGGAATGGTCCGGGGACAAAGATTGATATATAGGATGAAAGGTTTCGGAGTCCGGAAGTGTTCCGGGGAACATCGGGAAATCGGCGGATGACCGAAAGGGGTTTTGGGGTCCCGGAAGGGGTTTCGGGCCTGATGGGCCACAAAGGGGGACACAACAGCCCTCATAGGGCTGTGCGCCCCCCCTGGGCCCTCTCCTAGTGCGCATGGGGGGCTGGCCCCTCCTAGGGCTGCCGCACCCCCTGGCTTGGGGGGCAAGGCACCTAGGGGGGGAAACCCTAGGGCCTGGCGCAGCCCTTGGCCGCCGCCCCCCCTCTGCCCTGGCCGCCGGCCCCCCTAGGGGAAACCCTAGGGCGCCCCCCTCCCCTCTATTCCCCCTATATATAGAGAGGTAGAGGGAGGGCAGCCAACACACGTTTGTGCCTCGGCGCTGCCCTCCCTCTCCCATAACATCTTCGTCTTCCTGCGGTGCTTGGCGAAGCCCTGCTGGAATCCTCCACCACCATCACCACCACGCCGTCGTGCTGCCGGTCTCTCCATCAACCTCTCCTCCACCCCTTGCTGGATCAAGAAGGAGGAGACGTCCCCGAGCCGTACGTGTGAAGAACGCGGAGGCACCGTTGCTTCGGTGCTAGGATCTTCGGCGATCT
>LR738712.1:202389672-202499259 GCA_902687465.1 Secale cereale
AAAGGGTTACGTCGATGCAAGCTTTGACACTGATCCGGATGACTCTAAGTCTCAAACCGGATACGTATATATTCTCAACGGGGGAGCGGTAAGCTGGTGCAGTTCCAAGCAAAGCGTGGTAGCCGATTCTACATGCGAAGCGGAGTACATAGCTGCCTCGGAGGCGGCAAAGGAAGGTGTCTGGATGAAGGAGTTCATAACAGATCTTGGAGTTGTGCCTAGTGCACTGAACCCAATGACTCTGTTCTGTGACAACACTGGTGCCATTGCTCTAGCCAAGGAACCAAGGTTTCACAAGAGGACCAGACACATAAAGCGACGCTTCAATTCCATCCGCGATTCAGTCAAGGAGGAGGACATAAACATTTGCAAAGTACACACGGATTTGAATGTTGCAGATCCGTTGACTAAGCCTCTTCCACGGGCTAAGCATGATCGACACCAAGACTCTATGGGTGTTAGATTCATTACCTTGTAATGCTAGATTATTGACTCTAGTGCAAGTGGGAGACTGTTGGAAATATGCCCTAGAGGCAATAATAAAAGAGTTATTATTATATTTCCTTGTTCATGATAATCGTTTATTATCCATGCTATAATTGTATTGATTGGAAACTCATATGCATGTGTGGATAAATAGACAAACATTGTGTCCCTAGTAAGCCTCTACAGGACTAGCTCGTTGATCAAAGATGACCGCGGTTTCCAGGTCATAGACATGAGTTGTCATTTGATAACGGGATCACATCATTAGGAGAATGATGTGATGGACAAGACCCAAACGTTAAACATAGCTTTTGATCGTATCAGTTATCGCTATAGTTTTCTGCATGTCAAGTATAAGTTCCTATGACCATGAGATCATGTAACTCACTGACACCGTAGGAGTGCTTTGTGTGTGCCAAACGTCGCAACGTAACTGGGTGACTATAAAGGTACTCTACAGGTATCTCCGAAGGTGTCTGTTGAGTTGACATGGATCGAGACTGGGATTTGTCACTCCGTGTGACGGAGAGGTATCTCCGGGCCCACTCGGTAATACGTCATCTCAATGAGCTCAAAGTGACTAAGTAGTTGGTCACGGGATTATGTATTGCGGAACGAGTAAAGAGACTTGCCGGTAACGAGATTGAACTAGGTATAGAGATACCGACGATCGAATCTCGGGCAAGTAACATACCGACGAGACAAAGGGAACTGTATACGGGATTGCCTGAATCCTTGACATCGTGGTTCATCCGATGAGATCATCGTGGAACGTGTGGGAACCAATATGGGTATCCAGATCCCGCTATTGGTTATTGACCTGGGAGTGTCTCGGTCATGTCTGCATAGTTTCCGAACCCGCAGGGTCTACACACTTAAGGTTCGGTGACGCTAGGGTTGTTAGTGAGAACAGTGCATGGTTACCGAAGGTTGTTCGGAGTCCCGGATGAGATCCCGGACGTGACGAGGGTCTCCGGAATGGTCCGGAGACGAAGATTGATATATAGGATGAAAGGTTTCGGAGTCCGGAAGTGTTCCGGGGAGTATCGGGAAATCGGCGGATGACCGAAAGGGGTTTCGGGGGTTCCGGAAGGGGTTTCGGGCCTAATGGGCCACAAAGGGGGACACAACAGCCCTCATAGGGCTGTGCGCCCCCCCTGGGCCCTCTCCTAGTGCGCATGGGGGGCTGGCCCCTCCTAGGGCTGCCGCACCCCCTGGCTTGGGGGGCAAGGCACCTAGGGGGGGAAACCCTAGGGCCTGGCGCAGCCCTTGGCCGCCGCCCCCCCTCTGCCCTGGCCGCCGGCCCCCCTAGGGGAAACCCTAGGGCGCCCCCCTCCCCTCTATTCCCCCTATATATAGAGAGGTAGAGGGAGGGCAGCCAACACACGTTTGTGCCTCGGCGCTGCCCTCCCTCTCCCATAACATCTTCGTCTTCCTGCGGTGCTTGGCGAAGCCCTGCTGGAATCCTCCACCACCATCACCACCACGCCGTCGTGCTGCCGGTCTCTCCATCAACCTCTCCTCCACCCCTTGCTGGATCAAGAAGGAGGAGACGTCCCCGAGCCGTACGTGTGAAGAACGCGGAGGCACCGTTGCTTCGGTGCTAGGATCTTCGGCGATCTAAATCGCGGCGAGTACGACTCCATCAACCGCGTTCTTAACGCTTCCGCTTAGCGATCTACAAGGGTATGTGGATCCAACTCTCCCCTCGTAGTTGCATCTCCTAGATTGATCTTGGTGAACGTAGAGAAAAATTTTTGTTTCCCATGCAACGTTCCCCAACAGTGGCATCATGAGCTAGGATCTTGCGTAGATGCTTTCACGAGTAGAACACAAAAGGGTTTGTGGGCGTTGATGTTTAAATTGCTGCCCTCCTTAGTCTTTCTTGATTCAGCGGTATTATGGGATGAAGCGGCCCGGACCAACTTTACATGTCCACGTACATGAGACCGGTTCCATCGACAGACATGTGACGTTTGTTGCATAAGATGGCTGGCGGGTGTCTGTCTCTCCTATCTTAGTTGAATCGGAATAGAACAAGGCGGTCCTTGTAGAAGGTTAAATAGCAACTTGTATATCACCGTTGTGGCTTTGCGTAGGTAAGAAGCGTTCTTGCTAGATACCCATAGCAGCCACGTAAAACATGCAACAACAAATTAGAGGACGTCTAACTTGTTTTTGCAGGGTATGTATGTGATATGATATGGCCAATGACATGATGAGATATATTTGATGTATGAGATGATCATGTTGTAATAGTTAATATCGACTTGCATGTCGATGTATACGGCAACCGGCAGGAGCCATAGGGTTGTCTTTAATTTTTGTATGACCTGCGTGTCAATCATTAAGCGCTTTGTAATGCTTTACTTTATCGCTAAACGGTAGCAATAGTAGTAAGAGCATGGTGGGCGCGCGACAACCCCGATGGCGACACGATGATGGAGATCATGATGATGGAGATCATGGTGTGGCGCCGGTGACGATGGAGATCATGCCGGTGCTTTGGAGATGGAGATCAAAAGCACGAGTTGATGGCCATATCATGTCACTTATGATTTGCATGTGATGTTAATCCTTTTATGCATCTTATTTTGCTTAGGACGACGGTAGCATTATAAGATGATCCTTCACTAAAATTTCAAGATAAAATTGTGTTCCCCCCGAGTGTGCGCCGTTGCGAAGGTTCGTCGTTTCGAAGCACCACGTGATGATCGGGTGTGATAGACTCTACGTTCGCATACAACGGGTGCAAGCCAGTTTTGCACATGCAGAACACTCAGGTTAGACTTGACGAGCCTAGCATGTACAGACATGGCCTCGGAACACGGAAGACCGAAAGGTCAAACATGAGTCATATAGTAGATATGATCAACATGTAGATGTTCACCATTGACACCACCTCATCTCTCGTGATGATCGGACTTGGGTTGGTGAATCTGGATCATGTCACGCTCGAATGACCAGAGGGATGTCAATTTGAGTGGGAGTTATAATTAATTTGATTAGGTAATAACTCACTTATCATGAACAATAGTCTAAAATGTCTTTGCAAATCTTTTGTTGTAGATGGCTCGCGCAGTAGCTCCCCTGAATTTTAATGCGTTCCTAGAGAAAGCTAAACTGAAAGATGATGGGAGCAACTTTGCGGACTGGCTCCGCAATCTGAGGATCATCCTCACTGCTGCCCAAAAGGTTTATGTCCTAAGTGCACCGCTAGGTGAACCCCCCGCTCCTCAGGCCTCTGCGGACGTTATGAACGCCTAGCAGTCGCGTTCGGATGACTACTCAGTGGTGCAGTGTGCCATTTTGTATAGCTTGGAAGGAGGACTTCAAAGGCGTTTTGAACGTCATGGAGCATATGAGATGTTCCAGGAGTTGAAGTTCATCTTTGAAAAGAATGCTAAGATCGAGAGGTATGAGACCACCGATAAATTCTTTGCTTGCAAGATGGAGGAGAATTCGTCTGTCAGTGAGCACTTACTGAAGATGTCTGGGTACTATACCCGCATAGCTGATCTGGGACTTGTGTTCCCGGACGAGGCTATCATTGACAGAATTCTCCAGTCACTCCCGCCTAGCTACAAGAGCTTCGTGCAGCAGTACAACATGCAAGGGATGAATAAAACCATCGCCGAGCTGTTTTCGATGCTGAAAGTCGCTGAGGCAGACATCAAAAAGGAGTATCAAGTGTTGATGGTCGATAAAACCACCAGTTTCAAGAAGAATGGCAAGGGCAAGAAGGGTAACTCTAAGAAGGTTGGCAAGGCAGTTGCTCATCCAGTGAAGAAACCCAAGGCTGGGCCCAAGCCAGAGACTGAGTGTTTCTATTGCAAGGGGAACGGCCACTGGAAGCGGAACTGCCCCAAGTATCTGGCAGACAAGAAGGGGGCCAACAACAACAACAAGCAAGGTATATGTGATATACATGTTATTGATGTGTACCTTACCAACTCTCGTTGTAGTGCCTGGGTATTTGATACCGGTTCGGTTGCTCACATTTGCAACTCTAAACAGGAACTGCGGAATAAACGGAGGCTGGCGAAGGACGAAGTGACGATGCGCGTGGGAAATGGTTCCAAGGTTGATGTGATCGCCGTCGGCACGCTCGCTCTTCGATTACCATCGGGATTAGTTATGAACCTGAATAATTGTTATTTAGTGCCTGCGTTGAGCATGAACATTATATCTGGATCTTGTTTATTGCGAGACGGTTACTCGTTTAAATCAGAGAATAAAGGTTGTTCTATTTATATGGGTAATATCTTTTATGGTCATGCACCCGAAGTGAGGGGTTTATTCTTAAGACGGCCGACATTGAAAACTCTCCTATACAGTTAGTGGCAAGATAACCACGACATCACCCAGTACTAGGGAAGTAGTTCAGGAGTATTGCCATACCTTTGTATAGTGGATGCTTTTCGAAGGTCCGAGGTAGACGGTTTCTGAGAAAGACTGGTTATGTGTTGAAGGATGGATACAACTGGATGTAGGTTTAGAGTTGATTGCGCGGTGCTTCCCCTGTATCCCCAACACCTGATTGCATAACTGGAAACTTTCAGAAATTAATAGGTGGGTTTATCCAGTAGATCGTAGGCATTCTTCCAACGAATGCAGGTTAGCGAGTTCGGGGTTCTACATTGAGTGAAGTGGTTTTATGGCCAATGTTCCGATCGGGAGTTGCATCTTAAAGGGTCCTTGGCTATGCTGATCTGGGGATTGCAAAACCCTTTCGTAACGTGTTCCATAATCTTACAGCACAAAGATGTCGAACGAAGCTCCTATCTTGTGTTTGTTCCTTCTATACCTTGTGTTTTTCTTATTTACCTTGTGTCTCCCAGTGGCTTCTCGTGAAGATTGTTGTTATCATTTAACTGAGAATTTCATTCGTTCCTCTTGTTCGAATGATTCTTGTGAAGACTATGTTGCAATTCTATCTGTTGTTTCAGCTTATACCTTCTTTCAATCAATTGTTGATTGGTGGTCATCTCTTTCAGGATGGCTCCGAAACGGGTTCCCAACACTAACCCAGAGGGTGAAGAGGTTCCAGATCGTCCTCCTTCCCCCCCTCCTCCGTCTGAGGCTTGGAGAGTGATTATGCAGACTACAAATCAGAACACCCAGATGTTGATGCAGATGATGCAGCAAATGCAAGCAAATCAAGCAAATCAGGGTGCTCCAGGGAACCAAGGCAATTTCTTCAACCAGCAGCACCATGCTACGCTCAACCAGTTCTTGGCCAATCAACCAAAGGCTTTTAGTTACTGTGTCGACCCTCTCGATGCTGAAGATTGGATTACCGATATCAAGAAGCATTTTGATTGCAGCAACGTAAGGCCTGAGGACTATGTGAAATTTGCAGCCTTTCAACTCAAGGACCAAGCAGCTGACTGGTGGCAGCAGTACAAAGACTCCAGAGAAGGGCGTGTGATCTCTTGGGATGATTTCTGCAAGGACTTTCGCTCTCACCACATTCCAACAAGTGTCATCGAGGGTATGCGTGAGCAATTCCGCAACCTGAAGCAAGGCTCTATGACTGTCTACCAGTATAATGTCAAGTTCCAAAACCTCGCCCGCTATGCTAAGCAAGACATACCAGATGCCAAGAGCAAGATCTATCAGTTCCGTGGAGGTCTAAAAGATGAACTTCAACTTGCTCTCACCTTGTTCGAGCCCGATGAGTTCGACAAATTCTATAACATGGCGCTTAAGCAAGAGGCAGCCCAGCTCAAGATGGAGGCTTCCAAAAAGAGGATTTGAGATGCCGTTCACTCCTCCTCATCTTCTCAAGTCATCGCGAAGCAACAGAAATTTTGGCTTCCACATCCTCAAGTGATTCGAGCTCCCTACAACAACAACAAGAACTCTAGTGGTCGTGGTTTCTCCCACCCACCCAACCCGAGCAACCAGTCGAAGAATCAGTTTCAGTCTCAAGGTTCCAAGTCAAGTGGTTCTCATTTCCATCCTCTCTCAGAAGTGGTCTACAACAAGTGCACTCAGAAAGGTCACTATGCTAACAAGTGCCCCAACCCAAGGCGCCTTCCGCCTCCTCCACCTGTCAGTACAGCTATTGTCAAGCATAATCCAAAGGCAGCAAGGGTGAATCTGATGAATGCAGCGCAAGCGGAGAATTCTTCTGATGTGATTTTGGGTAACCTCTCAGTTAACTCTTTTCCAGCTAAAGTATTGTTTGATTCGGGTGCTTCATGTTCTTTCATGTCATATCCATTTGCATCCAAGCACGATGTTGTCACTTCAAATTTGCCTCAGAAGTTGCAAGTTGTTTCTCCGGGCAGGATTATGACTTCTAGTGTCTATGCTCCGGACGTATCTATTCGCATGGGTGATTATCTCTTTCTGGCTAAACCGGTGGTTCTCGGCAATTCTGACATCGACCTCATCCTCGGGCTGGATTGGCTTTCTCAGCATGATGCTCAAATTGACTGTGCACAGAAGGAATTCAAGATTACTCATCCTGATGAAGATGTGATTATCTTCGCCTCTAGGGATAACACTATCAGGCTTTTCTCTCTCAATGACAAGGGTGAGATTAATGCCATATCTCAAATTCCGGTGGTAAACGAATACGAAGACGTCTTTCCTGAAGAACTTCCAGGCATGCCTCCACACCGTCAAGTGGAATTCGTCATTGAACTCGAGTCGGGTACTGAGCCAGCATGCCGGCGTCCGTACAAGCTCTCTCCTAAAGAGTTGAAGGAGTTGAAGAAGCAGCTTGATGAATAGGAGAGTATGGGTCTCATCAGGCCTAGTACGTCTCCTTGGGGTTGTGGTGTCTTATTTGTCAAGAAGAAGGATGGCACGGAGCGTCTCTGCATCGATTACCGGCCATTGAACAAGAAGACAATAAAGAACAAGTATCTGCTCCCCAACATCAACGAACTGTTCGAGCAGCTCAAAGGAGCTAAAGTATTCTCTAAGCTCGATCTCCGAATGGGCTATCACCAAATTCGCATTCGCGAGGAGGATATCCCCAAGACTGCCTTCAGAACGAGCTACGGCTCATATGAGTATACAGTCATGTCCTTTGGTCTCGCCAATGCTCCACCTACCTTCTCGAGAATGATGCACTACATTTTCAACCCCTACACCGGCGAGTTTGTGCTTGTGTATCTGGATGACATTTTGGTATTTTCCAATTATGAAGAAGATCACGAAAAGCACCTCCGTCTGGTTCTCGACAGACTCCGTGAACATAAGTTCTACGCCAAGTTCTCCAAGTGCGAATTTTGGCTCGATAAGGTCTTGTATCTGGGCCATATCATCTCCGCTGACGGTATTGCGGTGAACCCCGAGAAAGTTGAAGCAATTGTCAACTGGGAAGCTCCTCAGAACGTCAAGCAACTCAGAAGCTTTCTTGGTCTTGCCAGCTATTGCAGAAGGTTGGTTGAGAACTTCTACAAGATTGCCAAGCCTCTTTCCAACTTGCTGCAGAAGAATGTCAAGTACTACTGGTCTCCAGATTGTGAAGTGGCATTCAAAACTCTCAAAGAAAAGCTCGTCTCTGCTCCAGTTCTCACTCCTCCAGATGAGTCCAAGCCCTACGAAGTATTCTGTGATGCTTCTCTTCAAGGACTTGGTGGTGTGCTTATGGAGGACAAGAAAATTGTGGCATACACTTCTCGTCAGCTGAAGCCAAGTGAGAAGAACTACCCCACACATTATCTTGAACTAGCAGCTGTGGTACATGCTTTGATTACGTGGAGACACCTGCTGCTGGGCAGAAAAGTCGACATCTTCACCGATCACAAGAGCTTGAAGTACATCTTCACACAGCCGAATCTGAACCTCCGCGAGACTCGTTGGGTCGATATGATCCAAGAGTATGATCCCAGCATCGAATACACTCCTAGCAAGGCGAATGTGATTGCAGATGCTTTGAGCAGAAAGGCATATTGCAACAGCCTCCTTATCAAGACGTTCCAGCCTGAGCTTTGTGAAGCATTCAGGAAGCTCAACCTCCAAGTTATTCCGCAAGGTTTTCTTGCAAATCTTCAAGTTGCTCCTACCTTGGAAGATCAGGTCCGTGAGGCCCAACTCAGTGATGCCATGGTACATAAAGTGAAACACGATATTGCAAAGGGTACTCCTAAATACAAGTGCTATCGCGTTGATGAGAGAGATACCTTGTTCTTTGAGGACAGACTCGTGGTTCCCAAAGGTGATCTCAGGAAGCTCATAATGGAAGAAGCACATGATTCTCTCCTTTCCATTCATCCTGGCAGTTCCAAGATGTACCAAGACCTCAAGCAATCTTACTGGTGGACACGCATGAAAAGGGAGATTGCCCAATTCGTGAATGAATGTGATGTCTGCAGAAGAGTGAAGGCAGAGCATCAACGTCCAGCCGGTCTTCTCCAACCTCTTCCTATTCCCGAGTGGAAATTCGACCACATTGAAATGGATTTCGTCACTGGCTTTCCTAAGTCCAAGAGAGGGAATGATTCTATCTTCGTGGTGATTGACAAGCTTACCAAAGTCGCTCACTTCCTTCCAGTCAAAGAATCCATCAATGCAGCTCAACTGGCAGAATTGTACACTTCCAGAATTGTATCCTTACATGGCATCCCTCAAGTTATCTCCTCAGACCGTGGAAGTTTGTTCACTTCTAAGTTCTGGGACTCCTTTCAGTCTGCCATGGGCACTAAGATTCGTTTCAGCACTGCATTTCACCCTGAGACTAGTGGTCAAGTCGAGCGAGTGAATCAGATTCTAGAAGACATGCTCAGAGCCCGTGTCATATCTTTTGGCATGAAATGGGAAGATTGCTTTCCATTTGCCGAGTTATCTTACAACAACAGCTTCCAAGCAAGTGCCGGCAAAGCTCCGTTTGAAATCCTCTATGGCAGAAAGTGTCGTACCCCTCTCAACTGGTCCGAGACAGGTGAATGTCAACTTCTTGGCAATGACTTGATCTCAGAAGCCGAAGAAATGTGCATAGTCATACGTGAGAATCTCAAGGCCGCTCAGTCGTGTCAGAAGAGCTACTATGATGGCTCGCATCGTGATTTGGCCTTCAACATTGGGGATCATGTTTATCTCCATGTTTCTCCGATGAAAGGCACCCAAAGATTCGGTATCAAAGGAAAGCTTGCTCCTAGATACGTCGGGCCTTTCAAGATCCTTGGCAAAAGAGGCTATCTAGCCTATCAACTTGAGCTACCTTCAAACTTCGCCAATGTTCATGATGTGTTTCATGTGTCTCAACTCCGCAAGTGCTTCAAGACTCCTGAACGCACGATTCCGTTTGAAGAGATTGATCTTCAACAAGATTTGTCTTACCGAGAGCATCCCGTTGCTATTCTCGAAGAAACCGAGCGCAAGACCCGCAACAAGTCCATCAAATTCTTGAAAGTCAAGTGGTCACACCATACCGACCGAGAAGCTACGTGGGAACGAGAAGATCATGTTCGTTCCGAGTACCCTTCCTTTTTCCAGTCCTAGATCTCGGGACGAGATCTTTTTGTAGTAGAGGAGAGTTGTAATGCCCCGAATGTAATACTTTCCCTTTTGGGCAATATATAATATCTTTGGCTTCATCAATTCCATTCCAGGTTCTTCGTCTTTCGGGTTTTCGTCGTTTTGTCGTGTTGCGTGTGTGCATTCATTCATATCATTTAGTCATGTGCATCGCATTGCATTTGTGTTGTCGTTTGCATCCGGTTCCACTCGTTTTTTTCCGTTGTCCGTTTCGAGTTCCGGAGCCCTCTCACGTGTCCGTGGCATTCCCGAGGCCTACTTTGGTGTTTCGCCGTGTAACATTTCCGGTGCAGCGTGCGACATGTCGTGTGTTGTTGTTTTGGTGTGTGTAACCCGCCTGTCAAATCTCGTCGCGTTTGGAGTTGGTTTGCTACCCCAATAGTTATTCTCGTGGGCTCAAAGTACCCCCTCTTTGAGGCCCAAGACACACCTCCAACATCCCACCAAACCAACCCAAACCCCTCCCTTCATCTAGGCCATCCAATTCTGATCGCGTGGCCGAAAACCACACCTCATTTGGACAACCCTAGCTCCTTGTGCCTATACATTTGTCCATCTTCCCCAATTTTTACCCTAATAAAAAAACCCTAGACTTCATCCCCTTCCTCCAGCCATCTTCCTCCACTCCGGCCGGAGCTCGCCGAAGCCCCGCCGGAGGAGCTCGCCGCCGCCTCCTCCTCCTCACCGGAGCACCTCACCGCCGCCACCACCGCGCCACCTCACCGCCGCGGCCTTCCCTCGCCTCACCTGCGCCACCTCCCGCCGTCTCCCCTCGCCCCCAGGCCGCCGGCGCCCGCCTCCGCCAAGATCCCGGTGAGCCAACCGCCGCCGCTCGGTCTCCTCGCTCGGGGAGCCAGGGGATAGAGGGATCCAGATCGATCCGCTCCAGGCACCCCCGCTGGGCCGAACACTAGCTTTCCGATCGGCCCTCTCCGCCTGGGCCGCCTCCCTCCGCCAGCCAAGGCCGCGCCGGCCCGGTTCCCTCCGCGCCAGCCGCCAGCTCCAGGCGGGCCGGCCCACCCCGCAGGCAAGGCCCAGCCTCCTCCGCGCCTCCGCTCGGGAGCAGCCCCCGTCGCCCGATCCAGATCCCGTCGGCCAGTCGGGCCGAAACCTTAGTCGGGCCGGCACCCGATCCCTTCCCCGGCCCGATCCGCAAGTCCGGCGCCCGATCCGTGCCAGGTGGGCCGGATCCGGCCCGATCCGCGACCGCCACTCCCGTTGACCCCGAGGTGGTTATTTTTTTCTAAGTCCCTGGGTGATTTTGATCTCTGATGCAGTTTTGCAACATGGATAACTTTTTGTGTGATGGTCCGATTTGAGTGAATGATATGTCAAAATGTTCGTGGAGACTTGTACTACATTTTATTCCATTATGCCATGCATGTTTGAGGTCATCTAGTTGCTTAAATATCTGTTGGAAGAGTGCAACTTGTTATAAACTGCTGTTAGTAGTTTTTTTCATGCCATCTTTGCAATGTGATAACTTGGTGCATGTTTATCCAAATGATGCAAATGATATGTCCACGTGTTCGTCATGAAATGCTCTACATGTTGATTGCTTTAGCTTGCATGATAGATATCATCTTGCCATGCTTATCTCCTTTCAAAGTGCTATGTGGCTGTTATGTCGTTAAACTCGTTACGAGATGCCTCGTAGAGGAACTCGTTGCTATCGTTGTGTTTGTCCCCTTGATGCATGCTTAGATGTTTTGGATTCACCATCATGTGTACTTTGCTGTGGTGCTTACCCCTTGCCATGTTTAGTTTTGAGGTGACTTAAACTTGCTCTCAAAGATGCCATGATGAAACTGATGTTTTAACACTTAGTGAAATTTCACTAAGTCTGGAATCTATAATTTCCAGAGGCCATGTTTGCTTGTTGTTCTAGGCCAATCCATGATAGTTTTGGGGTGACTCTTGATGATTCCTTGTTGTATATATTGTTGGCTATCCATTCATGCTCTCACTTGCTTATTTGAGCGGCTGTAGCATATTTAACTTTTGCTCCCAAGTTGCAACAAATTACTGTTGTCAGGATTTTGTTGTCAAGTTCAATATGTCATAGCTTGTTGCTATTGATCCATGGCTCCTTTGGGGATGCTCCAATGGACTTATTTGCTGTAGGATATGTCTAGTTTATGTCCATACTCTTTTCCATGATGTTTGAGTGCTGTAGGCCATTTATCTCTTGCTCTGAAGTTGCTATGTGGCTGTTATTTTCAGCTTGTGCGTATTTATTGTTTCGGGTGTAACTTTTAGCCCGTAGCTCCGTTTTGAGCAAGTCCTATATGAAACTTGTGTGATTTTTCATGTAGATTCATAATATCCTATTGTTAACATGTTTTGAAGCATTTTTGCTTGATGCATATTGTTGTGCTATAACACTGTGCTTCCTAAGTACACTTCCTGTGCTTCCATTGTGCATCTGTTTTGCTTCCATAGTGCATCACTCATGCTTCCAGTAATTTTTCTGTGCATTGCATCTTGTTTGATTCGTTGCCTTGTGTTCTTGTGTTTGAGTAGAGCCGGAAGCTGAGACCGAGTACGAGTACGAGCACGAGGTTACTACCGAGGTTGAGAACGAGGACCCCTCTTACGATCCCATCGACAACTCTTCAGGCAAGATGACCGAACCCCGATAACATTACTATCTTTGCCTATTGCTAGAAGTCTCGATCTATAGTTTTGCCTTGATGCCCATATTTTTCCTGTCAGCCTCCTATTGTAACCATGAACCTGTTTAACCACCCTACCTATGCAAACCATTGATTGGCTATACGTAGGCTTCGCTCAGCCCCTCTTATAGCATTGTTAGTTGCAGGAAAAGATTGAAGATTCTTGCTTCTTGTTGAAGCTTATTGGGATATCACACTATATTAATTATTAAATGAAATCATCTATATATTGGTAATGGGTGGAAGGCTAAGCCTTTTGGTTGGAGATTTGTTCCACTCATGCCGCTAGGAACCGTATAAACTGGTGTTATGTTCCTTGATTATGCGTTCCTCACACGGTTGGGGTTATGGGACCCCCTCGATAAACCGCTAAGTGCTAAGTCTTTTCCAGCAAGTCCCAACATTGGTACTATTTGCCTAATAACTAAAAACTTGCATAGGGAGTAATTAACCCTCTTTCTTAATCAACAACCCCGGGCCAGTGCTCCACATGAGTGTTGGTCCGAAACGGGGAGTCTGCGGGGCCACCTCGAGGGAACTCAAGGTTTGGTAAAAACCTGTAGAATCGCCCATCCGGTCGTTGCCTGAGACTAGATACGCGCGGCTATTGTCAGGGTGTCGGCACGCCGGGAGGATTTGCTGGATTAGCCTTACCTTAGTCGGAGTATCTTGAACACGGTATTTCGAGAATACTCGGGCCTTCCCACCTTGGAGTTGCGACTCCGCGGATTGTGGGCTTGTCATGGGCCAAGTTGGAACACCCCTGCAGGGTTTTGAACTTTTGAAAGCCATGCCCGCGGTTATGTGGTAGATGGGAGCTTGTTAATATCCGGTTGTACAAAAATTGACACCATGTTCCATTACACTACCAGCGTGTGTACCGTGACGGTCATTTTCCGAAAGGGATTCGGGAAGTGAACGCGGCGGGGTTATGCTTGACTTGTTTTAGTTAGGATCACTTCGTGATCATCTCTCGACCGAGGCACCTTCTCTTCTCGCTCTCTTTTATGTAAGCTAGGCTAGTGCTGCTGCAGACTCTTGTTCTTTCTTCAGCCTTGTTCCACACCCAAGGCTGGGATAGTCGTGTTACCCGGGAATGGGATTGCTGAGTCCTCCGTGGCTCACAGTTACTTAAACACCCCAGATGCAGGTACGATGGTGAGGTACATAGGCGATGGCATTAAGCTAGACTGGGAGTACGACGAGGAGCGTAGCCGTTACTACATGAACTATCCGGCTGATCAGTAGAGCTTCTACTAGGATTCGATCTAGACCTATGGTTTAATGTTATGTTTGGTATCTTGTCATTTGGATCTTTACCCTTAGATGGGCTGTGATGTTTATCTGAATGATGTTTGAACATGTAATGACTTTGTGTGACGTGGCGAGTGTAAGCCATCTATCTTTTATGTTTTCCATCCCCATTTTTACATGAGATTGTGCAAAGATACCGAACTTGCGATCATTCCAGAATGGGCTTATATCTTTAAGTTGTGCCTCGACACGTAGGAGATATAGTCCCATCCTGGGCATTACAAAAGTTTTCTTCTTCCTTGACTTAGTAGCAGCCTTTGGAAGATCACTAGGTGTGCTCCTGCTACCCTCGGCAAAGCTGCGAGAGGGGCTAGTGCCCTCACTCAGGTGTACCTGCTCCTCAGACACATTCTGGCTATCACTTTGATCTGACATCTCTGACACTGCAACTGAAAGCTCACCCTGTGAATGATGTAGATGAGGTAGAGTGGATAACCACCACAATGCACAAAGTTTTTGCAAAACAGATGACAAGAAAAACTTAGTTTTAGTTCTCTACAGAAAGCTTTCGGAGCTACCGATTTGTTAAACTCAGTGACACCAAAGCAATTCTGGAGCCTGAACTAGTGAACTCGGTCAGACCGAGTCACAGTTCGGTGGCACCGATATTGCTAGGGTTTCATAGAGAGTTTAACTCGGTCACACCGATTTGCAACTTTTGGTCAGACCGAAAATCACATCTGCAATGGCCTAAGCCAAATCGGTGGGACTGATTTCTACAACTCGTTCGGTCCGAAATGAGTTCGGCGGAGACCTAACCCTAAATTTTTCAAATCAAAACTACTTTCTACGGAGTTTTTGCTGGATATGAAGATCTCATACGTGGAAGAGAACATGGCAATGCAATGTGCTACGAATCAGAGTTAAGGAATAGCACAACGAATCAAGTCCATACCCTAACTCGGCGTGGACTTTCTACCGCGGCGAAGATTGTCGTTGACGGTAGCGGAGTCCAGCGGCGGGAGGTCGCTGGTTGCGAGGAGAAGAATCCGGAGACCCAAAGAGGCAGAGCAGCTCACGCACGGGCTGAAGGGTTTGGAAAGTTTTCCAAATTTTGGCCCATGAGTATATATAACCTGACACTATCGGTGGTACCGAGTGGAACAACTCGGTGGCACTGAGATGCAATACTGCTAGCAGTTACTGCAACTCGGTGGGACAGAAAAGTTCAAATCGGTTGCACCGAGATTGAAAACCTATATCAACTTAGTGAACTCGGTGGGACTGAAGTGGATGACTCGGTCATACCGAAATGCACAAAGAGGTTTTGGATGTTTAAGCATATGACGAATCGGGGACTCCGAGTGCTCCTCACACAGAGTGGTTCGAATCTGACTTAATCAAGCTTTGTGATGTAGCATGAATAGAGTTCTAGATGAGAAAATCATAGATAGGTAGAGGGGGTTCTTAGGCATTCTTGTCCATCCATTTGGCAAAAGAAAAAGAGCTAAACAACCAAGTCGAATGAGAAAGATATGCATTCAACATGCTCACACAATAAGATAGCAAATGAAACATGTGGCAAAGCATGCACAACCATTCTAGCATCTATCAACCAATTGGTGATGACTAGGTCTTCTATATATGAGTATATTGACTTAGGAGCCAAATGAGAACATTTGATCATAGGTCATACTCATCGTTTAAGCACAAGTGGGGTTACCACTTTTACATAAATCATTGTTGTGTTCACATCATTAGAGTTGCTTTATCTCAATTGTTAGAGTAAAACTCCCCCTAGATGTGATGTCCCCCCTAAGAGGGATGAACTAACCTTGTGTTTTGCCGATGATGACTTCATGTAGTTGTTGAAGATGTAGATGCTCCATGTTGATGTAGATCATTTGGAGCAATCCATTGGAGTGAGTTGCACTTTCAATTCCTACACGGGTTAGTCCCACAAGGAACAAACAAGGATATCCATAGAAATAGAGCAAATTGCACACATGATGATGTCCATAAAAGCATTAGGTTACCTTGTCCCTTGTCTTACCAACAAGAGGGTTTGTGACTCCTTGAAGTAGTGCAAGATATGAGAGTTGTTTGCACTTGTCTTTTGCCAAAATGATATGAGTGAAGTGTGTTGGCGGAGTCACCCTCAAGAACTTTCTAGTTCTTCTTGTTCGAGATCCACACCATCTTGATGGGAATCTTTGGAGTTGTAGTCGTACTTGATGAAGTAGAACTTGATGTAGTCTTGGGGACCCACTTGACCAAAGCCTTAGGAGCTTCTTCAAATGCATCAATCACTTGCTGAAGCTTGTCCTTGCCCTTTAGCTTGTGGTCTTGTGGTGGAAGATCATCATGTGCTTATCTCCCTTGAAAAGAAGTAGGATCATATTTCTCTTGTTGAAGAACAAACTTCGTCTTGGGGTATTGATCTTCCTCCCACTCAACTCCATTGGCATTGAACTTTCGTTCAAAACCAACACCTTGATTCTTCCGGTGTCTTCCTTGCTTGCGTACAATCTCCTCAAATTTCTTTCTCCCTGCAAGACTCTTGTAAACACCTTTCTCTATAATTTCCTTCAATAAGCTATTTTCTTGCTCAAGTGTAACTTGGCTAAGAGAATCATTAATGGAATCAAGAGAACTACTAGATGCAACATCATTGGATTTAGCATGATTATTGTTACTACTAGAGGAAGAATCTTTCTTGTTCTTGTTGCTAGGTTTTACTTGTGGCATTTAGGTAGACAAGAGTAAACACTTGGAAATGTAAGAGGAACTTTTCTTACGAAGATCATCATTGATTGCCTTTAAGAACTCATGCTCTTGCTCAAGGTTGAGATTTTCAAGGCGTAGCTTCTCATGAGTCTTTAAAAGTTCTCGATGATCTTCCAAGGTAGTTTGATGAGCTAACTTAAGAGTGTTTAGTTCTTTAGTTAGACGCTCAGTCTTCTCCTTATCATTGTCATTCGTTTTATCTTGATTAGCATGATCAATAGCAATTTCATCATAGTTTTCATCAAAAGTTTCATCACTATTGCTACCAAAAAGTAAATCATCATCTCCTAGCAAGTCATCTTCGTCACTATTCAAATCAAGATACACGGGGTGTGATACCTTAGGGCCTTTAGCCATGAAGCATCTTCTAATTCCTTCATTTGGTGAGTCAAATATGTCATAGGAGTTGGTTGACACAAGAGCAATTCCGGCAACACCTTCATCTTGAGTACCTTCAGAGTCGGAGTAGTAGCTTCTCTCGGAGTGGTTATCGGAGTCGGAACCGTATGCCCATTCACCAACATCAGCTTGATGTCTTCGTCTTGTATAGCTCCTTGATAATTTGTCCTTCCTTTCCGAATCTTTGCTTCTCCGAGAAGGTCTTTGTTCATAACGATCATCTCTACTCCTTCTCTCTCTTGGTGGTGAATCTCCTCTTCTACTTCTCCTTTTAGGTGAGTCTTATCTTCTCTCGTGGGTAGCCATATACTCAATGGAGTAGTGTCGGGGTCTTCCGCAATTGTAGCAATTTCGATCACGGCTTGAAGACCTCTTCATTGAAGTCTTGTTTCTCACTTGATGATGTAGGAGTGTCACATGAGGCTTTGTAAGCACCACTAGACTTGTTGTGAAGCTCTTCTTTATCTTTGAGTGACATCTCATGAGCAACAATTCTTCCAATGACTTCTGTTGGCTTGAGATCTTTTTAATTGGGTATCATTTGGATCAATGTGCACACGGTATCATATTTTCCATCCAAGGCTCTTAGGATCTTCTTGATGATGAATTTGTCGGTCATCTCTTCACTTCCTAAGCCGGCAATCTCATTTGTGAGGAGAGCAAGCCTAGAGTACATTTCAGCGACACATTCACCATCCTTCATCTTGAACTTGTCAAGTTGACTTTGAAGCACATCCAACTTGGATTCCTCGACGGAGTCGGTACCTTCGTGCATATCAATCAAAGTATCCCAAATTTCCTTTGCATTCTCAAGACGGCTGATTTTGTTGAATTCTTCGGGGCACAATCCGTTAAAGAGGATATCGCAAGCTTGAGCATTGTATTGCAGCATCTTCAACTCTTCCATGGCAGCTTCACGGTTCGGTTCCTTCCCATCGAAGAATTCACCTTGCAAACCAATACACACAATAGTCCAAACGGTGGGGTTATGTCCAAGAATATGCAATTTCATCTTATGCTTCCAACTAGCAAAATTAGTACCATCAATATAAGGACCTCCACGGTGGTAACTTCCCTCTCTAGACGCCATACTCTCCTAGGTTGTGAAACCAAGGCTGTGATCACCAAAGCTATGGAAATCATGGCATATGGAGACCAAAGCTCTGATACTACTTGTAGGATCGAAAGTATGTCTAGAGGGGGGGATTAGACTACTTGACTAAATGAAAATCTATCCTTTTCCCAATTTTAATTCTTGGCAGATTTTAGCAACATAGCACAAGTCAAGCAATCATCCTACACATGCAATTCTAAGAGTATAGCAGCGGAATGTAAAACAATTGCATATGAAGGTAAAGGGAGGAGTTTGGAGGGAGCAAACGCAAGTGAAGACAATGATGTTTTTTGTCTTGGTTCCGATAGGTGGTGCTATCGTACATCCAAGTTGATGGAGACATCAACCCACGAAGTGTAACGGCTGCGCGAGTTCACGGAGGGCTCCACCCACGAAGGGTCCACGAAGAAGAAACCTTGTCTATCCCACCATGGCCATCGCCCACGAAGGACTTGCTTCACTAGCGGTAGATCTACACGAAGAAGGCGATCTCCTTGCCCTTACAAACTTCTTGGTTTAACTCCACAATCTTGTCGGAGGCTCCCAAGTAACACCTAACCAATCTATGAGATACCACTCTCCAAGAGTTAATAGACGTTGTGTTGATGATGAACTCCTTGCTCAAATGCTTCAAATGATAGTCTCTCCAACACTCAAACAGCTCCGCACAAATTTCGATATGGTGGAAGAAGGATTTGAGTGGAAAGCAACTTGGGGAAGGCTAGAGAATAATATTCATATGGTAGGAATGGAATATCTTGATCTCAACACTTGAGTAGATGGTTCTCTCTTAGAACATGAATGATGGAAGTGTAGGTGTGCTCTGATGGCTCTCTTCACTAGTGAAGAGTGGGTGGAGGGGTATATATAGCCTCCACACAAAATCTAACCGTTACACACAATTTACCAAACTCGGTGGGACCGATTCACAGAACTCGGTCAGGCCGATTTAGATCATAATGTGACTGTTAGGTATTTCGGTGGGACCGATATGATCAACTCGGTGGGACCGATTTCATTAGGGCATATTGTAATCTTGGTGGGACCGATTACACAAACTCGGTGACAACGATTTTGGTAATGAGAACACATAGAGTTGGTCAGACAAACTCGGTGGGACCAATCGCTCATCTCGGTGGGGCCGAAATGTTACGAAGGGAAACAGAGAGTTTGCAATCCCATCTCGGCGAGACCGAGATCCCTTTCGGTGAGACCAAAATGATTAGGGTTTCTGGCAGTGGCTATGTCAAATGAACTCGGTGGCACCGGATAGATGTTTTCGGTGGGGCCGAGTTTTACTTTTGGTTTGGGACATATGTGGATGTGGGAAAATGGTTGAGGGTTTTGGAGCATATCATTAAGCATTTTGAGCAAGCAAACCATTATGCAATACCTCATCCCATTTTAATAGTATTGGCTTTCCTATGGACTAAGTGTGATCTTGGATCGCTAAAATGGAAAAAGTAGAGTCTTGAGCTGGAGCCAATCCTTTGTCCTTAGCATTTTGAGAGGTCCACATTCCTAATCCATGCCATGCCAAACATTGAACTTTCCTGAAATATTATCTTGAGATAGCATTAGTTCAATGAGCTAGATGTTGTTAGTAATTACCAAAACCACCCGAGGATAGTTGCACTTCCACAAACTAAAGGACATGACTATGTAATCATAAAGCCCATACCTCGTGGTACAACCTATCTTGGGTATATCCTTCTCATGGATCTTCAACTGGTGATAACCTGATCGAAGTTAGAGAAAAAACTAGCACCTTCTAGCTGGTCAAAAAAGTCATTGATCATCGGCACAGGATACTTATTCTTGATGGTCACCTCGTTAAGAGAACGGTAATACATACACATCCTCAAGGTTCCATCCTTCTTCTCCACTAAGTGTACTAGGGCTCCCCAAGGTGATGAACGCGGGCGAATATACCCCTTCTCTAGCAAATCCTTAATCTGCTTCTTGACTTCCTCCAAATCATTAGCAAGCATCCGATACGGCCTCTTGTAGATAGGTCATGTGTCAAGTAGCAACTCAATCAAAAAACTCGATATCCAGATTTGGCGGCATACCCGGTAACTCCTCCAAAAATACATCAGGATAATCCTTCACCACTGGTACTTCTCCCTAGTAAGAGAGTTCACCTGAGTCCTCCTAGGCTTAAACCTGGACATATACTTGATCTTCTTCTCCTCTGGGGTGGTGAGAAAAATTAATCTACTATCACAATCAATGTCCCCCATACATGGACATCCAATCGATACATAGGATTACATCCAACCCTTACGACTCTAGTATGATCATATCCGTGGGAAAAACATGTCCCCCTATGTTCAGAGGTAACTGGAAACATCCCTGACTATCCATAGACTCTCCTCCCGAGGAACTCACTAGGATAGGTTACTTAAGAGCTATGGTAGGAAACTTATGTTTATCCACAAATCCCCTTGATATGAATGAATGTGATGCACCAGTGTCAAAAAAAATGAGTGCTGGAAATGAATTCACCAAAAACCTAGCAATCACTGTGTCAGGCTGCTCGTAGACTTCCTCCACATTGACATGATTCACATGCCCCTTAGTGAAAGGGTTGGGCTTCTTGCCTGCAGAATTCCCATTGCCATTTCCATTTCCATTCTGCATCTTGGGACACTCTTTGGAGTAGTGACATGTCTTCTTGCACTTGAAGCAGGTGATTTGACTCATATCCTTATTCATTGGTGTAGAAGAGCTAAAATGTTGCTGATTCCCATTCCCTCCATTGCCATTTCCATCCCCATCCTTGTGACCATGGTGTTTGTGTCCATTTCTTCCATGTTAAATGTGGCCTCCATGGTTATGATGATTCCCTCCAAACTTGTTGGTGCCTGATCCAGAACTTCTCGAGTACGGGCTGTAGCGGGGTTTCTGCTGAACTCCAAAGTTGTACTTCCTGTGACCGTACTTCCACTTATGGTTCCCCATATATTGGTGCTTGCCTTCGAGAATGGTAGCCTTATCAACCAGTTCTTGATAGTTTGTGAATGTCGCCACTATCAACTGAACTGCGCTCGTTGTTCATTCGATCCAAAAACTTCTCATGTTTAGCTGTAGTAGTGGCCATGTCATCTAGGGCATAATCGGCCAACCTGCTAAACTCATCAACATACTGAGATACAGTGCATCCTCCCTGGCACAAGCTGCAAAATTCCTTCTTCTTCAGACTCATGGCTCCAGCTGGGACATGAGAAGTGCGGAACGCCTACTAGAACTAAGTCCAAGTCACAGTCTCCATGGGGTACATGGTGGTGTATTTCTCCCACCATGCAACTGTCGGTCCATCCAGACGGTGGGCGGCAACCCTCACCTTCTCAGCATCATTGCAACCTGTTGTGACCAACTCTCTTCCTACCTTGCGGAGCCAGTCGTCTGCGACAATCGGCTTGGTGCTGCTTGAAAACACTGGTGGGTTCAGCCTTAGGAAACGGGTAAGGCTATCCACCTGGGGTGGCGGTGGTGTGATGTTGTTGTTGATGTTGTTGTTCTGGTTATGGTTCTGGTTCTGGATGAGCATCTGCATAAGAGCATTCTTCTGCTGTATCAACTAGGTAAGTTCTGGTGTAAAGTTGAATCCTGTGTCACGTCTCGGAGGCATCTGATGGGTTTATAGTGGATGAGAAATTAGAATAGAATGAGGGCCTAATGAGTAAAATTACACTACCCATATGCACATGATAGCAATAAAACTTCAAATCGCACCAATTCAATTTCAATCAAAGGGTTCACATGAAATATAAAACCTAAGGTAAGCCATGTCACAAGATTTGACATGGTCTCACAAATGAATTAAACTAATCGGATAATGAAATCGAATTCCTAAACTCTCACGATGGTATAAACCAAATTATAAGGGTTGTTAGGAGAATAAGCCTGTTGTTAGGAGAATAAGGTCTTAAGGGGTGTTATGAGAATAGACCCACCCTATATATATATATATATATATATATATATATATATATATATATATATATATATATATATATATATATATATATATATATATATATATATATATATATATAGACACACACACACACACACACACACTTATAAGTACATGGTTGCATAACCAAATTAAACATCCACTTACATAGGTGGCTACTTCAACCATTGCATTTGCACACACCAAAGTAAACTATTACATGCATAATTACATAGGTGGCTACTACACACATGACATTTCCACACACAAAAGTAAACTATATATATTACATGCATGATTAACTAGCATAAACAATCATCTGATCATCATCCACTTCTCGTGACACTTGCTCTGCTCGTGGCTCGATCCGATTTCGGTAATGAGGCACTTCCTCATGTCAACGACCCTCCTGTGCATCTTGTAGCATGTGTACATGATCTTGGCCGCGATCCTGAGGTGAGTTTCGCCATCCAGGACCTGTGTCAGGATACATGACTTGTTCTCTGGGCATCCTGGTTCATTTTTTCGTAGTAGGGGTAGATGGTGGCTGAGGCGAGTTCAACTAGGAATTCCTTCTTCGTGCTGCCCCAGACCCTGTAGTGCTCACGGATTTTGACAAGGTTCTTGCAGGCCAAGTCCGTAACAATGAGCACTTTTACATCGTCGGTGGTTTCCACCATAGCAAACTTGTAGTTGGTGCTTTTGACAAACTTGGCAAAATGGATGCAAGGCTTTGTGGCCTTGCAGTAGTGGTACGTGAGGACATGATGGCGCACACGCAACTTGGCGATGGCAACCTTCTGATCTTTGCCCAGAAGACCGGCGGTGTTCTTGAGGTCGATGCCGACCACCTTGTACATGTCTCCAACAAGCAACTGCTAAATGGTGTTGATGTAGTCGTCCACCACAGCCGGGTCGATAGTGTACACCACCGAGAGATCCGTGTCCCCCGCATGGGTCTCCACTTTATGCTCGCCGAACTCCATTCGAGCGCCGCTAGACATACCCTCTCTATGTGTCGTTGTGGGTGTGCTTGTTGTGTTATGGGGCGCGATCGAAAGGTTGCAGGGACTAAGGTTATAATGGCCATGGGAATTAAAGGGGAAGCCTGATGGCCTGGAATATCGGCACGCCCCGATGGCAATTCTAATTCATAGCGCGTAACTCCATCATGTCGCACGTAACTGCATCATGTGGCAACGCGCGCGACGCAACCGCATGCATATGGGCCCCCGACGTGATCGTGCACTGGCCCAACCGCTAGCAAAGCGCGCGCGGAGGGACGCAAGAAGAGTGCTCCACGGTCGCTTGAACAATGAGCAGCAATATATATGCATATAGCAGTTGAACACGCAATGAAGAGATGTCCACAAGCCGAGCGTGTCGACAAACGCGAGCCAAGGGACGCAAGGAGAGGCCGACCCGGTGATATGTGCCAAACTATGCGAGCGATACCGGAGAAAACTTGTATATAACCTCAAATAATACGTGTCAAATGCTTGTTGGTATATAACCTCAAGTTTAACCAACAAAATGTTAATTCATGTTACAAAAACTATATAACTAGAAAATATGTTCAAATACGAATCCAACGATATAATCTTTGGCGACATGCATTCATATTTTAATAATTAAATCCTACTTATAAACCAGGACGGGGGTATAGTAGGTAATTAAATCTCAAACATTTTTTATTAAACATATGTGTACGTGTCCTATCGTCCTCCTCTCGCACGTCTTGTCACCCCGCTGTCGCAGACTGTTCAAGCGCAAGCTTGAGCAGCGCGTGGGGGCGTTCTTTTGGCCAAACGGTGATTAGCCCGTTCCCGCGCAACCGCGCAAGCTTCCCGCCCGACTTAGTGAAATCCCCCAAAATCCCAATGCTTAGCACCTTACTATATAAACCCTCACGGCCAGCGAGTCCAGCGTCGCATTTTCACCTCCCTCCCTGTAGCTTACCTCGTCTGCTTCTCCCACAATCGACAATGGCACTAGTCCGTCGTCGTCGCTCAGCCACTCCACCGTCATCAGACCACTGCTCCAGCTGGGAGGCTACACGGCGGCGGTGGCGCAGTCCCCGGTGTAGTGTAGTGCACGTGGCATCCCTGTTGAGTGTGCGCGGAACACTCACCACGCTCTCCGCCATCGGTGCCCGTCGGCAACTGTTGCCAGCCGTCGTTGCCACCACAGCACTGTCAAAAGCTAGAGCCATCGCCCGCTCCGCCGCCCCTGCTCGAAGGTGGGAGGTGGCCGTCGTGGCTGCCACCGCACTGCCGGCCACCATGGCTATCACCCGCTCCGCCATCGCGGCCCCAAGGCGGGAGGTGGTGGTCGTGGCCACCACCCCATCGTCAGTCGCTGTGGAAGCCGGCCCACCATCGACCGCCGGGATCATCACCCGCTCCGCCACCATCGCCCGAAGGAGGGAGGCGGAGGTGGAGGCCCGCACATGCGACAACGACCTTGCGCGCTACATCGAGGTCCTATGGGAGGAGGAGGAGCGCCTCGTCGAGCATGCAAAGATCCTTACCGCCACCGTTTCCGTGTCACACGCCAATGCGGAAGCGAGGAATCAGGAGATCTACGAGCAGTCCGGCTGCATCGAGAGGGGTCGTCTGGAGCTGCAGAGGGTGTTTGAGGTGAGCGTCGCTCAAGGTGCAACAGTGGTAGCCACCGTATTGCAGTTGTCCAGCTCGTCGGTAGGCTCGTCCTCCTCTTCCTTTTACTGAGCGCGCTAGACACAGGAGAGGCTGCTGTAAGAAGTACCAAGCCCCTCCGTAGCAGTATTTAGGGGCTAAGGTGAAACAAGAACTGCACAACGTACTTAAAATTAGCTAGTATATATATATAATTGAACGAGCTATTTGAGTACGTGGTTGGCAACAATTCGGGAAAAGTTTGGTCGGCTCAGCTGTCGAGCTGAACTATTTGTATAAATTAAGAACGGCTGCTTAATCTATGAATGAAATCAATGCTTAATTACTGAATTTTAGTTGCAAAAATTAGATAGTGCAACTGATTTTTAGCTGCATATTTTGACAAATCGCAGTGTTACAAGGATTGACAAATGGCAATGTTACTAGATCAACAAATGTCAATCTTTCCAGTTTGACAAATGGTAATATACCCAATATGACAGATGCAAATCTTACCAAATTGTCTCTACGTGGTTGCACACAGGTCATCCAAAAAAACCGTTTGCGTTGAAGGAAGGTACAAATCTTGCTTGCTAAATTTTCTCTTTACTTAGCGCCGAAGTCTCGCTTTCCAGACATTATTCAATCTGAACTGTTTGCGCTGAAGAGATGCACAAATCCTACGCAATGAATTTTCCCTTGGCTTACTGCAGAAGACCATAGCTCTCACTTTGCATATAGGTGTTCTATCTAAAACGTTTTTGATGAATAGCTGCACAAATCCTGCTCGGCACATTTTCCCTTGGCTTACTAGGGAAGCTGTCAGTTTACATACGGGTGTTCTATCTAAAACTTATGGAATGTTGGGAGCCATTTATTTTCAAAATGCCTTTGTTGACTATTATTTGAGTGTGCCTTCTCTCAAAATGGACACTAAAATTACCACAACATGTTGAGAGCCATTCCACGATAGCATGCCAAGTTTCATGAATTTCAAATGAGTTTTGCATTTACTAGAATTATTTTAAAAAGTATCTCAATGTTTTGTTGGCAATCAACAGTGCCCCTGTGTATTAAATTCATTCCCATTTCTTGCATGTGACCTAAGCATGCACCCAAGGACACATGTTTGTTTTTTCAACCAATTTATATGCACTTGAGCATGTGCATGTAGTTCAAATTTGAATTATGCACAAAAAATGCCTAGAAAATCAGGTCTCTCAATGTTTGCGGCCGAGTGACGGTGGCATGGTGTTTGACATTCATTCTCATTTCTTACATGGCACCTAAGCATGCAACCAAGGACATAGATTTGAATTTTGAACCAATTTATATGCATTAGAGCATGTGCATGTAGTTCAAATTTGAATTATGCACATAAATGAATTAAAAACTCAATTAATGCATAAAAATGTCCTAACGAACTCCGAAAATTTTTAGAATTTAACACAACACTCCTGTTGTTCTATGTTGACACTAGAGAAAAAAAATTGAAATGAAGAGGCAACGGGTATCATATCGTCCACAAAGGTGAAATGTTCCCTACTGAAACCATCAGGCTTGTTGTGAGAAGCTGTGGTTTGTGAGAAGCTTATACCCGAACCTGCCCCAAATGGGACAATTTTTTTACCATGGGGAAATAGTGAAACAGAAAGGAAAAATAAAACTATGAACATGCCTGTGGCCACCTGGTGATACGTGAGTTGCTAAGTAGCATCCACCGCAGGACTTATTCAGCGAGCAGCCGCTAAATAAGAAAAACGGCGGCGACGGCTAACTAAAAGAAAAACTGACGACTACAAAAATATTGATTGGTTTATTAGAAACCCGCGGTTAACCGCGTACCGATTTGCAAAATAAAAAAACACCTAAGATCTAATCTGGGCCGTTTACAGTAGATCGAACAGGCGAGAGTTGGGCGGTGGCTCACAGTGGGCTGGAGGTGGCCAGCAGCGATGTTGACGACAGTGGCGGCCGCTCGGGTCGAGCTGCGCGGTGGCTCCTGCAGTTTCCAGCGGCGGCGAAGTGGACGTAGGGGTGCGGCATGGCGCGGGCGATCGTATGGTGATGACGGCGGGCATCGGCGTGCACTGGACGGGACAGAGGGAGGCTGTAGAGCTCCGGTGCTTCGACGTACTCGACTTCGTCGAGGCGGTGTCTCCGGTGACCTAGGGACAAGAAAAGGTTGTCAACGACATGTGCTTCGACTCAGGAAACACATTGATGTAGAAAATGGAGGCCGTAGCGGTTTACAGACAGTGGGAAACTCCGGCAACGGAGATTCGGCCGGCGAGATGCGAACGACAACGGTGGCAGTTATGGGTGGCGTGGAACGATGCGAGATTGTGAGGATGGAAGAGGAGGTAGAGGGGCTTTTATAGGCGAGGCTAGAAGCTCTGCGGGCCTGCATATAAGCCTCATGTGCGAGGGAGTCGAGCAGCAGTTTCAAAAGCGCGGCGTGCTCATCCGAGCGGAAGATGCGGGAGTTTGAAGATGGCCTGGCGTGCGGGTCCCACTTGGCAGCGACAGTAGACAGGTGAGCGTGTGAGCGAAAAGGGGCGGGCGACCGTCACGAACGCCTTCGGGTGCTGGAAGTTGACCCATGGCCAAACTGGTCGTCTAGGCCGCTGGCTGCGTGCGCGTGTGTGTGTTAGTGTGCGTGCGTGTTTTTTTAAGACAGAAATTTTTTTGTGGCCCAAAACAAAGCAAACGAATTTATAAAAATATCCCGATAATTTCTAAATTCATTTCTGAATATCTACAACACAGTGAACATTAATTTAAGCATAGAAAATTTTGAAAATATTTTCCTAATGCTATTAATGCACTTTTGGCAAATAAAATAAACACCAAATAAAATATTTGAGTATTTCAAAACCTCCAAAATGTAATAAAATATGATATGCATTGATGAATCTATTAACATCCAATTTAATAAAATTGGGATGTTACACAACAAGAGATATGTTGACATTCATTACCGAAATAACCCAGGGAGCACTTTTGCTTTCACATGTTCAACTTGCTTTCTCCAAGATACTTGCCTGAACAAAATGTTTGCGCATTGCAAACCTAAGCTTGCTTGCAGGCTGAAATCCCCTAGTGTGATGTGCACAATTTTTTGTTGAAATCCTCTCTACTATGTGTTGTGCATAATGAATAAAAAGTATGGAGCTTGTTTGGATTTACACTTTCTAAAATCTTGCATATGATAGCAACCTGCCAAATGTCAGGTAGGATCTCAAAGTACGACGTGACAACAAGCACCGAGAACTTGAATTTTCAAATAGTCATGATACTTCACATGATGAACATGTGCTTTCAAGAAGTTACATGCACGAACAAAATGATTACCCGTTGGTATCACCTTAAACAAGTAAGGAACTTGGTAGTACTCTGTGTGAACACATTATGTAAGGAACATGCTATCACCTGAACATACCTCAAATTCATACTTGCTTCGCCACTATGTGTTCCCTCAAAAAAAAAATCCCTGCCTCCACTCATTTTTGAACACCCCGCATGCACACCTAACCCCAACCCTCCTCACATTAATACTGCCTTTTTTTCAACACTAACCACACCGCTTCCAATAAAACCAGCCTCCTCCTCCTACACCTCCCTCTCCCTCTCTCTCTCTCTCTCTCTCGCTCGCTATCTTCGCCACCTGATCCTTCCTCTCCCTCTGTGGATCTCGCTAGCAATGGCCACAAGTCGTTTTGTGTGGGAAGCGATCATGACCGACGGTGTTTGGCAGGGCCCCATGCCATCTACTGGTAAAACTACCCCAAGGTCTCGTCCTAATTTACGAGTCCTATTTGAAGTGTTGTTTTTTATCAATAATAAAAATGTTACAGTTCATACTTTTATTAACACTGTATGCCATAATAGCTATGGTTCTTTGAGTACGTCCTCCTTTGATGTAGTTGTATGCTTGCTCAAGATGATTTTGTTCATAACTAATCAATGTTGACAATATATCGGTTGCTAGTTCATTTTCTGGACCTTAAAAAACTTACGTGCATGATTTATCATTTCAGAACACCCCACGGGACTAACCCCAAACCTCTCCAAATAATGCCAATTATTTCAACACGAGCATCCTCTCCCTCGAAGAATGAAGAAGTCGCCTCCTGCCTTTCCCACTTCGCTTAAAAATCTGATCAGTCTCGGCTGATCATTCTTGTCTCGCCACCATAAGTCGTTCGGTCACTATGGAGGTGCACCGAACCAATGGAATTCCACTTGGGCTCGTCTGCTGACATGGTATTTCTACCAAATTATCTCAATCTTAATCGTCCTACGCAGCTACTTATTTTTCAAGTGAAAGTTGTTGTTGTTTTTACAACATTTGGGGTTCTTATTGAGGCTAAGCATGCGGGTCAATCTAGCTAGGGTTCTTATTACTAGTTCATTTTCTTCATCTTCGTGTAAGTACATGACGTTTAATCGTTACTATCCTCATAATCCTTATACAACAGATCCTGACATGTTACCTACAGAGTGGGAGAACATTACCGAAGGCATGAAAATATTAGCCTATACCAAATGAAGAGTTTTCTAACTCTGTACATTGCTTTCCCGGTCATCTCACAGATTTCCCTGTGCACTTAGATATCAATGATCATGTTCTCTTTTAAAAAATCAAGAAGACCTGATAGACCGTGATAGTGACACTAGAAGTGAACAAAAAGATGCAGATCTAGCCACCACTACATATGTAGAGGACATCGTTATTTCAAGCTCTACAACTCTAGTTAGAATATGTTTACTTGCTGTAACAATGCATACATAATGTAAATTTCCTACAGACTAATGTCATTAACTACAACATTATAGAAGGAAAATTGTCGTCTTCTGCTGGGAAACGTTGCATGGAAAACAAACAATTTCTACGCACATGAAAGATCTATCCATGGAGATGCATAGCTACGAGAGGGGGAGAGCATCTTCATACCCTTGAAGATAGCTAAGAGGAAGTGTTTATCAACGCATTGATGTAGTCATACCAAATGTATGGCACCTCCACGTTCAGCACACGCAGAGCTCGATGATGTCTTCACTTTCTTGATCCAGCAAGACGGGCGAAGTAGTAGATGAGTTCCGTCAGCACGACGGCATGGTGATGGTTGGTGATGAATAACAATCTTTGTAGGGCTTCGCCAAGCACTACAGAAACTAGACGGAGGATAAACTAAGGGGTCGGTGTTTCCGGCACACGGCTTGGTGTATCTTGATGTGTCTTGGGTGCTAGCCTTGCCACTCTATTTATAAGTTGAGACCTAGGGTCGAATCATGGAGAAAAAGCTTCATCAAAGTCGGTTTTGCCCAAAAGGCAAGACTCCCACTCGGACTCTAGGACCAGAAGCCAGGGTTCCCGGCATTTGGACCTAGACGACAGGGACCCTGGCGTCTGGCCTCCGTAAAACTCCTTTTCATGCTTTTCAAAACCCTCGTGGACTTTACCCCTTTGCCCAAATAAAGTGTTCTCATGCCCAAACATTTCGGGAAATACCCGACACCCCTTTCGGTGAATTCTGGAACCTTTCCAGAGATTAAACACTATTATCCCATATATTAATCTTTACCTCCAGACTAGTCCGGAGCTCCTTGTCATGTCCGTGATCTCATCCGAAAATCCGAACAAAATTCATTCACCAACATACATAACTCATTCAATACTATATCAACAATGAATGTTAAGAGTGCGGACCCTATGGGTTCGAAAACTATGTAGACATGACCAAGACTCCTCTCTCGTCAATAACCAATAGCGGAACCTGGATGACCATATTGGCTCCTACATATTCTATGAGGATCTTTATCGGTCGAACCGTTATGACAACATACGCAATTCCTTTTGTCCGTCGGTATGTTACTAGCCTGAGATTTAATTGTCGGTATCTCAATACCTAGTTCAAACTCGTTAACAGCAAGTCTCTTTACTCGTTCTGTAATACATCGTCCTATGTCTAACTCATTAATCATTTGTTTGCAAGGCTTATTATGATGTGCATTACCGAGAGGGCCCACAGATACCTCTCCGATACTCGGAGTGACAAATCCTAATCTCGATTCATGACAACCCAACAAAAACACCCTCGGAGATACCTGTAGATCATCTTTATACTCACCCAGTTACGTTGGGTCGTTTAATAGAACACAAGGTATTCCTCCGGTATCCGGGAGTTGCATGATATCATAGTCAAAGGAATATGTATTTGACATACATGAAAGGAGTAGCAATAAACTGTACGATCAAATGCTAAGCTGACGGATGGTTCTTGTCCATCACATCTTTCTCATAATGACGTGATCCCATTTTGAAATGACAATCATGTCTATGGTTAGGAAACCTTAACCATCTTTGATCAATGAGCTAGTCTAGTAGAGGCTCACTAGGGACACAGTATTTGTTTATGTATTAACACTTTAAGTTTCCGGTTAATGTAATTGTAGCATGAATAATAAAACTTTATCATGAATAAGGAAATATAAAATAATTAACAACTTTATTATTGCCACTGGGACATATTTCCATCAGTCTCCCACTTGCACTAGAGTCAATAATCTAGATTACTTCGTAATGAATCTAACACGCAAGGAGTCTTGGTGTTGATCATGTTTTGCCCGTGGAAGAGGTTTAGTCAATGGGTTTGCAATATTCAGAAATGTATGTACTTTGCAAATTTCTATGTCTCTATACTTTCTTCTGAAACCTGGATTCCTTCACCAATGCAATTGCTCTAGTGTTGTCACAAAAGATTGTCATTGGACCCGATGCACTAGGTATTGCACCTAGATCAGATATGAACTCCTTCATCCAGACTCCTTCATGTGCTGCTTCCGAAGCAGCTATGTACTCTGCTTCACATGTAGGTCCCGCGGCGACGCTCTGCTTGGAACTGCATGATGTCTACTACGCAATTGTATTCTTGTAGAATCGTGTTGGGCCTCCAAGCGCAGAGTTTTGTAGGACATTAGCAATTTTCCCTCAAGTGGATGACCTCAGGTTTATCAATCCGTGGGAGGTGTAGGATGAAGATGGTCTCTCTCAAACAACCCGGCAACCAAATAACAAAGAGTCTCTTGTGTTCCCAACATACCAAATACAATGGTAAATTATATAGGTGCACTAGTTCGGTGAAGAGATGGTGATACATGTGTAATATGGATAGTAAATATTGATTTTTGTAATAGGAACAATAAAAAACAGCAAGGTAGCAAGTAACAAAAGTGAGCACACACGGTATCGCAATGCTTGAAAACAAGGCATAGGGTCCGTACTTTCTCTAGTGCAATCTCTCAACAATGCTAATATAACTGGATCACATAACCATCCCTCAACGTCCGATGAAGAATCACTCCAAAGTTCCTATCTTGCGGAGAACGTAAGAAGAAATTGTTTGTAGCTATTCTTTCCGATCGTTCTATCCAAGGTTCATAGTAAAATAGCACCAAGTTATTTTTCTGATCGATTTATCAAGAGTTCGTACTAAAATAACACCAAATCAAATTCAGATTCATAATACTCAATCCAACACAAAGAACTTCAAAGAGTGCCCCAAGATTTCTACTAGAGAAAGAAAGACAACAACATGCATCAACCCCGAAGCATAGATTACCCTAATGTCACCTCGGGAATCCGCGAGTTGAGTGCCAAAACATATATCAAGTGAATCAATACGATACCCCATTGTCACCATGAGTATTCAATTGCAAGACATATACCAAGTGTTCTCAAATCCATAAAATTATTCAATCCGATAACAACGAAATCTCAAAGGTAATAACTCAATTCATCACAACAAGATAGAGAGGGGAAAACACCATATGAGCCGACTATATTAACAAAGCTATCGGTGTACAAAACTAGGGGCGCTCTTTTTTACCCCTTACTTGTGCATGTGCAGTCAAAGCCACGCTTGTGGTCGAACATAACAGGGTAGAAGGAGGAAGCCATGAACGTAGAGTTACCAGAACAAACGCCAAGACAGACAGCACGAGAAGACCAAGCAAGGAGACAGGCTCCTACGGCAAGGACTCTTGCGGGGGCGGCCTGCGCACCACCCGGCAAGGGTTCTTGCCGGGGCGATCCACTCAGACACCTCTGTCGCAGCCACCCTTGAAGCCTATGGGCTCTAATGATACCAACAACATTAGAGACAAGGCTCAGGAAACGCCCATGTGATGGCATTTAGATCCTTGTGATGACAAAGATCTATGACTCCCTAGGCAAGATCCAGAAGACATGGCGATCGCGAGGTTCCTTGCCAAGGACGCCCGCGAGGCCCCGACAAAGGCTCCTTGCCGGAGATAGCCCAAAGCACCGGCAAGCCTCTTGCCGCAGGGCACGCACGGAGGCCCCGACAAGACCCTTGCCGGGAATAGAAGCAAGTCTGTGGCAAGATCTTGCCGCCCCAGCTCGGCGGCCGACCCGCTAGCCCAGGCAGGCACCCATGTGGCGATACGTGGTTTCTGGACCAGCTAGACAAGCACCTGCGTGGTGGCATGCAGATCTTCATGAAGACCCTACCGCGACGCCACCTCAGCTGCCTGCCTCGCTGGCCTGGACGCGTGTCGCGACCAGAAAGAGCGGCCACGGACGGGACGGGCTTCTTTCCCGTCCCCGATAAAGTAAATAGACACCTAAGCAGCGCATTGAATGCGCCTTGTCCCGTAATGGCGTGGGATAAGCCTACGCAATGTACACCTTTCCACCTCCTGTGTGCCACTATGGCAACCCCTTTAGACTACAAAAGGAGGCTCGCGGCATACTGGAGGGGGATTCGGATCCTGAAAAGCTGGATAGGCACTGTAGCTAGCTGAAGAACTCAAGAACACTCAAATACACACCAAAGCAGGATTAGGGTATTACGCATCCTCGCGGCCCGAACCTCGGTAAACGATCGATGTGCTGACTCTTAGACCTGCTCTTTGCACAACTTCGTTGTCGGTGTATTTGGATCGACACCTATGGGATCACAAGAATCCCTACTACGGTTGCGGTGCGTGGGGTTGAGAGAAGAGCGGATCTGATAGCCAAGACACGGTTCCTTTACCCAGGTTCGGGCCGCAAAGATGCGTAAAACCCTACTCCTGCTTTGGTGGATTATATGTTTGTGTTCTCCAGCTAGTGTGGAGCTCCAAAAGAGTCGTGAGGAGTTCTAAAAATCCGAATCCTCCTCCTGGTCGCCTCGGGCCTCCTTTTATAGGAAAAAGGGGTCGCCACAGTGGCACACAGGAGGTGGAAAGGGTACAGTGATGCGAGGTTATCCCTCGCATTATAGGACAAGGCGCATTTAATGCGCTTAGCTTAGGTGTCCTTGCTTTATCGGGGACGAGGGGAGACGTCCGTCTTGTCCGTCGCCGCCCCTCCTCGTGTTGACACGCGCCCTGGCCAGTAGTGCCTGAGGTGCCATGTAGGCAGACAGGCAGCTGAGGTGGCGCAACGGTGGGTCTCCACGAAGATCTGTGGGTTGCCACGCAGGAGCCTGTCCAGCTTGTCGGGTAGGCAGCTGCGTGGGTCGGTGGAACCCGGTTGGTGCGGGCCTGGCGGTGGCCCCGCGGGTGTCCTCGGCAAGGGCCTTGCCGGGGCTCCTGCAAGGGTCCTGCCGTGGCGCCTGCTATCATCCCCGGCAAGGTGCTTGCCGGGGGCCTTGCAGTTCTCCTTGGCTAGGATCCCGCCAAGGGTCGTCATCTTCTTAACTTGTATCTCATCTTGGATGTCTTCACAAAGATCTGCATGACACCATGGGGATATCTCCCGAATCCTCGCCCCATGGGGGCGGAGGACTCAAGGGTTATCCGCTCCGTAGCCGTGGGGCGAGCTGCCGTGGCAATGGTCTTGCGGGGGCTGCCAGAGCTGGCCCCGGCAAGGTTCTTGCCGGGGAGAGCCGCTTCGTCCCTTTGCTCTTTGTGGTCTTGTTCTTGGCGTTGTTCCAGTCTCCATCAAGCTTTGATCTTACCCCGGCTCACCTCCCTTGCCATGCTTGGTGTGGTGGTGCCCGCAGCTCAGACTGCCCGTGCATAGTCATAGGGGTACAAAAAGTGTACCCCTCTTTTTGTACACCGACAGGAGCCCCCGGGCCTGGGCCACACATAAGCGTGACACGTTGTTTGGGCCAGGCCCAGAACGGTGCGCGGGCATGCGGGGCGGTTTTCACCGTGGTAAAATTTTCCGCGCGCTGTGCCTCCCACGACCCGCGCGTGCGTCGCGGGGTGGAGGGGCGTGTGTGACGTGTGCAGCATCCGTGGGGCGGTTCCCGCAGGCATGCGTCACGTCGCAGTAAATGCGAAAGGAGGCGGCCCGCGTCTTCCCCGTAAACGGGGGGAGGTGTGGAGGCGCGGCCCACTTACTGGATGGGGCCGAGGCGCGGTCGTCTAGGCGTCCACTCCCCACGATCACGGGGTGGGGAAAGGTTGCCTCACCCGTCCCCTCGGTCCTGCACGTTCGCCACGTGCCTCCCATGCATTCGAGGTGGCGAGCGGTGGGGGTGGGAAACCGAGCTGTCGCTGGTTGGGGCGGCGGGCCGGTCCCGGCCCCCCTCGCCTTCTGCGTCTTGATTGGCCGAGCGGGGCGGTCGAGCTCCAGCCCCGCCCCTTTATAAAGGGCGGAGGGAAGGGACGGCGCCCGCACTCCTCTATCTTCTTTCTCCTTCAGCTTCTGCTCCTCTCTTCTGTCCGTCATGAAGATAGAAAATCCTGGCTCTTCAACGGTGGCGGCGAGGGTCGCTGCTTGACAACGCGTCCCCCCTTCGCATGCACCTGTAGTGGCTGAACCAGCCACGAGGGGAAGAGGGAGGGGGCAGGGCCGTGGGCGAGGCCGGGGCGCTCGGGGAAGAGGAGGACGGGGCGGCCCGCCGGCCTCGCCCCCGCCAGCAGCTCCTCCTCCAATGGAAGGTCATATCAGAGATGATCCTTGTGAGTTCTTCGTTAGGATGCGGGGGAGCCGTGCCATCGTCTTCGTCTCCCGACTCCATTTGCGCAGGAGATGGAGGTGAATCCGCCGGAGTCGCTGCGGCTGCACATGAGGGGCTGCGGGATCAGTGGCACGCGGGCCCGCGTTGACTTCCTTGCCCCTCATGTGATGTATCTTCGCCAAGGATGGAAGAGGTTCGCTCGCATCCACATCCTGACGGATGGGCTCACCCTCCACTTCAAGTTGATGGAGGACGGCCACCTCTCCGTCAAGGTCTTCGGGCACCTCGGGACTCGCGCGAGGTGCTGCGTGGAGAGCTCCTCCGATGACGAAGACTCCTCCTCGAATGAGGGTGACGAGGAGGACAGCGACAGCGACGACGAGGGCGGTGGACGGCAGGATGACGGGTCCGACTAGGTGTCGGGCGCCGCTCCTGATGGCACCGGCGACCCCATCATCCGCGTCGCCGTTTCCTTGAACTTCTCGGGGCCGTCTCCTTGGCGGCTGGCATAGGGAGGCTGTGGAAGAGGAAGAGGAAGAAGGTGGGCGGCAAGGTCGTCATGTCAGAGTGCACGGGCACTGACGCCTTCGACGCGTACTGACGTCCTGCCGCCTCGTCTTGGAGCTCTGCCTCCGGCGCCGTCATCACCGTCCAGCCCTTGGGAGGCCGCCGAGGTGTCTTCTCGGTGTCTTCTGCCACCCGTAGCTCCCCTAGGCGCCCATTTTTCCCTTCTCGCCTCCTTGACCTGCCTCCTGAGGACAGGGACAAGAAAGGCATTACAGGCATCTTATCTCTTTTTAGTCTGTAAGCCTTCGGGCATCTGTTAAGTTTAAAACTTGTAATCTCCTTGTTCATGTTTTTCATTCCCTATGGACTGTACATGAATGGAATGTTTTTAATGAAAAAGGAATGTTTGCCGGGTCATTTCTTCGTAGGTAAAAACCCACAACAGGGAATAAATCCCTGATATCTTTAAGATAAACATTTTTTTTCGCCCGGCAACAGGCCCTGCCGTTTCCCTATTTCGCTCGACCTTTCCCACGCCTTTGGCGGAGGAAGGGATGAAGTGGGCTCAGGCTCCTCGTTTCATCCTTCTGCTGCCGCGACTACGACCAAACTTAGTCCCAGGAACGAGCCCTAGGGCCTAGAGTTATGGGAGCACGGTAGCTTAAGGGAAAGAACGAGGTTTCACATACCTCAGTCCATAATGGAATGCATTATAAGGGATAAAGAACTTATCTGAAGTTGCAGCCCCCTGCAACCCTGGTCTACCGTGGGCGAATTCTTGCCCTTGCAGCCTCCGGAAATACTGGCTCGCCGGGGTCTAGGCGCTGGTCTGTTCTTCTTTCCTTCCCCCAAGTGGCTTCGGCAAGGATGTCTGCGCGTCCTGTGAACCAAAGAAGACAAGGAAAAGACAAAGACTCGACCTCTAATCTAGGGGTTAGCCGCCGCTAAGCACTATCAACCCTAACCAAGGACGAGACTCGACTCAGCATGCATGCTATAATTTAGGGCGCCAGCGCCTCATTTATTTATGCTCAGGGTCTGTGCCTGGCTTTGTACAAAGGGTTACATGCCTTGCCGACAAGGCTTGTACAAAAGGGTGGCTTGCCGGGGGGCCCGGCAAGCCGCGCTTTATGGGTAAAACTTGCGAAGATCCTCGATGTTCCAGGAATTACTCACCGGAACGGCATCCTCGGTCTCCAGGCAGACAGCGCCGGGCCTGGTGACTCGTATCACCCGATAAGGGCCTTCCCACTTCGGCGTCAACTTGTTCGTATTCCTGGCCGATTGAACGCGCCGGAGAAGAAGGTCGCCTTCCTCAAAGCTTCGGGCACAGACCTTGCGGCTATGATAGCGGCACAAGTCTTGCTGGTAGCGTGCTGCTCTCACAGCCGCCCGAAGACGATCTTCCTCAAGGAGCATTGCATAGTCTTGTCGCAATTGCTCTTACTCAAGCTCATCATAAGAGAGCACTCGAGGTGACCCGTATATGAGTTCTGTGGGGAGAACTGCTTTTGCCCCATATATCAGGGCAAAGGGCGTCTGGCCGGTGGCTCGATTTGGCGTCGTTCTGATCGACCAAAAAACCGCCGACAATTCATCAATCCAGCGCCTCCCGCTCTTGTGCAGCCTGTCAAAGGTCTTTGTCCTTAATCCTCGCAATACTTCAGCATTTGTCCTCTCAGCTTGACCATTGTTTTGGGGGTGAGCAACGGAAGCAAAACATACCTTGCTGCCGAGGTCTTGGGTATATTGCATGAAGGTGCGGCTTGTAAACTGTGTGCCGTTGTCGGTGATGATCCTGTTGGGTACACCAAAATGGTACACTAGTCCCTTGAATAACTTGACGGCTGACTGAGCTGTGACCTTCCTTACTGCCTCCACCTCTGGCCACTTTGTCAACTTGTCGATTGCAACGTACAAGTACTCAAAGCCCCCGACGGCGTGGGGGAAAGGGCCCAGTATGTCGGGCCCCTAGACCAAGAAGGGCCAGGAGAGAGAAATGGTTTGAAGGGCTTGAGCTGGTTGATGAAGTTTCTTTGAATGGAACTGGTATGCTCCACACCTGGTGACCAGTGCTGTCGTATCCGGGAGGGCAGTGGGCCAGAAGAAGTCATGCCGGAATGCCTTGCCGGCAAGGGCTCTCGACCCTATGTGGGATCCACATATGCCTCCATGTATCTCTTCCAACAGCTCTTGTCCTTCCTCTCGAGGGATGCACATCATTTTCACACCGTTCGGTCTCCTTCTGTACAGGACGTCATCGACGAAATGGTACATGGCAGACCGACGGGCTACTTTCTCCGCTTCTTCCTGCTCCTCAGGAAGTTCCCCAGTCTGAAGGAATCAGACGGTATGCTGGAGCCTGGGGCTCGACGGCGAGGACCAAAGACATTTCCTCCCTCAAGGGAGCGGCCATCTCGACGGCAAAAGCTTGATGTTCCACCGGAGTTAGCCCTCCGGTGGCGGGCTCAGTGTCTCCGGCAACATCCTTGCCGGCGGCTCCTTGGAGCTCGGCGGGAAAGTACTTGTCGGGCCCTCATTTCCTCCTCTTGTTCTGCTCTGTTGATGGATCAACGGATGGTGGAGAAAGCTGAAGCACAAAGGTACCTGGTTCCACAGGTAGCTTGAGGGCAGCTCGCTTTGACAGGTAATCGGCGATGTCGTTCTCTACTCGGGGAACGTGCTCCGCCTGTATACCGTCGAAGCACTCTTCCAACTTTCTCACTTCATTGACGTAGGCCTTCATCAACGGGCTCTGGTAATCCTTGTTGACTTGTTTGACGACAAGCTGCGAGTCGCCCCTGACAATGAGCTTCTTGATTCCGAGGTCTGCCGCGATCCTAAGACCAGCAAGCAGCCCCTCGTACTCAGCAGTGTTGTTCGTTGATACCTCCCTAGGGAAGTGCATCTGGACCACGTACTTGAGGTGCTCTCCAGTGGGCGCGACCAGCAGTACGCCAGCCCCGGTGCCCTGTAAGGAGAAAGCCCCATCAAAGTACATGATCCAGTTGCAACTTGCCTCTTTGCCGGGGAGAGCAGTTTCCTGGACTTCTTCATCAGGCGTTGCGGTCCATTCTGCGACGAACTCTACCAGGACTCGGCTTTGAATTGTCGAGGTACTTTCAAACTTGAGGCCAAAGCTGGACAGCTCCAGTGCCCACTCTACAATCCTTCCCGTCGCGTCTGGATTATGCAATATCCTTTGCAGAGGGAGGCGAGTGACGACAGTGATCTCGTGCGCCTGGAAGTAGTGACGCAGCTTCCTCGAGGCCATAAGAAGGCCGAAGAACAATTTCTGCACACCGGAGTACCTTGATCTAGCCCCCTGCAAGAGGGAGCTAACAAAGTAGACCGGGTGTTGCATCATTTTCTTCTTCGGCTGCACTCCAACCGGCTGTGTCGCCTCTGCATTAGTGGCACCAGGCTCAGTTGCTGCTATCACCTCATCATCAATTTCTCTCTGCGCCACTAGTGCGGCGCTGACCACCTGGTTTGTTGCTGCTAAGTATAGCAGCAACGGTTCTTGTGGTCTAGGCGAAACTAGTATTGGCGTGGAGGAAAGATACCTCCTCAGATCTTGTAATGCTGCTTCGGCTTCTAGCGTCCACTCCATTGGGCCCGCCTTTTTCAAAATCTTGAAAAAGGGGAGGGCGCGCTCGGCAGACTTGGAAATGAATCTGCTCATGGAGGCAACGCAGCCAGCAAGCCGACGCACATCCTTGACCCGTTTGGGTGCTTCAGTCTGCTCTATAGCTTTGATCTTGTCTGAATTGGCTTCTATCCCACGCTGCGACACAAAGAACCCGGGAAGCTTGCCAGACGGGACGCCAAAGACGCACTTCTCAGGGTTCAGCTTGAGGTTGATCATGCGTAGGTTTACAAATGTTTCTTGTAAATCCGGTACAAGGGTTGCCTTGTTCTTGGTTTTGACCACTATATCATCCATATAAGCTTCCATATTTCTATGGAGCTGGGGTTCAAAACCAATCTGGACTACCCTTGCAAACGTCGAGCCAGCACTCTTCAACCCGAAAGGCATTTGTACAAAACAGTACGTACCACATGGGGTGATGAATGTTGTCTTCTCTTCGTCTTCTCTTGCCATGAAGATCTGGTGGTAGCCGGAGTAGGCATCGAGGAATGACAGCAGGTCACACCCTGCCGTGGAGTCAACAATTTGGTCTATGCGCGGCAACGGGAAGGGGTCCTTGGGACATGCTTTATTGATATCCATGTAATCAATACACAGCCTCCACTTCCCATTTGCCTTGCGCACTACCACTGGATTGGCCAACCACGTTGAGTGGAGCACTCCTCTTACCAAACCCGCAGCTTCCAGTTTCCGGATCTCCTCGGTGATGAACTCTTGCTATTCCAAAGCTTGCTTCCTGACCTTCTGCTTGACGGGCCGCGCATGAGGACAGACAACAAGGTGGTGCTCAATCACCTCCCTGGGAACACCGGGGATGTCGGATGCTTGCCAGGAAACACGTCGACATTCTCCCGCAGGAAGGTGACGAGCGCGTCTTCCTATTTGTTGTCAAGGGCGGAGCTTATGGTAAAAGCCCCTCCCGTGCCGTCCTCCTTGATAGAAACCTTCTTGGTTCCTGGCGGTGTGGGCCTACATCTCTTGTTTCTGCCGGTGGAGCCCTTTGGCACATCCTCGACGGGAGCGCGACACTCCGAAGAGGTGCGCTTGCCGGAGTGGGTGTCTGAGGTCTCGCCGGTCTTCTTCTTTTCGGTGGAGCTCTCTGGCATGTCCTCGACGGGAGCACAGCACTACGAAGAGGTGCGCTTGCCGGAGTGGGCGCCCGAGGTCTCGCCGGTCTTCTTCTTCTTCCCTCCCGGGGCTCTAGTGGCAGGAGCGAGTGCCCTCGTAGCGGCAGTTGCTGCAACTGCTTGCTGGTACAATAAGCCAGCGCAAATCAGCGCATCTTTCTTATCGGAGGGGATGGTGATGATCGTCACGGGCCCTGGTATCTTCAGGGTGTTGTAGGCATAGTGTGATGCTGCCATGAACTTGGCCAGCGCTGGGCGGCCAAGGATCCCGTTGTAAGGCACGGGGATCTTGGCAACATCGAACACGATCCTCTGTGTCCTGTAGTTCAGATCACTTCCAAAAGTCATGGGCAGCGGGACTTTCCCCTTCTGTTGACTCCTCCCTGGGCTGACCCCCTGAAACGTGCTCGTCTCTTCGAGGTCTCCATCAGGAACTTGCAGCTTCTCGATCACGGTGGGCAAAAGTAGGTTCAGACCGGCACCGCCATCGACTAGCATCTTTGTCACCTTGAGGTTGCGTATTGTCGGTGAAACCAACAATGGCAAGCACCCGACCGCAGTAGTGCGATCAGGGTGATCCTCGACGTCAAAGATGATAGGTGTGCTGGACCATTTCAACGGCTTTTGGGCACCGGATGATGGCTCTGCTGCAATAATCTCACGCGGCCACTGTTTAAGCTGGCGGTGAGAAGCTTGCAGCGAGGCGCCACCATCAACGCACATGGCGTCTGTAGCCTTCTGAAACTCTTGGCCACCGGACTCGTCGTCCTCTTCATGATCGTTGTCTTTAGGTCTTCTATCGCGGCACCGGGCGGGCCATTCCTGCTGTTTCTCCTTTCCGCGACGGCCTGCTTGGCGGGCACGCTTCTTGCTGGACCCCTCAGCGCCGTCTTAGCCCTTCTCCTTGTCCCTCCTCTCATAGTCAGCCCTTTGCTTCTCAGCAAGGAGCTCAACCTGGTGGCAGTCCTGGAGATCATGGCCTTTGGTGCGATGGATCTTGCAGTACCGCTTGCCGGAGTTTCCTTGCTTCTCGGCAGCCGCCAAGGCCCGGCAGGCGACACACCCGGCAATTTCCTTGCCAGGGTCACCCGCCCTGGTTTTCTTGGCGGAGCCGGTGTCATCAGATCCCTTGACGGCAAGCACGGCCTTCCCCTTGCGCTTCCTGTTACGGTTCCGGCCCTTCTTCACTGGGGTGGTACTATCGTCGTCCGAAGAGTCAGTTTCCGCACCGGCGCCTTCGCCGGGGTACTTCCTTCCCTCTTCTGCTCGGGCACATCTATCAGCAAGAACATAGAGTTCCGCCACATCCTTCACCTTGGTCATGGCCAGTTCTTCGCGCATCTTGCGATTGCGCACGTTCTGGTGGAACGCGCTGATGATGGCGGCAGGGTGAACATCGGGGATATTGTACTGTACCCGGCTGAATCTCTGTATGTACTTGCGCAGACTCTCGCCTTCCTTCTGGGGTATGACATGCAGGTCACTTGCTTGTCTATGGGCTTGGTGGCCTCCAGTAAAGGCGCCAACAAACTCATGGCACAAGTCGGACCAGGAGGAAATAGAGTCTACTGGCACGTGCATCAACCACGACATGGCGTTAGGTTTAAGAGCCAACTGGAAGAAATTCGCAAGCACCTTATCGTCGCGGGCCCCGGCAGCTTGCATCGCGATGGTGTAGATGCTGAGGAACTCCAACGGGTGGGTCTTGCCGTTGTACTTCTCGCCAATGTCAGGCTTGAAGGTGCGGTGAGAGGGCCATTGGAACTGTCGCAGCTCACGGGTAAAAGCTGGATAGCCTACCTCGTAAGGTAGACCTCCAGGGCTATCCGGTGCTGGGCATTCTGCAGCAGGCCCTGCTCGCCTATCTGACTGGTGGCGCGTTCCGTGCCGGCGCTCGATGGTGGTTCGAGCGTCTTCATGAGCTCGCTCCTGAAGAACTTGACGCTGGTCGCCGCGGGTCCGCGGGTCGGACGATGCTATGGAGATGGCATCGCCGGCGACGTCTCGACGAGTCGACGCACACGGCACCGGGCGAGGAGGAGGAGAATGCACTGTAGCCATGGCACTGCCGGCTCTCCCGCCGCCGGTGCGTGGGACTCCATCGGAGCATCGACCTGGGAGCTCCGCTGGATTCAGATCATCCTTGTTGGAGACCGCGACAAGGCTTCAGATGGTGGCTCTCCACTCGTCGAGTTTCCCCATAACGAAAGGAAAGTCGAGGAGCAACTGCACACGCGCCAAAGCTTCGGCCGGTGTCAATGGTAGCGAAACCTGCACGGACCGTGACGCGCTTCGACCCCTGACCATGTTAGGGGGAGCTCCATCACGATCCCGCGGCCGCCTATCGCCTCCACCAGCGCTTCGGCGGGCGGGCATGTCTTCTACGTCCCGGGAGTGGCGCTTGGGGCCCTTCCCATGGCGACGTCCGGGATCTTCGGGGTGACGACGCCGTTCGTCGCGCGCTGCTTGAGAAGAGCGCGCTGTCGGCGCCGGCATGGGAGTTCTGGAGGCCCTTGTGTCGCCTTCGGGTGATGCGGCCGCGGCCTTGGAAGGCCCCGCGCCACCCGTGGAGGGCCGGGCTCCATCTTTGGAACTGGCGGTGTGTGGCCCGTTACCAGGCGCACAAACATCGCCACTTCCCAAACTCCAGCTGCCGGGATGGCGTTGGTGTTCGTGAGCAGCACCCCGGGTTCTTTCCACGACCGGTCCGCTGCTCGCACGCGTCGGGACGGGCTGTCCGGCTTCCGACTGGCCAACTGCCACCGTCGTCTTCTTCTTGGGCGCCATGACGATGAAGAAGCGTCGAACTGACTGCCAAAGCCGATTCTCACAACTGTGCCCCCTACCTGGCGCGCCAAAGATGTCGGTGTATTTGGATCGACACCTATGGGATCACAAGAATCCCTACTACGGTTGCGGGGCGCGGGGTTGAGAGAAGAGCAGATCTGATAGCAAGGACACGGTTCCTTTACCCATGTTCGGGCCGCAAAGATGCGTAAAACCCTACTCCTGCTTTGGTGGATTATATGTTTGTGTTCTCCAGCTAGTGTGGAGCTCCAAAAGAGTCGTGAGGAGTTCTAAAAAGATGAATCCTCCTCCTGGTCGCCTCGGGCCTCCTTTTATAGGAAAAAGGGGTCACCACAGTGGCACACAGGAGGTGGAAAAGGTACAGTGATGCGAGGTTATTTCTTGCATTACAGGATAAGGCGCATTTAATGCGCTTAGCTTAGGTGTCCTTGCTTTTATCGGGGACGAGGGGACACGTCCGTCTTGTCCATCGCCTCCCCTCCTCGTGTTGACACGCGCCCTGGCCAGCAGTGCCTGAGGTGCCATGTAGGCAGACACGCAGCTGACGTGGTGCAACGGCGGGTCTCCACGAAGATCTGTGGGTTGCCACGCAGGAGCCTGTCCAGCTGGTCGGGTAGGCAGCTGCGTGGGTCGGTGGAACCCGGTTGGTGCGGGCCTGACGGTGGCCCCGCGGGTGTCCTCAGCAAGGGCCTTGCCGGGGCTCCGGCAAGGGTCCTGCCATGGCGCCTGCTGTCATCCCCGGCAAGGTGCTTGCCGGGGGCCTTGTAGTTCTCCTTGGCTGGGATCCTGCCAAGGGTCGTCGTCTTCTTAACTTGTATCTGATCTTGGCTGTCTTCACAAAGATCTGCATGCCACCACAGGGATATCTCCCGAATCCTCGCCCCATGGGGGCGGAGGACTCAAGGGTGATCCACTCCGTAGGCGTGGGGCGAGCTGCCGCGGCAAGGGTCATGCCGAGGCTGCCAGAGCTGGCCCCGGCAGGGATCTTGCCGGGGATAACTGCTTCGTCCCTTTGCTCTTTGTGGTCTTGTTCTTGGCGTTGTTCCAATATCCATCAAGCTTTGATCTTACCCCAGCTCACCTCTCTTGCCATGCTTGGTGTGGTGGTGCCCGTAGCTTAGACTGCCCGTGCACAGTCATAGGGGTACAAAAAGTGTACCCCTCTTTTTGTACACCGACATTCGCGCCCGCTAATCGTAGAAGGGATTCCAGTGATCCCATAGGTGTCGTTTCGTACAGACATCTTTGGCGCGCCAGGTAGGGGGCGCTTCAGTTGTGAAAATCTGGTCTAGTAGTTAGGGTAGCGATTCCCCATCGCCATGGCTCCTAAGAAGAAGACGATCGCGGCAGTCGGTTCGTCTACCGCCGAACGGCCCGTGCCAGCGCAGGCTGGCGACGGGGTGGTCGCGGATGGGAGACGAGGCGCGATCTGCAAACACCCTCGCCATTCCAACAGCCGAAGCCTAGCAAGCGGCGTCGTTCGTGCGCAAGACAACGGGCCACACGCCACCAAGTCCAAGGGTGGAGCCGGGCCCCCCGCAGGCGGCGCAGAGCCCTCCAAGAGCGGCGTCGTACCCCTCACGGACGACGCGGCGACCTCCAAGACACCCACGGCAGCACCCACGGCGAGTTCCTCCCTGGTCGCGCGCGACGAGCAGCATCGCCACGCGGAGGACCCCGGGCACCGCCATGGAAAGAGCCCCGTGCATCAGTCATGAGATGCAGAAGATCAACATTCTCGCCGAGGCACTACCGAGGGTGACGTGCAGCTGCGGCACCGTGATAGAGCTCCTTCTAACATGGTTAGAAGTCATAGCGCGTCTCGATCCGCGCAGCTCTCCCCGCCACCCACGCCAGCGGAAGCCTTAGCACGCGCGTAATTGCTCTTTGACTTCCCTCCTGCTGCGGAGAAGCTCGACGAGTGCAGAGCTACAGCTCGTAGCCTTGTCGCCATCGCCAACAAGGACGAACCTCGGCCGGCGGGGCCTTCTGGCCGATGCTCTCTCGAGCCACCACACGCCAGCGGTGGAAGGACCGGAGGCGCCGCGGCCACGGTGCATTCTCCTCTTCCTCGCCAGCTATCACGCGTGCCGGCCCATCGGGACGACGCTTGCGACGACATATCCATAGCGTCGTCCGACCCATGGACCCACTATGATCAGCGCCAAGTTCTTCGAGAGCGTGCCCACGAGGACGCTCGAACCACCATCGAGCACCGACGTGAGGCACGCCACCAGTCAGATAGACGGGCGGGGCCTGCTATGGACAACCCAGCACAGGGAGGATCTGGAAGCTTACCTTATGAGGTAGGTTGCCCAGCCTTCACTCGTGAGCTGCGGCGTTTCCAGTGGCCCACCCACCGCACCTTCATGCCCGACGTCGGCGAGAAGTACAATGGCAAGACTCACCCATCGGAGTTCCTCAGCATCTACACCATCGCGATGCAGGCTGCTGGGGCGCGCGACGACAAGGTGCTCGCCAATTATTTCCCGTTGGCACTTAAACCCAACGTGATGTCATGGTTGATGCACTTGCTGGCGGATTCCATTTCTTCCTGGTCGGATTTGTGCCATGAGTTTTTTGGAGCTTTTACGGGAGGCCACCAGGCTTATGGCCAAGCAAGCGATTTGCATATCATCCCCCAGAAGGACGGTGAGAGCCTGCGCAAGTACATACAGAGGTTCAGCCGGGTGCAATATAACATCACAGACGTTCATCCTACTGCCATCATCAGCGCGTTCCACCAAAATGTGCGCAACCACAAGATGCGTGAGGAGCTGGCGATGAATAATGTCAAGGATATGGCCGAACTTTACATTCTAGCCGACAGATGCGGCCGGGCTGAAGGGGGAAGGAAGTACCCCGACGAAGACGCCAGTGCGGAAACCGGTTCATCGGATGAAGACGTCGTCGCCCCAACGAAAAAGAGTCGACACCGTAACAGAAAACGCAAGGGCAAGGCTGTGCTTGCCATTGAGGTATCCGACGACGCCGGCTCCTCCCTGAAAACTAAGGCAGATGACCCCGACAAGGAAATCGCCGGATGTGTCGCCTGCCGGGCCTTGGCGGCCGTCGACAAGCCAGGAAGCTCTGACAAGAAATATTGCAAGATCCACTGTACCAAAGGCCAAGACCTCCAGAACTGCCGACAAGTCGAGCAACTCCTTGAGAAGCAAAAGGCCGAGTACGAGAGGCGAGACAAGGAGAAAGGCCAAAATGGCGCTGAAGGATCTGGCAAGAAATGTGGCAGCCAACCTGGCCACCGCGGCAAAGATAACCAACAAGAACGGCCCGCTCGGGGCCATGACAAGAAGCAAGGAGGACGACGAGTCCGACGAGCAAGAGTTCCAGAAGGCCACTGAGGCCATGTGCGTCGACGCCGGCGCCTCTTTGCACTCCTCGCACTGCCAACTTAAACAGTGGGTGCGTGAGATCACAGCCGTGGAGCCGTCGTTTGATGCCTAGAAGCCGCTGAGGTGGTCCAGCACTCCTATCATCTTTGGTGCCGAGGATCACCCTGACCGCACAACTGCGGTCGGGTGTTTGCCGCTGTTGGTCTCACCAACGATGCGCAACCTCAAGGTGACGAAGATACTGGTTGATGGCGGGGCTGTCCTGGATTTAATCTCACCCATCGTGGTCAGAAGGCTGCAAATCCCTGATGGGTACCTCGAGGAGACAGACTCGTTTCAAGGAATCAACCCAGAGAGAAGCCAGCCCAAGGGTAAAATCATGCTACCCATGACGTTTGGGGGCTAGCTAAACTACAGGACGGAGAGGATTGTTTTCGATGTAGCCGAGATCCCCTTGCCTTACAACAGGATCCTCGACCGCCCATCATTGTCCAAGTTCATGGCGGCGGTGCACTACGCCTACAACACGCTGAAGATTCCTGGGCCGATGTCCATCATTACCGTCCCCTCCGACAAGAAGGATGCGCTGATCTGCGCTGACCAGCTTTACCGGGAGGCAGTTACAGCGACTGCCGCTAAGGCGCTTGCTCCTGCCACTGAATCTCCGGGAGGATATAAGACCGGGAAGACATCTCACGCCTACTTCGGCAAGCGCTCCTCTTCGGAGTGTAGTGTTCCCGTCGAGAACACGTGAGAGAGCTCCGCCGGCAAGAGGAAGAAATCCAGATCTGCTCCACCAGAAACCAAGAGGGTGACCATCGAGGAGGACGGCACGGGAGGGGCTTTCACCATAAGCTCTGCCCTCACCAGCAAATAGGAAGACGCGCTCGTCGGCTTCCTACGGGCAAATGTCGACGTGTTTGCATGGCAAGCGTCTGACATCCCCGGCGTTCCCAGGGAGGTGATTGAGCACCATCTTGCTGTCTGCCCTCATGCGCGATCCGTCAAGCAGAAGGTCAGGAAGCAGGCTCTAGAGCGGCAAGAGTTCGTCGGAGAGGAGGCCAGGAAGTTAGAGGCAGCCGGCCTAGTGAGAGGAGTGCTCCATCCAACGTGGTTGGCCAATACGGTGGTAGTACGTAAGGAAAATGGGAAGTGGAGGCTGTGTATAGACTACACAGAAATTAATAAGGCTTGTCCAAAAGACCCTTTCCCATTACCACACTTCGACCAGATTGTGGACTCCACAGCTGGGTGTGATTTGTTATCATTCCTCGACGCTTACTCAGGCTACCACGAGATATTCATGACGAGAGAAGATGAAGAAAAGACAACATTCATCACCCCATGTGGTACGTATGGCTTTATGCGGATGCCTTTCGGATTGAAGAGTGCTGGCTCAACATTTGCGAGGGCGGTACATATTGGTTTTGAGGCTCAGCTACATAGAAACATGGAAGCTTATATGGATGACATAGTGATCAAAACCAAGGACAAAGCAATGCTCATGCAAGACTTAGAAGAGACATTCACGAATCTGCACAAGATCAACCTTAAGCTGAACCCTGAAAAGTGTGTCTTCTGCGTCCCATCCGACAAGCTTCTCGGTTTCTTCGTGTCACATCGTGGAATTGAAGCAAATCCCGACAAGATCAAGGCCAATGAGCAGATTGAAGCGCCCAGGCGAATCAAGGATGTGCGTCGGCTTGCTGGGTGCGTTGCCGCCATGGGCAGGTTCATCTCCAAATCCGCCGAGCACACCCTCCCCTTTTTCAAAATTTTGAAAAAACCGGGCCCGATGGAGTGGACCCTAGAAGCCAAAACGGCAATGCGAGATTTTAAGAAATACCTCTCCTCTACACCAGTATTGGTCGTGCCTAAACCACAAGAACCGTTGCTGCTGTATCTAGCGGCAACGAACCAAGTGGTTAGTGCCGCGCTAGTGGACCAGAGGGAGGTCAATACGGAAGCGATAGCTGCGACAACACCTGATGCCACTGGGGCCGAAGAGGCGCAACCGGATGCAGTGATGCAGAAGAATAAGATGATGTAGCACCCGGTTTACTTTGTCAGCTCCCTATTACAGGGGGATAGGTCAATATACCCCGGTGTGCAGAAATTGCTCTTCGGCCTCCTTATGGCCTCGAGGAAGTTGCGTCATACTTCCAAGCACATGAAATCACCGTCGTCACCCACCTCCCGTTGCAATGAATATTGCATAACCCAGATGCGAATGGGAGGATTGTGGAGTGGGCCCTAGAGCTGTCAAGCTTCGGTTTGAAATTTGAAAGCACTTCGACAATTCAGAGTAGAGACTTGGCAGAGATTGTTGCAGAATGGACCTCAACGCCCGACGAAGAGATCCAGGATACTACTCTATTGGGGAACGTAGTATTCAAAAAGATTCCTACGATCACGCAAGATCTATCTACTAGATTCAAAGCAACGAGAGGGGAGAGTGTGTCCACTTACCATCGTAGACCGGGAGCGGAAGCGTCTAGTGACGCGGTTGATGTAGTCGAACTTTCTTCGTGATCCAACCGATCAAGCATCGAACGTACGGAGCCTCCGCGTTCAGCACACATTCAGCTTGATGACGTCTCACGAGCTCTTGATCCAGTAGAACCTCACAGGAGAGTTTTGTCAGCACTACGGCATGGTGACGGAGATGATGAAGCTACCGTCGCAGGGCTTCGCCTAAGCTGCAACGATATGACTGAGGTGTGTTTCTGTGGAAGGGGGGCACCGCACACGGTTGGGAGAGATCAACATATCAACTTGTGTGTCTTTGGGTGCCTCCCTGTCCCTGTATATAAAGGAGCAAGGGGGGAGGCCGGCCGACCCCCTATGGTGCGCCGTAGAGAGACAATCCTACTAGGAATAGGATTCCAATCCTATTCCAAGTAGGAGTTCACCAAGGAAGGAGAGAGGGGGAAGGAAGGAGAGGGAGAGGGACAGGGAAAGAGGTGGCCGCGCCCCCCTCCCCGAGTCCTATTCGGACTCCCCTTTGGGAGGGGGCGCGCCACCTCCTGGGTGCTTCCCTCTCTCTCCCCTAAAGCCCACTAGGGCCCAATACTTCCCCGGGGGGTTCCGGTACCCCCCCCGGCACTCCGGTTAAATCTGAAACTTTTCTGGAACACTTCCGGTGTCCGAATATAGTCGTCCAATATATCAATCTGTACTTCTCGGACATTCTGAGACTCCTCGTCATGTCCGTGATCTCATCCGGGACTCCAAACTACCTTCATTACATAAAAACTCATAAACTCATAATACCGATCGTCATCAAATGTTAAGCGTGTGGACCCTACGGGTTCGAGAACTATGTAGACATGACCGAGACTCATCTCCGGTCAATAACCAATAGCGGGACCTGGATGCTCATATTGGCTCCTACATATTCTACGAAGATCTTTATCGGTCAAACCGCATAACAACATATGTCGTTCCCTTTGTCATTGGTATGTTACTTGCCCGAGATTCGATCGTCGGTATCTCAATACCTAGTTCAATCTTGTTACCGGCAAGTCTCTTTACTCTTTCCGTAATACATCATCCCATGACTAACTCATTAGTCATTTGCTTGCAAGGCTTATTATGATGTGTATTACCGAGAGGGCCCAGAGATACCTCTCCGACACTCGGAGTGACAAATCCTATTCTTGATCTATGCCAATAACACGAACACCTTCGGAGACACCTGTAGAGCATATTTATAATCACCCAGTTACGTTGTGACGTTTGATAGCACACAAAGTGTTCCTCCGGTATAGGGGAGTTGCATAATCTCATAGTCATAGGAACATGTATAAGTCATGAAGAAAGCAATAGCAGTAAAACTAAACGATCATAGTGCTAAGCTAATGGATGGGTCTTGTCCATCACATCATTCTACTAATGATGTGATCTCGTTGATCAGATGACAAATCATGTCTATGGCTAGGAAACATAACCATCTTTGATCAATAAGCTAGTCTAGTAGAGGAATACTAGGGACATACTATTTTATCTATGTATTCACACATGTACTAAGTTTCCGATTAATACAATTCTAGCATGAATAAAAGACATTTATCATGATATAAGGAAATACAAATAACATCTTTATTATTGCCTCTAGGGCATATTTCCTTCATACTCTCCTCGGCAAGGGTGAGAGTCGCGACTGGATTCTGTACTTTGACGGGGCCTTCTCACTGCAAGGCGCCCGTGCTGGTGTGCTGCTCGTTGCACCCATCAGGGAGCACCTCAAGTATGTGATCCAGATGCACTTCCACAGGGAGGTATCAACAAACTACACTACCGAGTACGAGGGACTGCTTGCCGGTCTCAGGATCGCAGAGGACTTTGGGATCAAGAAGCTCATCGTCATAGGAGATTTGCTGGTCGTCGTCAGGCAAGTAAACAAAGATTACCAGAGCCCGTTGATGGAAGCCTATGTGGATGAAGTAAGGAAACTGGAGGAGCGTTTCAACGGTATACAAGATGAACACGTCCGCCGAGTAGAGAACGACATCGCTGACTACTTGTCGAAACGCGCCGCCCTCAAAGTAACTGTCGAACCAGGTACCTTTGTGCTCCGATTATTTCGTCCATCTATTGAATCATCGACTGAGCCGAGCAAGCGAAGGAAATCAGGCCCCGGCAAGTACCTTCCTGCCGAACCCACAGGGGTGCCCGACAAGAGTGTTGCCGGAGACACTGAGCCTGCCGTAGAGCAACAGACTCCGGCGGTGCGTCAAGCCCTAGCCGTAGAGGCAATTGCTCGCATAGGAGAGGAAATGCCTTTGGTCCTTGTCATCGAGCCCCATGCTCCGACATGGGCGCAGCATACCGTCCGGTTCCTCCAGACCGGGGAAATTCCTGAAGAGCAGGAAGAAGCGGAGAAAGTAGCCCGTCGGTCCGCCATGTACCAGTTCGTCGACGATGTCCTGTACCTAAAAGACCGAATGGTATGAAATTGAAGTGTATCACCCGGGAGGAAGGACTGGAGCTGTTGGCAGAGATACATGGAGGCATATTTGGCTCCCACATAGGGTCAAGAGCCCTTACCGGCAAGGCATTCTGGTATGCTTTCTTTTGGCCCACTAACGTCCAGGATGCAACGACACTAGTAACTAAGTGTGAAGCGTGTCAGTTCCATTCGAAGAAACTTCATCAACTAGCTCAAGCTCTCTAGACAATCCCTCTCTCTTGGACCTTCTCGGTCTGGGGGCTCGACATATTGGGCCCTTTTCCCCATCTTGTCGGGGGCTTCGAGTACTTGTACATAGGAATCAACAAGTTCACAAAGTGGCCGGAGGTGGAAGCAGTGAGAAAGGTGACAGCACAATCAGCCGTCAAGTTCTTTAAGGGCTTGGTCTGCCGTTTTGGTGTACCAAACAGAATTATCACCGACAACGGTACGTAGTTCACAAGCAATACCTTCATGCAATATATGCAAGACCTCGGCGGCAAAGTCTATTTCACTTCTGTTGCACATCGATGAAGCAACGACCAGGCAGAAAGGGCAAATGCTGAAGTACTGCGGGGCCTCCATACAAGAACTTTTGATAGGCTACACAAGTGCGGAACGCGCTGGATCGATGGATTGCCGGCGATTCTTTGGTCAATCAGAACGACACCAAATTGAGCCTCCTGCTAGACACCCTTCTCCCTCGTTTACGAGGCGGAGGCGGTTCACCCCACAGAACTCACATATGGGTCACCCCGAGTGCTCGCTTATGATGAGCTTGAGCAAGAGCGACTGCGGCAAGATGATGCAACGCTCTTCGAGGAAGATCGACTTCGGGTGGCTGTACAAGCAGCACGCTAACAGCAAGCCTTGTGCCGCTATAATAGCCGCAAGGTTCATGCCCGAAGTTTTGAGGAAGGTGACCTTGTTCTTCGGCACGTTTAGTCGGCCAAGAATTCCAACATGTTGACGCCGAAGTGGGAAGGCCCTTATCAGATAATACGAGTCACCAGGCCTGGCGCAGTCCGCCTGGAGACCGAAGATGGGATCCCAGTGAGTAACTCGTGGAACATCGAACATCTTTGCAAGTTTTACCCGTAAGGCGCGGTTGTCGGGCCTCCCGGCAAGCCACCCTTTTGTACAAGCCTTGCCAGCAAGGCATGTAACCATTTGTGCAAAACCAGCGCAGACCCGTAAGGCTGTTGCCCTAAGTTTTAGCATGCATGCTAGGTTGAGTAGTTTTCCTTGTCGGTCGAGCTCTCCACACAGCACCCTAGCCTATGTCCTGAGTGCCCGAAGACTTTGACGTAGATCAGATTGCTCTCCGCTATCCTGAAGCAGAGAACGTGCCCCTTCACCAAGCAGTGGACACGCGCGAAGGTCTTCCGCCCCTAGCGAAGAAGCATCACGTGAGTTGTGGGAAACCTGGTGTCTACCCACATGGCACCATGGCAACACCCCTCCATGTGAAGCCTCAGCCTTATGCTGTTCTTGGTTGTTCGGGGTTACCTCCACCCCCATCAGAGTTGCCAGAGCCTCCAACAAATCTGTTAAAACTTGAGCCGGCGGGCGTGCTGATCCGCGAGCACCTGCTGCCATTACCGCTGCTGCGCTTGAAGTCATAGCCGCAGCGGTTGTCGAACCGAGAACCGGCTAGGTGCCAGCCATGAAGATCGCTACCCTGTTCGGCAGCTCATGGGGGTCCGGAATACTATCACCATCAGAACAGCCCCCGGGCCGTCCGTCTTGTAGTTCATACATTGAGTTGGTCTCGCCCGTGGACAATTCACCATTAGAGTAGATGGTCGTCTCACCGCCAAACACAGAGCCTTCCAATTCAGCCCCATGGATAAACCCAACGAAGGCACGCCTCACGGCGGGTTGAACCCGGGCGGGCCGCGCATGCTGAGCCGTCTCGATGATGTCGATGCAGATGTCCAGCTCAGGGCCCGGTTCGCCGATATTGCTGATGAAGACGTGGATTCCACCAAAGGGGACACGGTACCCGTACTCAATTGAGCCAACCTCGGGGCCCCAGCCTGCATCGTCGATGTAGAGCTTGCCGCGATGACTCTTGGTCAACCGACCCACAGTGTATCCCTTGATCCCTTGAAAGCTTCCCTTCAAGAACTCGAAACCACCGTGCGCTAGCCCCATGGTGGGCGCCAAATGTCATGGAATTGTCACGACAGATGTCCTAGTGAAAGGACTTAGTCGTGGAGCCATTGCGACGTAGTTAGTTTAAAGGGGTTAAAATGGGACAAAGGTCATGAGGAGTTTATACTGGTTTGTCCCCTTACGATGAAGGTAAAAGCCTAATCTAGTTTGAATTGCTATTGATATGGTTTCGATTACCAGGGAGCGAATACACTTAGCCTGGCTTTCGATCTGTTGTCTCTTTCCCTAAGCCGCTGCCGGGTCGTCCCCTTATATACACCGGTTGACGCCCCGCGGCCTATAGAGTCCCGGCCGGCTCATAGAAATGTGTCGGGCCCGGTGACTTATCTTACATGCCTTACGATACAAGTCACATATACATGGTGGTTTACACTTACGAGCTTTAAGCCGCCTTTGGGTTTTTGGCCCATTAACAAGCCTGCAACACGAACTGCCATCTTCAACATATTTATGGGCTTGGTTTATGAACCACCATTGATATAACCCAGCCCCTCCTGGGCGGGTCATATCCAATAGTCATATTCCCAACACCCACATTACATCAAGAACGTGACATCACAAGAACACGATAGAGGGAGATTAACACATAGCTACTGGTACAAACCCTCGGCCCCGAGGGTCGACTACTCCTTCCTCATCATGGTGACCGCCGGGATGATGAAGATGGCCACCAGTGATGATTTCCCCCTCCAGCGGAGTGCCAAAAAGGGCTCTAGATTGAATCTCGTGGACTACAGAGCCTTGCAGCGACGAAACTTCTGATCTAGGTTCACCCCGAAGGGTTTTGGAATATTTGGGAATTTATACGGCAAAGAAGGGGTGCGGGAGGCCACCGAGGTGGGCACAATCCAGCTGGGCGCACCTGGGCCCCCAGGCACGCCCTGGTGGGTTGTGCCCCCCTCAGGGCACCCCCCAGGTGCTGTTGTGGCCCATTAGTGGTCTTCTAGTCAATAAAAAATCCACAAAAAAGTTTTGAAGTGTTCGGACTCCGTTTGATATTGATTTCCTGCAATGTAAAAAACTACAACTGGCACTTAGCACTATGTCAATAGGTTAGTCCCAAAAAATGATATAAAATGATTTTAAAACATCCAATAATGATAATATTACAACATGGAACAATAAAAAATTATAGATACGTTGGAGACGTATCACTTCACCAACTAACAGCTCCACCATTCAATATAAATACTTATACGGTCTGTGAATTAGAATCATCTGGATCTATGTCGAAGCTAGCATCGACGTAACCCTTTACGACGAGCTCTCCATCACCTCCATAAATGAAAAACATATCCTTTGTCCATTTTAGGTATTGAGGATGTTCTTGACCACTATCAAGTGATCCACTCCTGGATTACTTTGGTACCCCCTGCCAAACTTATGGCAAGGCACACATCAGGTCTGGTAGACAGCATAACATACATGATAGAACCTATGGCTAAGGCATAGGGAATGACTTCCATTTTCTCTCTATCTTATGCAGTGGTCGGCCATTGAGTCTGACTCAATTTCACACCTTGTAACACAGGCAAGAACCCTTTCTTTGACTGATCCATTTTGAACTTCTTCAAAACTTTGTCAAGGTATGTATTTTATGAAAGTGCTATTAAGCGTGTTGATCTATCTCTATAGATCTTTATGACCAATATATAAGAAGCTTCACCGAGGTCTTTCATTGAAAAAAATCTTATTAAATTATCCTTTTATGCTATCCAGAAATTTTAAATCATTTCTAATCAACAATATGTTATCCAGATATAATATCAGAAATGCTACAGAGCTCCCACTCACTTTCTTGCAAATACAGGCTTCATCGTAAGTCTATATAAAACCATATGCTTTGATCTCCTCATCAAAGTGTATATTCCACCTCTAGGATGCTTGCACCAGTCCATAGATGGATCGCTGGAGCTTGCACACTTTGTTATCACCTTTAGGATCGACAAAACCTTCTGGTTTCATCATATACAACTCTTCTTTAAGATATCCATGAAGGAATGCAGTTTTGACATCCATTTACCAGATTTCGTAATCATAAAATGCAGCAATTTCTAACATGTTTTTGACAAACATAAGCATCGCTAAATGTGAGAAAGTCTCATCCTAGTCAACTGCTTGAACTTGTCAAAAACCTTTAGCGACCAGTCGAGTTTTGTAGACAGTAACATTACCATCAGTGTCAGTATTCTTCCTGAAGATCCATTTATTCTATGGTTTGCCGATCATCGGGCAAATCCACCAAAGACCATACTTTGGTATCATACATGGACCTATCTTAGATTTCATGGCATCAAGCCATTTTTCAGAATCTGGGCACATCATAGCGTCTTTGCAGTTCGAAGGTTCGCCGTTGTCTAACAACATGACTTCGAGAACATGGTTCCTGTACCACTCTGGTGCGGTACGTGTTCTTGTCGACCTTCGAGGATCAATAGTAACTTGATCCGAAGTTTCATGATCATTATCATTAGCTTCTTCTCTAGTTGGTGTAGGCATCACGGGAATGGTTTTCTTCGATGATCTACTTTCCAATTCGAGCGAAGGTACAATTACCTCATAAAGTTCTACTTTCCTCCCACTCACTTCTTTCGAGAGAAACTCCTTCACTAGAAATGACCCATTCTTAGCAACTACATTTATGCCTTCGGATATGTGCTAGAAGGTGTACCCAACAATTTCATTTGATTATCCTATGAAGACGCACTTCTCCAATTTGGGTTCGATCTTATCAGGCTGAAGCTTTTTGACATAAGCATCACAACCCCAAATTATAAGAAACGATAGCTTTGGTTTCTTTCCAAACCATAGTTCATACGGTGTCGTCTCAATGGATTTAGACGGCGCGCTATTTGACGTGAATGCATCTATCTCTAATGCATAACCCCAAAATGATAAAGGCAAATCAGTAAGAGACATGATAGAATGCACCATATCTAATAGAGTACGGTTACGACGTTTGGACACACCATTGCGCTATGGTGTTCCAAGTGGTGTAAGCTGTAAAACTATTCCACATTGTTTCAAATGAAGACCAAACTCGTAACACAAATATTCGCCTCCACAATGGGATCGTAGAAACTTTATTTTTTTGTTACGATGATTCTCTACTTCACTCTGAAATTCTTTGAACTTTGGAAATATTTCAGACTTGAGTTTCATTAGGTAGATATACCCATATCTATTATAGTCATCTATGAAGGTGAGAGAATAAGGATACCCGTCAGGTGCTTCAACACTCATCGGACCGCATACATCAGTATGTATTATTTCCAATAAGTCATTATCTCGCTCCATTATTCTGGAGAACAGAGTTTTAGTCATCTTGCCCATGAGGCATGATTCACAAGTATCAAATTATTCATAATCAAGTGATTCCAAAAGTCCATTAGCATGGAGTTTCTTCATGCGCTTTATACCAATATGACCTAAACGGCAGTGCCACAAGTATGCTGCATTATCAATATCAACTTTGCATCTTTTGGCATCAATATTATGAATATGTGTATTACCACGATCGAGATTCAATAATAAGAGACCATTCCACAAGGGTTAATGACCATGAAAGATATTACTCGTATAAATAGAACAACCATTATTATCTGAATTAATTGAATAACCGTCTCGCATCAAACAAGATCCAGATATAATTTTGATGCTCAACACAGGCACCAAATAACTATTATTTAGGTCTAAAACTAATCTTGAAGGTATATGTAGAGGTGACAAGCCGACGGAGATCACATCGACCTTGGAAGCATTCCCGACGGGCATCGTCACCTCGTCCTTGGCCGACCTTCGTTTAATCCGCATCCCCTGTTTCGAGTTACAAATATGAGCAATCGAACCAGTATCAAATACCCAGGCACTGCTATGAGCACTAGTAAGGAACACATGAATAAAATCTATATCAAATATACCTTTGTTCACTTTGCCATCCATCTTATCCGCCAAATACTTGGGGCAGTTCCGCTTCCTGTGACCACTCCCTTTGAAGTAGAAGCACACATTTTCAGGCTTAGGACCAGCTTTGGGTTTCTTTGTGTGACTGGTAGCCTGTTTGCTGTTTTCTTGAAGTTACGCTTCTTTCCTTTGCCTTTTTTCTTGAAACTAGTGGTCTTGTTAACCATCATCACTTGATGGTCCTTCTTGATTTCTACCTATGCCGATTTTAGCATCACAAAGAGCTCGGGAATTATTTTCTCCATCCCTTGCATATTATAGTTCATCATGAAGCCTTTATAGCTTGGTGGAGTGATTGAAGAACTCTATCAATAGCACACTCATCTGGGAGCTCAATTCCCAGCTGAGTCAAGTGGTTCTGCTACCCAGACATTCTGAGTATGTGTTCACTAACATAACTATTCTCCTCAATTTTGCAGCTGAAAAACCTGTTGGAGACTTCATAAATCTCAACCCGGGCATTTGCTTGAAATATTAACTTGAGATCTTGGAACATCTCATATGCTCCGTGGCATTCAAAATGCTTTTGAAGTCCCGGTTCTAGGCCCTAAAGCATGGCACACAGAACTATCGAGTAGTCATTAGATCAAGCTGGCTAGACGTCTGTAACATCTGCATCAGCTCCTGCAGCAGGTCCGTCACCTAGCGGTGCATCAAGGATGTAATTCTTCTATGCAGCAATGAGGATAATCCTCAAGTTACGGACCCAGTCTGTGTAGTTACTACCATCATGTTTTAACTTAGCTTTCTCTGGGAACGCATTAAAATTCAAGGGAACGGTAGCATTGGCCATTGATCTACAGCATAGATATGCAAATACTATCAGTACTAAGTTCATGATAAATTAAGTTCAGTTAATCAAATTACTAAAGAAGTCCCACTTAAATTAATATCACTTAGGTTATCTAAGTGATACATGATCCAAATAAACTAAACCATGTTCGATCATCATGTTAGATGGTGTAATCATCAATGGTGAACATCTTAATGTTGATCATATCAACTATATGACTCATGTTCGTCCTTTCGATCTTATGTGTTTCGAGGCTATGTTTGTACATGCTAGGCTCGTCAAGTTTAACCCAAGTATTCTGCGTGTGTAAAACTGTCTTACACCTATTGTATGTGAACGTAGAGTCGATATCACCTGATCATTATGTGGTGTCTCGAAATGACGACATGTAGCAATGGTGCATAATCGGGGAGTACACTATTATCTTGAAATTTAGTGAAGGGATCATCTTATAATGCTACCGTCATTCTAAGCAAAATAAGATGCATAAAGGATATAAAGCACATGCAATCAAAATATGTGACATGATATGGCCATCGTCATCTTGTGATTTTGATATCCATCCTTAGAGCATCATTATGATCTCCATCGTCACTATCTTGACACCTTGATCACCATCGTTGCATTATGGTCGTCTCGCCAACTATTGCTTCTACAACTATTTCTAACTCATAGCAATAAAGTAAAGCAATTACATGGCGCCTGCATTTCATACAATAAGGAGACAACCATAAGGCTCCTGTCGGTTGCCGGTAATTTACAAAATATGATCATCTCATACAATAACGTATAATTCATCATGTCTTGACCATATCACATCACAAAAACCCTGCAAAAACAAGTTAGACATATTCTACTTTGTTGTTGCAAGTGTTACGTGGCTGCTACGAGCTTCTAGCAAGAATTTTTCTCACCTACAACACAAAACCACAACGGTGATTTATCAACTTTACTTTTTATCCATCAACAAGGACCGGCCATAGTCAAATTCGATCAACTAAAGTAGGAGAAACAGACACCCGCCAGCCACCTTTATGCAAACAAGTTGCACGTGATGGTGGAACTGATCTCATGTACGTGGACATGTAATGTTGGTCCGGGCCGCTTCATCTTATAATACCGCCAAATCAAAATAAGATGTTGGTGGTAAGAAGAATAAACATCACCGCCCACAATTGAAGCTCGCCGAACGCCGGGCCACCCAAGTAGCTCAGACGGCCCCGGTGGGCCATCGTGCCCCTCCCCACTCTGCTACTCCGGTGGTCAATGCCGCCACCAACCTGGTTGTCCAATATCGGCAGGATTCTTTACTCCCCCCTTCCATGAAGCATGATGGCCGCATCACCACACCCTCATTCACCCGTGTTGCGGCTTCGTCTTCCCTTCCTTCCCACGGGCCTCCGAACGCGCAGGAAGGACTCCTCATGGCACGAGAGTTGCTTTGTTAGCGCCCCACCAACGAGGGCAATGATGCCTGGCTAGGCTGCATCACCAAGCTCAACAACACCACCCGAAAGGGCCCGGCGCCCTCCCACTCGCTCCGTCCCCAGCCGTCTCACCCTGGCAAAGTAGAGAATGACACCCCTCCACCTTCACCACGGCGCGACAACGACGTCCACCCAGGCCGCGACACACGCAATGAGGATCCGGCCCCTGCCCGGGATGAGGCCAGCTGCTAGGTGGTACCGCATCCACAGTACGACACCCGCGAGCTTCCTGCACCACGGCACCATCCTCAGGACCGAGTTGCACTAGAGGATGCCCCTCAGGAGCGTCAAGACCGTGCCCCCGTTGCACGTGTTGTACCCGTGAGTGCGGCGGGTTTCCATACCTTCTCTCGTGAGCTTCGATGTGTCATCTGGTCAGTGAAGTTCAAGCCTTATCTGCCCCCGTGCTACAATGGCACACACGACCCCACAGAGTTCCTCCAGCTCTATGCGTTGAGCATCGAGGCGGCGAACGGCGACAAGAAGGTTATGGCAAACTGGTTCCCAGGGCCCTCAAGGACGGCACGCGCTCCTGGATCATGCACCTCCCCGAGGGATCCATCACCACGTGGGACGAGCTATGCGAGCGCTTCATCACCAACTTTCAAGGCACTCGCGACCGCTCCCTCCCCATCAACTAATTGTAACTCGTGAAGTAGCAGCCAGGCGAGACCCTCCGGAATTACGTGCATCGCTACAACCAGGTTCACCTCAGGGTCCCAAAGGCATTCAGCGAGGCCATCATCTCCGCGTTTACAGAAGGCATAGCTGACGTCAAGACGAGTGAGGAGTTAGCTAGCCGAGATGTGCGCTAGAGATGAAGAAGGCCGCCTCTCCATCCTAAAGAACCCCGAGATCAACCCCGAAGACAAGAAAGCCAAGGCTAAGGAGGTGAAGCACAAGGGCCCCGCCGTGCTGGCAACAGAACCCAAGCAAAAGTATGGTCAAGACCACGATGAATCCGTCAAGGATCGCCGCCCATAATGCGTCTTCCACGACATTCACACCCACTACACCAACGATTGCCAAGTGTTCTGGCAATCCGGGACGAACGCCTATGCCACGGCCCCGAGCTATGGCCATGGAGGGGACCGCAGCGAAGGCCCCTGGGACAGTCACAATCCTCATCAGGACTGCCACGACCAACCTTGCGAGGACCACTGGCATGACGAGCGTCGTTAGGGCCACTGGCATGACCAGCCTCGTGAAGCTCGTCCTCAGGGCAACGCAGGCCTCCCTCTGTTGCCACTGCTGCTAAGAAGGAACGACGACAACCGTCAGGATGAAGGGGCCGGGGGCTTCCAGGAACCTCGCATAGTTTCCTGTATCCTCGGGGGCACTCAGGCGCTCGCCTCAAACCGCATCTTCAAGCAGTTCCCTCGGGAGGTGAATACGACCCTCCCGAATCTCGAGATCACATGCCTCATCATGTGGTCCTAGTGCATCATCACCTTCGACTCCAAGGACCAGCTCAAATGTGTGACCACCACTCCCTTGAGACAAGCGTGCTTTCCATGCTCTGCACACAGACCATCAGCAACGTGGTTGTCACCAAGACCCTCGTCGACGGTGGTGCAGGACTCAATGTGCTATTCATCGAGACCTTCGATATGCTTCAAGTGCCCTACGATCAGCTTATGCCCACCAAACCGTTCTCTAGATTGACGGACAGCTCCACCATTCCCTTGAGGCAAGTGCGCCTGCCCGTCACCTTCGGCAAGCATGACAACTACCACACCGAGCTCATCGACTTCGACGCAACTCACACCGGCCTCCCGTAGAACGCCATTCTAGGATATCCTGCCCTCGCCAAGTTCATGGCCGCAGTCCATCATGGCTACAACGTCCTCAAGATGCCAGGGAGTCACGACATCATCACAGTTGCTTGTGACGAGAAGGACGGTGTATGTGCTCTAGAGCATGCCTACCGTGCCGCAACGGCTAAGTATTCTAAAGACGAAGGCGGTGTCCTGACCCTTGAGGCCACTCCTGCGAAGAAGAAGTAGCTCCTTCCCAAGAACTGTCAGGAGCTCAAGGACCCTGCATGAGGTGCTCTAGACCCCGCGCCTTCTATGGGGTGCCTCCCCCTCACGCATAGGGAGGAGCGCCCGGCACCCCCTCAGGACGGGCTCGGGGGTTTTCATCTAGAGAGCCTCTGACCTGACCAGCATGTAGAAGGAGGTGTTCAGAACTATTTGGAGGCGTGCCTCAACACACGCCCCAGCGAGCAAGGAGCATGACGCAAAGCACCAGGAAAGCGGGAATTCTTAACCAAGGAGATAGATGAGCTTCAGGAGGCACGAGCCATGCACGACGAGTGACGCCCCGCATGGCCCGCCAGTGCAGCCACCCCTCCTGATGCGAGCGGTGAGCTACACATATGCGTCAACATCCCGGGCCTCAACAGGGCCGCTTCATAGGATCTCTTCTGGCCTTCGCACGTTGGTCGAAGCAGGGGCTGCCCCTGCGACTACGTCTGCATACCATTTGGCCTGATGGATGCGGGCGCCACATACCAGCGGGTCATGCTGCGTACCATGGCGTCTCATGAGGCTAGGCACATGTCGGTCGTATTTCCGGAGGCCCCGGACCCCGTGGGCCTCGTTAGCCCACCAGGCCTCCGGAGCCACCCGGCGCATGAGCAGCAGTCCCCACGATGTGATTCTTCAGCTACCTCGACGCTTCTTCAGCACTGGTGCAAGGTGACTTTTCATTTTGTTTAAGTTGAGGTCTCCCCATGGGCTGCATTATCCTCAAGCTCCCTGGGCCAGCCCTAGTAGCTATATCGTTTTGCGCATGTATTCAAACTTGCTTGCCTGTTATGAATTCCCAAGTAATTTAACTTGCCTTCCCAATGCTTCGTTGCCATGAGTGTAGCCCCGCCCTCATGACCCCACACTCGATCGCCTGATGATTAAGGGATGGCACGGCGTCTGTGCTCAGGTCCATCCCTGCGGCATCGATAAACCCAAGCGACCGGGCTCTGTCTCGCGGCCTAGCTCCCGTGCATCTCACCTCCCAGGTCCTTCATGCCATGTCATCGTGTGAGCTAATCGGCGGTAGGCGAGTCAAGACATGCCGCCTGGTTCGCACAACCATAGTGAGGCGATACGCCACTGCGGGAACCACGCGGCCGGAGTCCTTCCTCTGGTTTGTTGCATGAGAAGAATAGATATGGCATCTAAGGAGTGATGTACTAAGAGGTCCTTGGGACGACGGACCACTTTATACGGGCCAGATTGGTGGAGCCGTACTATGGAAGGAATTCTATGGAGCAGTGGTGTGCCCTCCAAGTCAAGAAGGCGCTGAATCTCCTTTATTCCTTATTGTAATCTATCTTCGGTAATCCTAACCCTATCGGTGTCTATATAAACCGAAGGGTGTAGTCATTAGAGGTGAGCGCTATTCTTCATCCCCCATAGCTGAGGGTTAGCTCAAACTGATCTCGAGGTATATCTACTCTATAAACTATGATATACAGTCAATACAATAGAGCAGGACGTAGGGCTTTACCTCTTCGGGAGGGACCGTACCTGTGTAAACATCGTGTCCCCTATCTCCTGTTACCATCGATCCTAGATCCAAAGTTCAGGAACCCCTACCCTTACTACAAAAAAATGACACATTCGTGACATTTTGGGCCGAACGAAACTTTTTTGTCATACTTATGACACTTCTATGACAATAATTGTGACAAAACACGATATCATCATAGATGTGGTGGGGTCCTACTTCTATGACAAAAGTCATGAAAGAAATTGGGATTTTCATCCTTGTCACATCCCCAATTTCACCTTGCCCTAAGAAAGCATTTGCCTGTTGCATCATGTCTCAATTTCTCAGAAACTTGAAATGGGGATTGCCTAAACCCTAGCAGTAAAGTAATTAAACTAGGGTCAATTGAAATCTTTTCAATGAACCCAAAATGCCCCTTGGAGAAGTTCATCATTTTTTTGGATTGATTAAAAACCTCTCCCAAAAAAGCTGCACACATTTCTAGGACCATTCTGGATTTTTGAATTAAATCATATCTTACTTGCATTTGGGCATTTAAATTTTATATATTATTTTAAATGCTCAAATAATCCTAAACTAAAATGTTTACTGTTGGGTTTATTCTAAACAGTAGCCATGCTTGGTTTCATGATTTTTAAGTGTGCCTAAGTATTTTTAATAAAGCCCAGAACAAAATAACAAAATAGAAAACATAAACAAAATTTAACTAGAAAGAAAGGCTTACCTGTCCAGCCTGCCCGGCCCGGTACTGTGCGGCCCAGCCCACGTGGCCTCCTCTGTCATCTACCTCGTGCCAGAAGGCACGAGGGCGTGTGCCCGCGGCGCGCCAGCACGCGCACAGCCACCGACGGCCACCTCCTGCTTGCCGCCTCGCCCTGGACGTCTCTAGCGTCTCCACGCACCCCCCCGGAACCCCCTCACTCTCTTCCCGTGTCTCTCCCCTCCTCTAGCTCTCTCCCCTCACAGCCACCGAACGCCGTCGCCGCCGCGCCCGCTGTCACCGCGGCCAGAGCCACCGCCCCGCCTCTCCGTTGTGTCCAGAGGCACCGCCGCTATGGCCACGACCGCTACACCAAGTCACGCGCCTCGGGGAGCCCCGCTTCGTCTTCTTGGGCATCGTCTTCAACCTCGGCCGCCCGAGATCGCCGGCGTTTGCCCACCTTCTTCGATGCCTCCCCCGAGCCGCAGAGCACCCCTACGACACCGCGGTGAGCCCCCGGTTATTTCTCCCCTAGCCCGCCGCCGATTTCTTCCTCTGCCATGCTAACCACCGGAGCCGTGAGCTTCCACCCGCCGGCCATGGCGCAACCGCGGCCACAGCTGCTGCCGCTCGCGACCGAGCCTTCCGTCGTGCTCAGCACGCTCCTAGGAACCCGTAGAGCCCTTTAGCTCACCTCCCCGTTCCCCGTATCACCCAGAACACCGAGGCCCGATTCCGGCCGCGGCCGTTGAGGTCGCCGCCGATGATTCCGGCCACCCCAGCTCCTCCCACTTGCGGGGATGAATGCGGGCGAGTCCCAGCTCCACGTAGATGCCCTCCGCCGGCCATTTGGTCGCCGGAGGAGGTTTTCCGACGCCCTCCGCCGCGCTCAGCCTCGCCGGCGGCTAGCCGCCGGCGCTTTTGACCTTTGACCGGTGGGCCTGGCCTCTTTGACCCGAGGTTTGACCCCCGTGGGTCTATGACATGTGGGCCACCCCCCCTGACACTTTAGTTAGGATTAATTTCACACTAATAGTCTCTGTTAATTAGCCTAGTCACTGACCAGTGGGCCCCACTGGTCAGGTTTGACCTGAACAGCCCCTGTTGACCTGCTGACGTCACACAGACGCAATGCTGACGCAATAACTGTTTTCTGCAATTTAAAATAAATCAGAAATGATTTATTTATTCAGAAAATAGCCAAAACTTCTAAAAATCATAGAAATTAATCCATAACTCAGATGAAAATAATTTATATATGAAAATTGATAAAAAAATTCAAGGAATCTGCTTATGGCATTTTCATGCATGTTTGAACAAGTTAAACCTGCTGATCAGGTCAAATCAATTAAATGGCATTTAAATAATCACATATGAAGTTTGAATTTGAACCTTTGGTTCAAACCAACTTCATTTATTTAAGTTGCTAGTTGCATTAGCTCAATAAACAGCATATTGCCATGTCATGATCATGCATCATATTGTCGCATTGCATTGATTGTGTTCTTTCTCTGTTTGTCGGTTTTGTCCCCTCTCAGTAGACGACGTTCCGACGATGAGTTCGATGACAACGATGAAGACTCATTGTTATCTTCAGAAGTGCAAGGCAAGCAAAACCCCATTGAGCATTCCGATACAATCCCACTCTCTCGCTCTTGCTCTCTTTTAATGCATTAGGACAACAACGCTTCAACTGTTACCTGCTGCGGTAGTTGAACCCCTTTCCACTGCATGACCCGTCATTGCCACAGTAAATAGTTGAAACCCACTAGTATGAGTAGGAGTTGTTTGAGCCATGTTGTGCCTACTCATTCATGCTTTCTGGTTATGCCTGCTATTGCTTAGAGTTGTGTCAGGTCTGATTCATCGGGGATGAATTGGAGTGGTGATGAACATGTCCTAATGTGTGTGAGCTAAGTGTGTTAACACGATTTGGTAAAGGTAGCGATGAGAGGCCATGTAGGAGTACATGGTGGGTTGTCTCATTGCAGCCATCCTCAGGAACTGAGTTCTGTGTTGGTTGATCCATGACCAGTTACTACCATGCATTGGGCCCGGAACCAATGGACCCTCTCGACTTATTAATCAACATGATCTCTGTCCAGGAGTTGCAACTAGTTTCTGGTGTTTGTAGTTTACTGGAGGTCGTGCGCAGCGCTGACCCTCGGGGTGGGCTGTGACACGGCAGGTACGTGGCACGGTGTACCGATTGCCCGTTTGGTGATGCGGGAACCCTGTACACATCGTTTGGGGCCGTGAGCGACACCCCGGCCGGATCTCCCCACGGATGGAACCCAAATAGGCGATAAACCTGGACGAGAGACTTGTGTGGTTAGTCAGGTCATGGCCGACACCCTCGCTGGGCCTCCGCTTGAAGGTTGCCAAGTACATGTCGTGTTAACGGCGGTAAGTGGTGAGAGCGTGTGTGAAGAAGTACACCCCTGCAGGGTTAAATATAATCTATTCGAATAGCCGTGTCCGCGGAAATGGACTTCTGGGTTACCTATTACAGTTCATAGACAAGTGAAAGTGGATACTCTAAAACGCGCAACATAAGCGTGAGTGCTATGGATGGCCTTCTCGTAGGGAGACGGGAGCGAATCCATAGTGGTGTGTTGATTGGTGAATTTGTGGACTCGTGTGCGCCACCTCAAAAGAGTTACTTTCAGTCGTAGTTTAGGATAGCCACCGAGTCAAAGATGGCTTGCTGCAGTCAAACTCCCCCACCCCCTTTGTTGATACCGATGCATATGTAGCTAGTTCTGATGTAAGTCTTGATGAGTACCTTTGTACTCACGTTTGCTTAATTTATGTTTTGCAGAGAGACTTCAGTCTCGCGAGTGGTTCCGCGTGGACTTCGACGTTTAGCTTGTTACCTCAGCTACGATCTTGTACCCTTGGGAGGGTCTGGTAGATAGTCAGGCTTCTCAGCCTTTTTCATTTGTAGATGTCTGTACTCAGACATGTAATGCTTCCGTTGCCTGTATGCTCTGTATGTTGGGTCATGTGACCTCTGATTGTAATAAATGCTATGATGGCTCCTCTGGGCCTTTATCTATATGAGTTGTTGAGTTATGTTGTGATGCCTTGTTGTTCAGCACATACTTGCATGTTATGCGTATGTGTAATGTGTATTGCTATGTGTGGGATCCGACACCTAGTTGTTTACCTTTGGTAGCCTATCTTACAGGGAAATGTCTCCTAGTGCTTCCACTGAGCCTTGGTAGCTTGCTACTGCTCCGGAACACTTAGGCTGGCCGGCATGTGTCCTTCTTCGTTCCTGTGTCTGTCCCTTAGGGGAAATGTCACGGTTGTTCCTTTAAGTCCTTGTAGCTTGCTACGACTTGGGTTCATACGTTGATGACCGACACGTTCGTTGCTGGGTCATGTATGCCTGTCTCTGTAATTTAGTGCCACTTTTGGTTTATAACTGGTCATGTCGGCCCGGGTTCTCTGTCATATGGATGCTAGCGACACTATCATATACGTGTGCCAAAATGCGCAAACGGTCCCGGGCCAGGTAAGGTGGCACCCGTGGAATACCGTGCGTGAGGCCGCAAAGTGATATGGTGTGTTACAGGCTAGACCTGTGTGACTTAGGATCGGGGTCCTGACAGCTTTGGTATCAGAGCCTGACTGCCTGTAGGATTAGCAAGCCAAACTGGTCGAAGTTGTGTCTAGAAACTCTTTAGTTATATAAGGGAATTGATTGTGGAAAGGAACGTAAGGCTCTTTTTACTCCTTTACCTTATGACCTTCTGATCTGAGTCACCTTCTTCTATTCCACGGGGATTAAGAACTAGGCTTTCTCTTATGTCTATTAGGATCACGTTATTGTGGATTCAACCCTCAGTTCAGTTTCTACTACTTCGGTTTGTTCAACTGTTGGTCTCAGAACCTTGACATTATGATGTTAGGTGGATATGATACTCTTTTGCTTGGATCTCAAAGTATTTTCGAGCAATTACAGTCGTTATGCTGTCCGAGTCATCCCATGTTTCTAAATAGTCTAATGCACTTGCAAATCATTCCTACATGTTCTTAATGTCCTTTTAGACCAGATTAATCACACTAGTCAGTGTGTTGAGGTACTCTGTTACCTCAACATATATGTTGGAATTATTACTATGACCCTAGGTGTCTTAGAGGATCACCCAGTAATCTAGCAATGCTTTATATTCTCAGTGTGATGATTCTGGCCATTATTCTCGAAAGCATCCCGTGATGCCATTTAGTTAGTAGGCATTATATTCCTGGGTTCTCGAACCCGAGCTTCACCCTACTTACTTCATGTTGACAGTATTTGCTCGTTCCTTTAGGATATTAGTAACCTTGTGATAGTCCTCGAGGTCCGTGGTTATCGTTCTTCCAATACCATGAACCATCCTTGGCAGAAGTTCTCCCGAACCAAAAGATCACAACCAGAGTGCTCCTGAGTGGTACTCCATTCATATTGTGACTCTGCCAGTCCTACTTTTCTGCATGGGTTATCCGGAAGAATTATGTGGAACTCGTTCGACATACTAACCTATGCATCCACAACTCAGAAAGATATATGTTCCTTTGAGTTGTCCCTTTTCAGTTGTTTTAAGACCTTCGTCTATCAGTTGATAGTCAGGAGTAGTCGTGCACTTGTGTTCATCGATGCCTTTTACTCTTGTGGTTCGTCAAGCCATTCTATTCTAGAATGACTAGGAGAAACAAACTCCAGTACCTTATCCATATCCAGGATTGGGTCAAAGAAGTTGTACTTCGCAGATGAAGAATGCTAATGCAGCTTCTAAACTGTTCTATCCTGGAGTATTACCATCTTTATGTCAAGAATATCCTGGGAATTGCACATCATACTATGAACCCTTGATACAGTAATACTTCTCACCATCGTCGTCCATTCCTCGGTCTCCACGTTGTTATAACCGGAATACTGACAAGTGGATTGTGATGTGTGAAATCAATACTACTAGCAACTTCGTTGCTTGGCAGTTAAAGGACAACAATTTCATTCTTAGCGTGATGATTACTGAATCACCATTCTAAGATTGATTGTGCTACCTAGTCCACTTTCTTGGTGCACTCCTTGATTGATGAGTTAGGATTTTGATAAGTCCTTGCTCATTTGATTATATCGTCTTGCCCTGAAAAGCAAGATTGTTCTCGAGCTTAGTAACACATCGGTGGTTCGTGATTTTCCGAATATCTTCTCGGAAGTATTACCAGGTTGTCACCTGACCGCTGTGTTGAGATCGTGATCAAGTTGGTTTCTTTATAAACCACCACTTCTCTAAGAATCTGTATTGGATACCCTGAACTGGTTGGTTAAGCTAAAACAATAACTTGGAGAGTTGGAAGATAAAAGCTTGCCAGCTTAGTTCATCCAAAGGGATATCTTGTATGTGTATTGAAGATAGATGATATCTTCCTCAATTGATCCCGTGATCATTTGTGGACCTATTTTCATATCAAAACTTTGATTTGAGTTGGGCTATCATCAAATCAAATCAGAACCAATGATATTCATAATGTTGTCTTACTCGTGGTTGATCCCTCGAGCATACACCATTATATCCTTTGGGTTTGACAAATACTATCACTTGTTCACATAATTATGGAATTCCATCTCCATGGAAACCTGGATGAATTGTTGTTAAGCCCATCAGCAACACTGCTACCTTCTCCATGATTTGTAGGACATTAAGCTAGTGTTGGAAACTTTGTAAACATTGCCTTCGTGTTCCGTTCATGAGGTATATGTTGGATGAGAGAAGAAACTTTCCCTAATTCATGTGTAGTTGATGTAAGTTGCCACCGTGAGTTTGAGAAAGTTGTTCTGGCTTCCTATGGATTCATCTCAAGTCAGTCATGCATACGTGCGAAGTATTCTGTGGTTTGGAGACTTGCAACCTTCACTCTATATGTATTCCTAGCACCCCAGGCCACTGATTGACTTGTTCAAGGAGAAAAGTTCCATCATAAGAGCTAATCATATGACTTATGTAAGGACTTCGATATCCTAGACGATGGTTCCCAACCAGAACTCGGTAGTGTTTTATCATAAGACTGCTATGTGGTCATGCTTGTCTTGGACAACGTGTTCACAGGTTTGCAGCAGAACCAGCTCATGTTTTGGAGCTTGCTATCGTAGTTCACTCCCCGAGAATCTCGCCACGCCAACTCGTCGATTTGTGTTGTAAAATTTCATTTTTCCTCTTGGACTCGATGAGTCTGGAATATCCTGACACCAACCAGAACTGAATCTCAGGCAGATATGATGGTTGGTGCATTTCCCAAGAACTATAATTTGGTCTCTCGATAACCGATAAAGTGGATGTCGTGGCCAACACACCCAGCCGGAAGACCTGTTGTTGTAGAATCTTGATTGAAGAAATTGGCCACCTCCCCATAAGGACTTCGTAGGATTTACTCCCTAGTTGTTCCTTATGGATTCTTGTGCTTCCGAAGGCCGACCTTTACTTGATGTTCAAGATACCAAACATATCTATGAATGGTTTACGCTAACACATCAAGGAGAACATTAGAAGCGGAGTGCTAAATGTCTCTCGGTTGATCATCCAGATTTCGTCCCCTTGGCCTCGCTAAGGTGAAATCTGAGAAAGTGTTATCTTCCTTTGCATCTGCAGCCTCCATCATTATTCATCATGGTAGTATGTGGTGTTGCCAGAATCCTTGACACGTATATTGGTGAAACCTTGGTGAATATGGGAATGCTCAAGTTCTTGAGAGCACGCACAAACACTAGGTGTTATCACCGGCACTCACCGGGATTGCTCCCAGTGCTCTTGGTTATGCTATAACCCCTCAAGAGTAGATTTACTCTCTACTGTTGGGATTCTGCCCAGTTACCAGAATCATTCCTAGCATTTGCATTTGTTCCCAGCTTGCACCGCCAATGTGCCAATTTTCCATGGGTTGCCCTTCTCAGCAACTGCTGTTCAGGATTATCTTCAAGAGCGGTCCTACCATAGGTTCCATCCATTTCCGATGATAAGCAAAATCATCCCTTGTGATGTCTTTAACAAGGTAGTCCACATCATCCATTCTGGCCGAGTATGTCATTCTTACGGACACCGTCAAACGATCGATTGTGATTTGCCTCTGGCTGGTATAGAGAATTTTAATGATCTCTATATCAAAAGTAATTCTTTTTGCCACTTAAGGGAATAACTCTACGAGTCACCTTCTCCAAGGTGCCCCGTCTGGTGGTATCGATCACCATCTTCTTAGGTGTGGAATTATTGCCACTAGGTGAACCTTCATCGTTTGTTTCACTCCATCCCCCTGGAGGTGTACCCCGTGCCTCAGCTCAAGAGATGTTTCGACGTCTCACTCCATAAGTTGATCTTGAATTGCTCGATCTTTCGGAAGATCAATTTTGTAGAGTTTCTCTCATCGCCACCGTTTGGACAAAAATCTCGAAATCAAGGATGCCAAGATTTACATGATGCAATGAATCAACAATTTCGAGGAGGGAAACTGGATCGAGAAGATTGTGTTAGATAGAGTCCCCTCTGATTTCTTATCTCACGTCCTGAATCTCGGGACGAGATTCTTGTTTAGTGGGGGTGAGTTGTCACATCCCCAATTTCACCTTGCCCTAAGATAGCATTTGCCTGTTGCATCATGTCTCAATTTCTCAGAAACTTGAAATGGGGATTGCCTAAACCCTAGCAGTAAAGTAATTCAACTAGGGTCAATTGAAATCTTTTCAATGAACCCAAAATGCCCCTTGGAAAAGTTCATCATTTTTTGGATTGATTAAAAACCTCTGCCAAAAATGCTGCACACATTTCTAGGACCATTCTGGATTTTTGAATTAAATCATATCTTACTTGCATTTGGGCATTTAAATTTTATATATTATTTTAAATGCTCAAATAATCCTAAACTAAAATGTTTACTGTTGGGTTTATTCTAAACAGTAGCCATGCTTGGTTTCATGATTTTTAAGTGTGCCTAAGTATTTTTAATAAAGCCCAGAACAAAATAACAAAATAGAAAACATAAACAAATTTTAACTTGAAAGAAAGGCTTACCTGTCCAGCCTGGCCGGGCCGGTACTGTGCGGCCCAGCCCACGTGGCCTCCTCTGTCGTCTACCTCGTGCCAGAAGGCACGAGGGCGTGTGCCCGCGGCGCGCCAGCACGCGCACGACCACCGACGGCCACCTCCTGCTTGCCGCCTCGCCCTGGACGTCTCTGGCGTCTCCACGCACCCCCCGGAACCCCCTCACTCTCTTCTCGTGTCTCTCCCCTCCTCTGGCTCTCTCCCCTCGCAGCCACCGAACGCCGTCGCCGCCGTGCCCGCTGTCACCGCGGCCAGAGCCACCGCCCCGCCTCTCCGTTGTGTCCAGAGGCACCGCCGCTATGGCCACGACCGCTACACCAAGTCACGCGCCTCGGGGAGCCCCGCTTCGTCTTCTTGGGCATCGTCTTCAACCTCGGCCGCCCGAGATCGCCGGCGTTTGCCCACCTTCTTCGATGCCTCCCCCGAGCCGCAGAGCACCCCTACGACACCGCGGTGAGCCCCCGGTTATTTCTCCCCTAGCCCCGCCGCCGATTTCTTCCTCTGCCATGCTAACCACCGGAGCCGTGAGCTTCCACCCGCCGGCCATGGCGCAACCGCGGCCACAGCTGCTGCAGCTCGCGACCGAGCCTTCCGTCGTGCTCAGCACGCTCCTAGGAACCCGTAGAGCCCTTTAGCTCACCTCCCCGTGCCCCGTATCACCCAGAACACCGAGGCCCGATTCCGGCCGCCGCCGTTGAGGTCGCCGCCGATGATTCCGGCCACCCCAGCTCCTCCCACTTGCGGGGATGGATGCGGGCGAGTCCCAGCTCCACGTAGATGCCCTCCGCCGGCCATTTGGTCACCGGAGGAGGTTTTCCGACGCCCTCCGCCGCGCTCAGCCTCGCCGGTGGCTAGCCGCCGGCGCTTTTGACCTTTGACCGGTGGGCCTGGCCTCTTTGACCCGAGGTTTGACCCCCGTGGGTCTATGACATGTGGGCCACCCCCCTTGACACTTTAGTTAGGATTAATTTCACACTAATAGTCTCTGTTAATTAGCCTAGTCACTGACCAGTGGGCCCCACTGTTCAGGTTTGACCTGAACAGCCCGTGTTGACCTGCTGACGTCACACAGACGCAATGCTGACGCAATAACTGTTTTCTGCAATTTAAAATAAATCAGAAATGATTTATTTATTCAGAAAATAGCCAAAACTTCTAAAAATCATAGAAATTAATCCATAACTCAGATGAAAATAATTTATATATGAAAATTGATAAAAAAAATTCAAGGAATCTGCTTATGGCATTTTCATGCATGTTTGAACAAGTTAAACCTGCTGATCAGGTCAAATCAATTAAATGGCATTTAAATAATCACATATGAAGTTTGAATTTGAACCTTTGGTTCAAACCAACTTCATTTATTTAAGTTGCTAGTTGCATTAGCTCAATAAACAGCATATTGCCATGTCATGATCATGCATCATATTGTCGCATTGCATTGATTGTGTTCTTTCTCTGTTTGTCGGTTTTGTCCTCTCTCAGTAGACGACGTTCCGACGATGAGTTCGATGACAACGATGAAGACTCATTGTTATCTTCAGAAGTGCCAGGCAAGCAAAACCCCATTGATCATTCCGATACAATCCCACTCTCTCGCTCTTACTCTCTTTTAATGCATTAGGACAACAACGCTTCAACTGTTACCTGCTGCGGTAGTTGAACCCCTTTCCACTTCATGACCCGTCATTGCCACAGTAAATAGTTGAAACCCACTAGTATGAGTAGGAGTTGTTTGAGCCATGTTGTGCCTACTCATTCATGCTTTCTGGTTATGCCTGCTATTGCTTAGAGTTGTGTCAGGTCTGATTCATCGGGGATGAATTGGAGTGGTGATGAACATGTCCTAATGTGTGTGAGCTAAGTGTGTGAACACGATTTGGTAAAGGTAGCGATGAGAGGCCATTTAGGAGTACATGGTGGGTTGTCTCATTGCAGCCGTCCTCAGGAACTGAGTTCTGTGTTGGTTGATCCATGACCAGTTACTACCATGCATTGGGCCCGAAACCAATGGACCCTCTCGACTTATTAATCAACATGATCTCTGTCCAGGAGTTGCAACTAGTTTCTGGTGTTTGTAGTTTACTGGAGGTCGTGCGCAGCACTGACCCTCGGGGTGGGCTGTGACACGGCAGGTACGTGGCACGGTGTACCGATTGCCCGTTTGGTGATGCGGGAACCCTGTACACATCGTTTGGGGCCGTGAGCGACACCCCGGCCGGATCTCCCCACGGATGGAACCCAAATAGGCGATAAACCTGGACGAGAGACTTGTGTGGTTAGTCAGGTCGTGGCCGAGACCCTCGCTGGGCCTCCGCTTGAAGGTTGCCGAGTACATGTCGTGTAAACGGCGGTAAGTGGTGAGAGCGTGTGTGAAGAAGTACACCCCTGCAGGGTTAAATATAATCTATTCGAATAGCCGTGTCCGCGGAAATGGACTTCTGGGTTACCTATTACAGTTCATAGACAAGTGAAAGTGGATACTCTAAAACGCGCAAGATAAGCGTGAGTGCTATGGATGGCCTTCTCGTAGGGAGACGGGAGCGGATCCATAGTGGTGTATTGATTGGTGAATTTGTGGACTCGTGTGCGCCACCTCAAAAGAGTTACTTTCAGTCGTAGTTTAGGATAGCCACCGAGTCAAAGCTGGCTTGCTGCAGTCAAACTCCCCCACCCCCTTTGTTGATACCGATGCATATGTAGCTAGTTCTGATGTAAGTCTTGCTGAGTACCTTTGTACTCACGTTTGCTTAATTTATGTTTTGCAGAGAGACTTCAGTCTCGCTTGTGGTTCCGCGTGGACTTCGACGTTTAGCTTGTTACCTCAACTACGATCTTGTACCCTTGGGAGGGTCTGGTAGATAGTCAGGCTTCTCAGCCTTTTTCATTTGTAGATGTCTGTACTCAGACATGTAATGCTTCCGTTGCCTGTATGCTCTGTATGTTCGGTCATGTGACCTCTGATTGTAATAAATGCTATGATGGCTCCTCTGGGCCTTTATCTATATGAGTTGTTGAGTTATGTTGTGATGCCTTGTTGTTCAGCACATACTTGCATGTTATGCGTACGTGTAATGTGTATTGCTATGTGTGGGATCCGACACCTAGTTGTTTACCTTTGGTAGCCTATCTTACAGGGAAATGTCTCCTAGTGCTTCCACTGAGCCTTGGTAGCTTGCTACTGCTCCGGAACACTTAGGCTGGCCGGCATGTGTCCTTCTTCGTTCCTGTGTCTGTCCCTTAGGGGAAATGTCACGCGTTGTTCCTTTAAGTCCTTGTAGCTTGCTACGACTTGGGTTCATACGTTGATGACCGACATGTTCGTTGCTGGGTCATGTATGCCTGTCTCTGTAATTTAGTGCCACTTTTAGTTTATAACTGGTCATGTCGGCCTGGGTTCTCTGTCATATGGATGCTAGCGACACTATCATATACGTGTGCCAAAATGCGCAAACGGTCCCGGGCCAGGTAAGGTGGCACCCGTGGAATACCGTGCGTGAGGCCGTAAAGTGATATGGTGTGTTACAGGCTAGACCTGTGTGACCTAGGATCGGGGTCCTGACAATCCTGGGCGGGCTGGAGACGCAGCTGCATGACATTCTTTGGGCCGTCCATGACGAAAAAACCCATGGTAGAAGCGAGGGCGAGGAAAATATCGGGGTGTTCCCGGTTACGGTGGGTGGTCGGGGCCGAGCGATGCGCGTTTCTCTCGTACACGCACGCCCGTGGGTGCGAGGCGTTGGGCTCTAGCTGAACCCGAGCGAGGCGTTGGGCTCTAACTGAACCCGAGTGATTGCACTATAGGCTATGCGTTACTGAAACCGAGTGATCGATCGATGGCTGTTAACTGAACTCGATCGAGCGATTCCTTCACTACTGCTACTAATTGAAGCCGATCGATGCAGCCTCTGCATGAACAGTGAGTGTTGCTGGTGGGTTGGATGAACAGTTCCCGGTGGGGGTGGCTGAATAGGACCCCGTGGTGTTGCCTTTGCATGAATAGGACCCCGTTCGATCGAGCCGGTTGGGGCTGCATGAACAGGACCCCGTGGAGGGCTGCATGACCAGGACCACCCCATGGAGGGCTGCATGAATAGTAGATGGTGGAGGGCTGGATGAACAGTAGCCCGTGGAGGGGTGGTTGAATAGGAGCTCGTGGAGAGGGCTGGGTGAATAGTAGACGGTGTAGTAGCGTGCGGTGGAGGCTAAACAGTCACCGGTGGAGGCTCGAGGAGGTCGACGGTGGATGAACAGTAGCCCGTTGAGGCTGGAGCGGGTCGACGGTGGTGATCAACAGTATCCTGTGGAGTCCCGTTTTGCTGTACGCCACACCCCTCCCAATGAACAGACCCCCGTTTCGACCGTAGCGCTCCAACACAAGTTTGTTTCCTCTGTTTTGTGGTATGCCACACCCCTCCCGATGAACAGGACCCTCGTTTCGACCATAGTGCTCCAACACAAGTCCGTTTCCTCCGTTTTGCGGTACGCCACAACCCTCCCGATCAACAGGACCCCCGTTTCGACCGTAGGAGGTCCGTTTCCTCCGTTTTGCGGTACGCCAGACCCCTCCCGATGAACAGGATCCCATTTCGAACGTGGCCGGTCGAACACAAGGCCGTTTCCTGCGTTCTGTGGTATGCCAGGCCTCATTTCCATCGGCCGTTCCATCCAAGCCCTCCTGATGAACACGACGACGCATTGTATTCCGACCTAGCCGGTTGGCTCCCCATGAACACAACGACGATGATGTTTCTTTGTTCCGACCCAGCCATGTACACGAGCCCTGGCCATACGTATGCGCGAGTAGGCGTTCGAGACCCCGCCCGTATGTACGTACATGGCCGTATTTACTTTCTTGCACCCCGGCCGATGTACGTACTTGTACATGCTACGTGCGCGCCTCTGCTACGACACGTGCGCACCTCTACATCGACCAGTATGTACGTACACATTCGTGACCAGACTGACAATGCTACGTACGCTTCGACCAGGTGGGTCCCGACTGTCAGGCACTTCCTTGCGTGCGAAGATGTAGCTGGTGGGTCCCAGCAGTCAGGGGGGTGAATCATTTTTTGCCCGGACGCACTTCCTTGCGTGAAAAGATGTAGTTGGTGGGTCCCAGCAGTTAGGGGGCAATGTTTTTTTCACGAAATACAGTGGCCCGTTTGGTGGGTCCCCGCCGTCAGGTGGAGGAATAATTATTTTGCCCGTAATAAGGAGGCACATCCTTGCTGCGGTCGTGGACCCAGCTGTCAGCCTCTCCATGTACAGTCCAGTTCCGATGCATGTCGGTCGTTGACCACGTTGAGCAGGCCGCGCCGAGAGCACCAGGGCGGTGGATGATGGCGAGCCTAGGAAGGGAACGATACGGAGCCAGGGAAGACTCGGCAGTTGTTTCCTACGCGGAGGGGAGTACGACTGTATGAGGGTTTACTGGTTCGTCTACTATCGCCGGAGAATAACAACAGGTGCGGTGGGGCGGTGAGGCCTGCGCAGCAGCATAGCCGGCCGCGGGGAGGAGAGAGCAGGCAGTCCCGCCGGCGCTTGTTTGAGCGGCTGGAGAAGGAAGAGCAGAGTTTGAAGAAGCATGACGGACGTTGGATGGACATCCAACAGTAACTGCTTGTGCGTCAACCTTTTTTCTAGGAAAGCCTCAAATCTGTGGAAAACATCATACATCCCATCTGCCATTATTTCTAATAATTTACAGCCCATTTGCTAATTCTTATGGTTTTTTTGTTTTTTGCAGCGCATATTCTTTTTGTCAGCATACAGCCCATATTGTGGCCACGGCTAAAAAATTATACGAAATTTTTCATATTTCGGTGTGGTCCAAACTGTTTTTAATCCCGAAATTTTGAGTCACGTTCAAACTGATTTTAAAAATAAATATATATCAATATAAAATCCAACAAATTGTCCACGCATAAAAATCAATGCAATTTAAAATCTTGAAATGAAAAAAAAATTGAAACTAATTGCTAGTTTGATGTGTTTTAAAAATGTACATCCCATTTCTCATAACTGATAAGCCATTTTCTCGGCCAGCCGACTGAAAGCTCTCCTCGCCTTGAAATATTTGCAGCCCAACAGGCCTGACAAAGCGACTTACTTGGCAAATCACAAAAAAACTGGGCTGTGGTTGTGGACCCAGCTGTCAGCCTCTCCACGTATAGTACTCTTTCGATGGAAGTCGGTCGTTGACCACATTGACTATGCCGCGCCGAGAGCACCAAGGCGGTGGTTGACGGCGAGGCCTAGGAAGGGCATGACGCGGAGCCGGGGAAGACGCGGCAGTGGATTCCCACGTGGAGAGGAGTACGGGGGTTCACTAGTTCGACTGTGGTGTGAGGCTGCCGTCACCACAGGTCCTGGCTAGCGGTGGGAATAGTAGGGGGCGATGAGGCGTCAACGGCAGCACGGCCGGCCACTCGAGGCAGCAGCAGGCGGTCTCACCGACGCTGGTTTGGGCGGTTGGTGCAAGAAGAGCAGCGATGGAAGAAGCAGTAGGACCGTTCGAATCATACGGTTACTGGTGCTAGAATCGTTTGTTGACTAAGTTGACAAGCCCTGTGTACGCGTCAACTTAGTAGGCCCATAAGTCAGCCTCCCAACCAGTGCGCCCCAGATGTTAGTGGGAGGAATCAATTTTTTTCGCGTAATAAGGAGGCAGTTTATTGCGTGCGGGCAGGCCAGCGGAGGGAGTAGGGTGGGCCGCAGAAGCCGGCGCGGCATCATAGCGGGCCACAAGAGGAGGGAGCAGGCAGTCCCGCAGGTGCTAGTTTAGGCGACTGGAGCATGAAGATCAGAGATTGAAGAAGCAGGTCAGCCGTTGGATGGACATCCAACAGTCACAACTGCTAGAATCGTGTGTTGACTGACAAAGCCTGGCGTAAACAAGTTAGCCTCGAAATCCGTGGCGTGTACAGCCCATTTGCTATTATTTTTTATGTTTTTTACTCATTTTCTAATTCATATGGAATTTATTGCAGCCCGTTTTCCATTTTTAGAATTGCTGCCCATTTTTTGGTCAGTGCTAGGGTTAAAAAAAACTAAATATGTGGGAAATTTTGAAAATTCGCAAATTTTTGCTGGGGAACAAAATATTCTTAAGCCAAAAATTAGTAGCCATACTAAAACAAATTTAAAAATAAATTAGTACTATGTCATGTTAAATGCAATGAAATGCGTATAAGATATGAGTGAGAACAAAAACAAAAGAAGAAACTAATATCCCATTTGCTATAATTTTTTGGAATTTTCAACCCCTTTTGATATTAATTTTAACAGACACTGACCATACTCTTTGGCCAGGCCGAAATGCATCCCTCCTCGTCTTGAATGATTTGGAGCCCAGTAAGTCGGAGAAAACAAATAGGCCTGGATTGGGTATTATTCAAAAAGAAATATTGGCCTACCTATTTTCCCAAAGAAAAAACTGTTGGGTTGGTCATGTTGTTAGGCGAGCCACACAGACCGTACAACCCAGTTTATAGCTTGCTCCTCTGAATTACATATTTATGTTTAGGGGACCATGAGCATGTACCTGGGCCGGATTGATGTGAGAGCCTCCCTTCTAGTTAATTATGGGCTTCTCTATTGGGCATCCATCAGTGGGCTGGATGTTATCAACAAGTGGAAAATGTGTTCCGTATGAAAAATAGTATGCGCTACGTACGATACGGGGCACTAAAGGATCAAACCATGCAACGAATTCCAAAACATTGTGTTTGTCGTTCTAACAACACTTTTATTCAACCAACAAACGAAATATATTACTGAATGTACATTGAAAACAACAACAGCAACAACCAGGGCTGGGGGTGCAACAAAAGGAGTAAGCAGGCCAAAAGAGTGAAGACACAGCTCTCTCTTCCACACAAAACATCAGCCATCATTACAAAAGGGCTACCAAAAAAGAGCAAGTGTATGCATCAAACTAAATGAAGATCCTACTACACAAGTGTACGCATCTAACTAACTGGTTTAGTTAGACATTACTATTTATTAAGATGTGGAGATTGGCTGACGGCTTGAACCAGATGGGTGCCTGACGGGGGAAACTCCAGCTAGCAGGTCGAAGTCTGATACTTGCGACCCTCTCTCCTACTTTGGGCTGCAGAGCGTGACGGCACATATCAGGGTATGGTGCATGCAGAGACGCATGGTACGCTGTGTACACACAGTTTTGCCTGATGAACGAAACCGCGCTGCCATCATGATCCTTGCCGTCGGTTATCTCCTGGTTAATCGGATAATTTAGTCCGAGAAACAGAGAGCGTGTACAAAGGCAACTTACCAACCTCCGGTCAAAAATTCCTGAAGGCCCAGAGAAAGCTGGGATCCTGCTCAAAGACCTTGCAGGGGTTGTGATTGTATTCCGCAAAACAACATGTCCGGTACGTGCAAACGACTGATCATTCACCGTCGTCTGATCGAGCCAGGAACCACCTGCAACTGACATGCCGCTTTTCTTTGGAAGGTTCTGGGATTAGGAAGGGTAGGGACACCAGTCGGCCTACAACATCATATCAAGTTGGAGTCAAATAACCCTGAAAAAAAAGTTGGGCTCAATAAAATAGGGCTCTTGATGTAGTCAATCTTCAGAACAACATGTTATGAGCATGAATATTTTTCCAGTAAATGTTTACAGTAATATAAGCAAGCCATCATGCTATCATAGGAAAGTAACATACTGCTGTAACAATCGTTTGTAGCGATGACTGGAGTAGGCCAACAATATGTCCTGCCATAGAAGGAGTCGATAGCGTAAATGAAGCCCATGTGTTCAATGGCATCAGAGAACCATGGAGGATGTATGATCCTGTGATGGACGTGCATATTTATCCACTTACCGCAGTGACCTGTCAGATAGGCGAGACCACGGTTGAAGAACACAATTATCCTGAAGTCTTTATAATTCACAGATCACTACTGGCCCTTGGCGAAGAACATCAAGTAAGAGACGTGCTACCCGTTCACTGTGCTGGAGTCGCTGGAGGATCAGTGCCACCTGCTAGTCTCGGACGAGGACGACAATGTCTTCCTCTCGATCGTGGGCACCGGCGAGGCCCGCGCAGGCTGCCACCACATCTCTGTAGTTTTCGTCAGGGGCGACGCCGCTGACGCTGACACTAACATGAGGCCAATGTACGGGTGCGTGCTCACTATTACTACCCCTCGGAGGTACGTGGGCGGCGACACTGGCTACGTCAAGATGACTTGGACTCTGCCGAGCTGGGACCTTCCCACCGATGTGGACATTGAAGACGCACAATATTATTTGACCCCCAACAATGTGCACGGGGACTCTAAGGAGGTTCACCTGGACATCTGCATTATCAAGTTAAATGTTGATCATTAGTCTTCTCTCAAAGTAATCCGCTGTCTAAGCATGTGGAGACTTCCATGCATGATCTTGCTCTATTGGAGTATTGCGCATGAATAAAAGTGTATCCATTTATGGTTTAGTCTAGAATCTTCCATGTATGAATTTTTATTACAGTACTGGTGAAAGACTTATGATCAACCATTTCTTACATATCCTCTGCCCCCATCAAGTCATCATGATTTAATCCATTCTTCTAGGTGTATAAGGGCATGGTTAACACTTAAATAGTATAGCCAACTATTGACTATAAGAAAGTGACATGTCATCTGTAGCCAACATGTATAACAATGGATACTCAAAAACTAATTCTTGAAGATCATTTCCTGCAAAGCACAATAAGAGTTATTTCTTCACGAGTTTTGGATGCAGGTTGAACAGTTGAACGCTTTTGTTTGCAAAAGATACTTTTTATCTATTTCACCCGGATGTTTGTGAGCTCTAGAGATGAAATAATATCCGAACAAACGTATCGATACTTGTTACACATGAGATAACCCCCACATCCTTTGTCAAAATAAACAACTCCCCGATCAATGCATTTCACTCTTTCGTGCAACGCACGAGCACCTTACTATAGATTAGTATGACCAAATATTGAAGTAACATTATATATAGTACGATAAATGATGATGCATGTCACCTAAAATTATATCATTGAAAACTATGATCAAATATGCATCCAATGATATTGTTCTTGTTGACATGCACTAACATTTTGTCAGTTAAATCTTCAGTGAAATTCAATGGGGGATATACCACGACCGCTGTAGTAGTACTAGTGTAGAAGGCGGCGCTGTACAGGAGTCTCACCCCACTCGTGGCGCGGCAGTAAAGTTGTCATATCACAAAAACCAACCACTCCCAATAATAAGTGGTCTGGTAAAATAAACAGACAAGCAACCATCACATCCCTCCGTCTTTTTTGCATTTCATCTCTCTGAATTTACTTTCTCCGGTTCATCTCACACACTCGATCCCTAGCTACTACTCCTAGTATCCCTAGCTATTACTCCTAGGGCTAGTTCTTTTGGCGGCTTCTCCATATTTTCCCATAAGACTAGTCACAGTGGAGAGTAACATTAAGGCACCTCACACATTTATTTGGGCTTCTAAACTATTACTACTAGTAGTACCCCCGTCTTGGTTTATTCCTCGCCATTGTAATTTGTGCTAAATTTTGACCAAAGATTTAACTGATAAAATGTTAGTGCATGTGGCATGCACTAACATTTAATTAGTTAAATTTATGATCAAAATTTGACACAGGTTACAATGGGGACCAATAAACCAGGACGGAGGTACTTAGTAGTTATGGGATTACTAATCTAGAAGCCTAAAAGAACTAGCCCCTGGTACTCCTACTAGTCGTACTCCCTCCATCTAGGTGTGTAAGTCACCTAAGGTAGAGCAGTGCGACCTACGTGGTTGCGGATTGGAAGATGCCAAGGAATCAGACCAAAAATTTGTCCAATCACCGTGCCACTTTTTTCCTCCTAAACCAGACAGAGATTAGCAATGAATCTCTAATTAATAGGGCTGTTGTTTCGGCCAACCCATGCAGGCCCATTGACGTGCATGCAAACTTGGTCAATCCCTCCCCTAATCAACATGTTCCTTCTCTACATGCATAGGTCGCTCATTCTCTCCCACATTAACTTCCTCCCCCGCGTGGTTCAGCCTAAAAAATTGCTCGCTGAAGAACGAGGTAGTGAGGGCAACGAGGACGGAATTTGATACATTGCGCCTAAGTGATTTGGAAATATCTGATTTTCGTAAGGTGACTTAGACACCTAGACGGAGGGAGTAGTACTCAAGTTGGAATTCCAATTGCACGCCACAACTTGTTAGGCAAAAACTTTGATACAGGGTGTAGGAAGCGGTTTGGGAATTTGCATGCCTTTCCCACCAGTGCGATACTCCGTACAAAGTACGACAGAGAAATAACCATAGAGAAGGAAGCTAAAAGTAAACAATCAAACGAGCATTTTTGCATTTGTTTTTAATTGAATCGTTTCACAAGCTTGACTAGTGTTGCTTTTCTACTTTTACAAAAACCGCATCGTAGTGTTAAAACGAGCATTTGCACGTACATATGTAATAGTAGTACTCCCTCCGTCTAAGTGTATAAGTCTTCCCTCTTTCTTCGTCACGGTGCACAACCAAAGATGACTGATTGACCTGGACCGAGGGAGTAGCACAGTCTGCAAGCATATATAGAGAGAGACGTGTAGTGCGATAGTATATAGTAAAGTTTGTGTTATATGCACGTACTTACAAAATGCGTACGAACGTGTCGTGCGATACGCAAGGTTTCCAAACTTTCCCTTTTACATACTTAATTAAGGACGCTAATAATTCCTGAACGTTCGAGATTTATCATTTGCTTCCCAAAACTAATTAAATTGCCTTACGAAACATAAATTATACTCCTACTAAAAGACACGGCGCTCGTAGGAGCGCTTGCGGCGCACCATGAGTGCCCTGGTGCGCGGCCGTATCCCAGCGCGCCGACACAATGCCTCTTCCTCAGCCTCGCAACTCGCGAGGTGCTGATTGGCGGCATGCCGGAGGGCGAGAGCGATATCACTGTTGTGGTGATCCGGCGACAACAGGTACTCCTCCTGGCTGGAAGCGTGCACCCGGTCCACGTACCGCTAAGCGTAGATGAGGCGCTTGGACCCGACTGCACTCAGGGCTTTGGCACGGGCATCCTCCGCCACCCTCACGGGCCCTCGCACGAGCCTTTTGCAAAAGAGCCAATTGCCTGACTCTCTCGGACGCGACATAGGCCTCCCAGGCAGCTTGTACTGCGGCGCGCTTCTCTTCCTCGGCCTTCTTCTCCGCCTCTATTTTGGCGCGCTCTGCAGGAGACAAAGACTCCCACAAGGCGACATCCATTTCTTTCCAAAGCTCCTCAAGGCTGGGGGGCTCGGCGGGCGGCGTGGCGTTCTCCTCGTAGCGGGGAGTCGACGCGTCCTCCGACGCGCGTGCTGGCGAGATTGGGAACGCCGACGCGTCACGGCGAGGAGCAGAACGCCGACGCGTCCTCCTCGACTAGTGGCGGCGAGGAGTGGAACGCCAACGCGTCCACCTCAACGCGTCGTGGCGGGGAGAAGAACACCGACGCGTCCTCCTCGACTAGTGGCGGCGAGGAACGGAACGGTGACGCGTGACCGTCCGCGCGGTGCAGCGAGTGGCGCCTAGGGCTTGGGAGGGGCGATGCCATGGTGGTCGATGTGAGAGGGAGGGGGAGGAGATAGAGATGAACGTGAGCATTCTTCCGAATGTCGTGGGAGGCCCAGTATTTATAGCAAGCAATGGCACACCTATGTTAGATATGGACTGAGCTGCACTGACTTAACTACATGTCTAGTTGCGTCACTGACATGTGGGCCAGACCCCTGTTGGGCCCATATGTTAGTGACCCAATGCACCTGAAGTTAAGTAACTGAAGCAGCGTCCCGGGTGGAGTGGTGTGACCGCCGCAGGGAGAAGGAGAGTCTGTCAGGCATATTGTTTCCACACATGGAGAGGAAAAGATTTGGAGACGAACGGGCTTCCTGCAGGTATGGGGAACGGTGCATAAAGTCTCATATTGCATGCCGGGCTAGGTATAGTCTCAAGTTATTAAAAACATACACGCCCCACACATGTTGGGCTAGGTGCACTAAATTATTGCATGCGATGGTTAAGGCTAGCCATAATGGTGGTATCTTAGCTGAAATTCCCTCCGATCCTAGATACTCTGCGCATAACTTTTTTCGATTTTTTTCCCATGTGCTCTGCGCGATCCCCTTGAGTAACGCACCTTTCCCAGCCTGCCCCTGCCTTTCCGCTTGGCTAGCAATTAATCTCCTAAATTGGCGCAACTTCCTAGTTTGCATGGAGAGACATAAGCGGAGGAGAGAGGGATTACGTGTGACATGCATGGAGGGATTCAAGGCGACTAGTACTCTAATCCAAGCAAAAGAAGGGGCAAACTTGTCCAGAAAATTTCGAACAGGCCTCTCCTTGGTATGCGAGCTGAAACGGAGGGAGTATCATGCACACGGGAATAGCAAACAAGCCGGCATGGCGTGCGAACATGCCGAAGGTCATGGGAGGCGCGACGGTTGACGGAATTAATTGAAGTTACACACAAGCTAGCATGGCGTGCGAATAGGCAGAAGCTATACCATCAAGCCTACGATATGGGTCTACTAGACATGACTTCTAGTGGGTCCCGCATAGTTCTCGAGAACTCTTTGGGGGCTTTCAGCCGTTTATCCACCGGGCAAGCCAGCAAGCCCACGCCATTTGCACGCCCTACTCATCCCCGTCTTCTACTAGTACAATACCTTACAACAGTTCGCTCCCAGTCGTCCCGTCAATCCTAACCCTCCTCCCAAATCCATGGCGTCCCAAATCTCCATGATCCGCGGTGAGTACAAGGTCAGAACCATCACCAGCGATGAGTTATACGTCATCTACGCCCGTTCTTCCACAACGGTGAAAGAATGCCTTGCTCGCTTCGAACGCATGTTCGAAAACTCAAATGATGAGTGGGTCGCTGGGCTAGATATTGAGTATACCACAGTCCTGGGAAGCCAGAAGAAACTAAAGGAGGCAGAGAATAAGAAGCCCGCTGTGATTCTGGTTTGCGTGCATGACTTATGCTTGGTCTACCACATATTCCATGCCGACGTTGAGTGCGAGGAATTTAAGAAGTTCCTCAAGGGCGGCCCAGTCAAATTCGTTACTGTAGACTTTAGGAACGACAAGGAAATCTAGGTCGGATAGGCCTCGTTGTATGTCAGCACTTCGATCTCCAGAAGGAGAGCCTGGTGTCCTCCTCTCAACTTTCAATGCTGACACTGGCAGCAGCCATGATTGATCGTTCGTACGCTAAACTGAAGAAACCTCACCACGAGTTTCATCGTGCATGGGAGTCGAAGACATTAGATGAAGATCACATCATGTACGCAGCAATGGATGCCTACCTTTGTTTAAATATCTACAAGGGTTGGATGAAGAAGCAGAGCCCAGTGTCCGGTTCAAGCAAAGAAGCGTCGGCAAAGTGGAAGAGGAAGAGGGCTGAGGACGAAGTCGAGAACGTGGACTCGGACTCCGAGTAGGTGGCAGTGCCGTCGCCAATGCTGGTTCTACTGAAGTGTCAGGCGGACTAGTTGCTTAGTTTATTTTCAAGGGTGTGTTGTGCTGAGGCCCCAACAGAACTATGCTTATGTTCTTTCTCGTTGTTTGTACTCTTTAGTACGTACAGTAGTACTAGTAGTATGTCTTACTACAGTTCTTCTTGCAGTTGGTACTACTGCTCGTATCTACATGTTCCTACTGTAGTTAATACGTTTGTACTAGTAGTATAATTTGGGTCAGTCGATTTGTGAAAGAAGTTCAACGGAGTGAAGGAAGAAGACGGCAGGGTGCGCATGATCTATCTTATGAGTGTTGGGTGTGGAATGCAGTTCGCCGGAAAAAAGTGGATTGTGCACCGGGTTAAACGGATTGCGGGGGGTGGGGGGAGCATGGCGGTGGCAGGCCGTTCAGGGTAGGGTGCGATGACGGCGGCAGGCGGTTAGGCGTGTGGAGGGCTGAGAAGATGAACCATGCATCTATTTCGGAGGTTGAAGAAGCCCTTATAGCAATCCATGTTGCATCAAATGGCTCACAAGAGTCGACTGACCAAATTGCTCCTTCAGAATGCAGGATCCACATAACATTCATGATCTTGAAGGTAGATTCCGCATCCGCACCCGGTTTGCGGGCTCGACGCGCGCGCGACCGGCTTCCGCCGCGACAACCACCAGTCGCGACTCCTCCGCATGGGCGGAGATGACAATGACACGCTAGTTCCTCCTCGTCGGCGTGCTGGAGCACGCGCTCGTCCTCCTCTTCGTACGCTGCGTGCATAGACGCGGCTCCACCAGCTGCTCGCGTGCTTGGCAGCGCGGCAGCATCGCTAGGAGGGACTGCGGACGACATGAGCGGGCGAGCCTTCGGCTTAGCGGTGACACGGCGGTGATGGGCGAGAAATTGTTGGCCGGAGCAGGCGGACGCCGGCATGCCAACGGCGGCGGCGGCATATTGATCAGTGCGCGTATGGGAGCTTAGTTTAGTTTTACATAGGGTTGGTCAAACTTAAAAGAAAACCATACTAGTACACGTAAACATTAGACTTAGGCAGCACTTTTATTAGTTACAAAAACCACGATACGGAATCCTGTGCAAGCGCGTGAACCGCGGCCGCGCGGTCGATCGAATGGTGCGTCATCGTGTCGCGCTCGAAGGACATCCCCAAACCTTTTTGTGTGTGTGAAAACAATGCCCGAATATTACTCAACTTTTTTTTCCGGGAAAAGTTCTTGATGCTACAATATTTCCATATATTTAAATTTAGCTCTAGTTCCTGTTTTCTTGGATTTGGATGTTTTAGGTGCGCCCTAGTTTTTTTTTAATATTGATTTTGTGTGTGTGACTGAGAGAGAACGTGTGTATGTGTCCATATGTGTGTTGTGGTGGAAGGGCAATGTGGAGACGGTGTGCTTGTGAAAGAGACATAGAGAGGTGTGAATGTGCGGATGATCATGCATGAGTGAGACAGAGACAGATGCCGTTACGTTGTGTATACATGACAGAACGGTCTTCCATTTTACTTGTGTGTGTGTGTGTGTGAGAGAGAGAGAGAGAGAGGGAGAGGAGCATCCGTAACACAACAACCATCTCTCTCGATTCGTTCGTCCCTCGCACGATCGCATGTAACACATGCATCAACGCGCACATTTTGACACCCTCACCGGCCCTTGCCCACCTCAGGGCCCGCACATCGCTCTCTATCTCGCACGCACAATCTCTTCATGAAAACCCTTTTTAGCAAGTAGTTTTCCGTCACATACACACACATTTCTCTCCTTAGGTTTGTTTTCTCTCAATATCTGACACACACACAGCACATAGCACACACACGCCCCCTCCCCCGAGCACAGAATTCATCCCCATCCAAGGTTATATGGCGACCACTCTCTCTTGTGCTTCTCTGCACCCCAGCATGCACAACACCTCAATCTTCAAAGAGGCCATCGAGGAGATCGAATACGGCGACCACACAGCGCTAGAGAATGTGGGGCCATTTGGAAGCAGGATGATGTGATGACGGCTGACTGACTCCTCCCACCACCCTCTCTCTCTCGCACAAAATTACCAATCCCTCTCTCCTCGCACAAATTTATCAATCCCTCAACCCACGAGACCCTTCCCCTCTCGTCCATGTTTTTCCAGCTCTATCATCAAACATGTTGTCTCTTCTCCTTCCACGTGTACAGAATCCGAATGCACACGCACCTCATGTATATTACATGTCTCCATCTTTCTCACAGACCTAACTTCTTCCTCTCTCTTTCTCTCTCTAGCTATCTCCCTCTCTTTGTTTCGTTAGGTTTGTCTCCTACTCTCTCGTCCACATACATACAATATTTCCCGCCCTATCTGCTCCATCTTCGCAAGCTCTCTCTGCATGTTTCATTCACACATTGGGATATGTTCACAATGTTGCTTTTATAATGGCTGATGTAGAGTTATTGTTGGTTTTGTTGCATCCTACAAAGTAATAACTATGAAATGTGTTTTGATTGTAATTTGACTGGGATTATGTGAGTTTGAGTATGTTGTGAAGTACTATAGACCTCATATACATCTTGGAATTCGATAATGATTGTAACTATTGAATTGTATAGACCATTACATTCGAAGTTGGTAGCCTAATACATTTATTTCACAATTTCAACAAATGATTAATTCACTACATACTAGGAAAAAAAATGTGTACATGGTCCGTTTTTATTTTTATTTATTTATGTATGTGTATTAGCATTGGTCAAAGTCAAGTTTTGTAAACTCTCAGAAAGTTTATAACAAAAAACATTAACATATACAATAACAAATAAATACCATTAGATTCATTATTGAATGTACTTTCACATCATACATATCTCTTATGGTAAATGTTTATATTTTTCTATAAACTTGGTCAAACTTTAGGAAGTTTTACTTCGGTCAAACCTAATATGCAAAGTTTACTAGTACTACTCGCTAATTGCTTAGCCAAATCACCCAACACGCCACACGGGGAGTTCAGTGTCACAAAATTTTGAGGTCGGCGGGAAAATCTCCCGCGACCTTGATTCGAGCAGTGGGAAGTTACCATCATATCTTTCGGAACAGGCCGACAGATGAGGGTTGGTAGGGGGCTGTTTTCATAACTTCAGGTTCACCCTACCCAGCAAACCCCACCCCGGCACCCAGAGTAGTACACCTGAATACTCCCCATTTTCAATCGCCACAGCAAAATAGAGTTCTCCACGGCACAGCAACCTTCGTGCTCCTCCCCATCTACATCGGCGCACTCGTCCACCGCAGCGCATCTGCCTCATCGACGACCTCGTACTCCGCACTGGAGCCGGTCCACCGTCGTCGTCGTACACGAAGCCTCATCCCTGGCACTGTCTTCCACGGTCTCGGATCTGCTTCCCGGAAGCCGATGCCAAGCGCAGAAGCACCACTGTAGTGGACAATGAACTGACTCCCGTTGCCGACCATGACTCACAGAGGCCGCCGCGACCATCGTTCTCTTTATCGATTGGTAATGTGTGTATTGAATCACTTAGCAGTACATGTGCAGTTCCAATTTTGTTCGTACCAACCCTTCAAATTTCGTGGGTGCTATTGTTCCCGTAAAAGTAATTGGTTATAGCCTCCATTGTCCAACATAATATCATCTTGTAATAGTGCATCGCTCCTGTATCGCACTATGCTTGGGTAGGTATTTCATCTGCAACCAGTAGTGTGGCAAATGATGGATAGTTTTTTAGAAGTAGCAAGATGCCCATGCATTGCACGCATCAAGATGCATTTGTATGAGTAGTTTATCTTGTGGGAGAAAAGGATGAATGAGGGAATGCCTTATTTGCAAATGTGGAGAGGGGTGTGGGTATATTTTTGCAAAACTGCCATAGTTTCCTTCCTATCCGTCGGATATAAATTGGATGGCCTATATTGCAGGATGGCAGGAACACCATCATCACCAACTATGTTTTTTAGAAGAATTAGGGAAAAAGTAGAGAAAAAATAGAGAGTAGAGAAGTAGAGATAAATATTAAATATAAAATAAATATAACAGTAGAGAAGTGAGTAGAGATAGAAGAGACGTCGGGAAAGGATGCGCGCGCGGGGGAAAAAGCGGCCGGGCGTGCGCTAGTTTTGGCGCGCGGCGTCCGGTGAGCTTTATAAAATACAATGCCCTGAAGGAAATATGCCCTAGAGGCAATAATAAAGATGTTATTTGTATTTCCTTATCTCATGATAAATGTCTTTTATTCATGCTAGAATTGTATTAACCGGAAACTTAGTGCATGTGTGAACACATAGACAAAACAGAATGTCCCTAGTATGCCTCTACTAGACTAGCTCATTGATGAAAGATGGTCATGTTTCCTAGCCATAGACATGAGTTGTCATTTGATCACCGAGATCACATCATTAGGAGAATGATGTGATGGACAAGACCCATCCGTTAGCTTAGCACTATGATCGTTTAGTTTTACTGCTATTACTTTCTTCATGACTTATACATGTTCCTATGACTATGAGATTATGCAACTCCCGAATATCGGAGGAACACCTTGTGTGCTATCACAAGTCACAACTAAACTGGGTGATTATAAAGATGCTCTACAGGTGTCTCCGAAAGTGTTCGTGGTGTTGGCATAGATCAAGAATAGGATTTGTCACACTGAGTGTCGGAGAGGTATCTCTGGGCCCTCTCGGTAATGCACATCATAATAAGACTTGCAAGCAAATGACTAATGAGTTGGTCACGAGATGATGTATTATGGAACGAGTAAAGAGACTCACCGTAACGAGATTGAACTAGGTATTGAGATACCGATGATCAAATCTCGGGCAAATAACATACCGATGACAAAGGGAACAACGTATGTTGTTATATGGTTCGACCGATAAAGATCTTCGTAGAATATGTAGGAGCCAATATGGGCATCCAGGTTCCGCTATTGGTTATTGACTAGAGAGATGTCTCGGTCATGTCTACATAGTTATCGAACCCGTAGGGTCCGCACGCTTAAACGTTCATTGACGATATAGTATTTAATTAGTTATGTATGTTGGTGACCGAATGTTATTCGGAATCGCGGATGCGATCACGGACATGACGAGGAACTCCAGAATGGTCTGGAGATAAAGTTTGATATATGGGATAATAGTGTTTAACCTCCGAAAGGGTTCCAGAATTCACCGGAAGGGGTTCCGGATGTTTCCCGAAATGTTTGGGTACGAGAACACTTTATTTGGGCCAAAGGGGAAAGCCCACAAGGTTTTTGGAAAGCGCAAAAGGTAGTTTCGGAGTCCAGGGGCCAAACGCCATGGTCCCTGGCGTCTGGGTCTAGAAAGGAACCTGCCCTAGAGTCCGAGAAGGAGTCTTGCCTTTCGGGTGAAACCGACTTTGTGGAGGCTTTTACTCCAAGTTTCGACCCCAAGGCTCAACATATAAATAGAGGGGTAGGGCTAGCACCCAAGACACATCAAGATACACCAAGCCGTGTGTCGGCAACCCCGGCCCTCTAGTTTATCCTCCGTCTAGTTTCTGTAGTGCTTGGCGAAGCCCTGCAAAGATTATTCTTCATCAACAACCGTCACCACGTCGTCGTGCTGCCGGAACTCATATACTACTTCACCCGTCTTGCTGGATCAAGAAGGCGAGGACGCCATCGAGCTGAACGTGTGCTGAACGCGGAGGTGCCGTACGTTCGGTACTAGATCGGGACGGATCGTGAAGGTGTACGACTACATCAACCGCGTTGATAAACGCTTCCGCTTTCGGTCTATGAGGGTACGTAGACATACACTCCCCTCTCGTTGCTATGCATCTAGTAGATAGATCTTGCGTGATCGTAGGAATTTTTGAAATACTACGTTCCCAGCAGTGGTATCAGAGCCAGGTTTATGCGTAGATGATATGCACGAGTAGAACATAATGAGTTGTGGGCGATAATAGTCATACTGCTTACCAGCATGTCATACTTTGATTCGGCGGTATTGTGAGATGAAACGGCTCGGACCGACATTACCCGTACGCTTACGCGAGACTGGCTTCACTGTTACGAGCACTCGTTTCTTAAAGGTGACTGGTGGGTGTCTGTCTCTCTCACTTTAGTTGAATCGAGTATGGCTACGCCTGGTCCTTGTGAAGGTTAAAACATCACATACTTGACGAAAAATCGTTGTGGTTTTTGTATGCATAGGTAAGAACGGTTCTTGCTAAGCCCGTAGTAGCCACATAAAACTTGCAACAACAAAGTATAGGATGTCTAACTTGTTTTTGCAGGGCATGTTGTGATGTGATATGGTCAAGACATGATGAGTTATACATTATTGTTTGAGATGATCATGTTTTGTAAAGTTATCGGCAACTGGCAGGAGCCATATATAAGGTTGTCGCTTTATTGTATGAAATACAATCGCCATGTAATTGCTTTACTTTATCATGAAGCGGTAGGGATAGTCGTGGAAGCAATAGTTGGCGAGACGACAATGATGCTACGATGGAGATCAAGGTGTCGCGCCGGTGACGATGGTGATCCTGGCGGTGCCTTGGAGATGGAGATCAAAAGCACACGATGATGATGGACATATCATGTCACATATTTTTATTGCATGTGATGTTTATCTTATTATGCTTCTTATCTTGCTTAGTACGACGGTAGCAATATAAGATGATCCCTTTCAAAATTTCAAGGTACAAGTGTTCTCCCCGAGTATGCACCGTTGTGAAAGTTCATCATGCCAAGACACCACATGATGATCGGGTGTGATAAGCTCTACGTTCACATACAACGGGTGCAAGCCAGTTTTGCACACGCAAAATACTCGGGTTAAACTTGACGAGCCTAGCATCTACAGATATGGCCTCGGAACACTAGAGACCGAAAGGTCGAGCGTGAATCATATAGTAGATATGATCAACATAAGATGTTCACCATTGAAAACTACGCCATCTCACGTGATGATCGGACATGGCTTAGTTGATATGGATCACGTGATCACTTAGATGATTAGAGAGATATCTATCTAAGTGGGAGTTCTTTAGTAATACGATTAATTGAACTTTAATTTGTCATGAACTTAGAACCTGATAGTATTTTGCATGTCTATGTTGTTGTAGATAGATGGCCCGTGCTGTTGCTCCGTTGAATTTTAATGCGTTTCGAGAGAAAGCTAACTTGAAAGATGATGGTAGCAACTACACGGACTGGGTTAGTAACTTGAGGATTATCCTCATTGCTGCATAAAAGAATTATGTCCTTGAAGCACTGCTAGGTGACAATCCTCCTACAGGAGCAACTCCGAACGTTATCAACGTCTAGTAGGCTTGTTCTGATGACTACACGATAGTTCAGTGTGCCATGCATTACGGCTTAGAACCGGGACTTCAACGACGTTTTGAACGTCATGGAGCATATGAGATGTTCCAGGAGTTGAAGTTAATATTTCAAGCAAATGCCCGGATTGAGAAATATGATATTTCCAATAAGTTCTACAACTGCAAGATGGAGGAGAATAGTTTTATCAGTGAACACTTGCTCAGAATGTCTGGGTATTACATTCATATGACTCAACTTGGATGCAAAGTTGACGAAGATAGTGTTATTGATATAGTTCTTCAATCACTGCCACCAAGCTATAAAGGCTTCGTGATGAATATAACATGCAAGGGATGCAGAAGACAATTCCCGAGCTCTTCGCTATGCTCAAAGCTCCGGAGGTAGAAATCAAAAAGGAGCATCGGGTGTTGATGGTTAACAAGACCACTATTTTCAAGAAAAAGGGCAAGGGAAAGAAGGGGAACTTCAAAAAGAATAGCAAGAAAGTTTCTACTCCCACGAAGAAACCCAAGTCTGGATCCAAGCCTGAAACTGAGTGCTTCTACTACAAAGGGACTGGACACTGGAAGCGGAACTGCCCCAAGTATTTGGCGGATAAGAAGGATGGCAAGGTGAACAAAGGTATATGTGATATACATGTTATTGGTGTGTACCTTACTAATGCTTGTAGTAGTACCTGGGTATTTGATACCGGTTCGGTTGCTAATATTTGTAACTCGAAACAGGGACTACTGATTAAACGAAGATTGGCTAAGGAAGAGGTGACGATGCGCGTGGGAAATGGTTCCAGAGTCGATGCAATCGCTGTCGGCACGCTACCTCTACATCTAACTTCGGGATTAGTTTTAGACCTGAATAATTGTTATTTGGTGCCAGCGTTAAGCATGAACATTATATATGGATCTTGTTTATTGCGAGATGGTTATTCATTTAAATCTGAGATTAATGGTTGTTCCATTTATATGAGTAATATCTTTTATGGTCATGCACCCTTGAAGAGTGGTCTATTCTTGTTGGATCTCGATCGTAGTGATACACATATTCATAATTTTGAAGCCAAAAGATGTAAGGTTAATAATGATAGTGCAACTTATTTGTGGCACTGCCGTTTATGTCATATTGGTGTAAAGCGCATGAGGAAACTCCATAGTGATGGACTTTTGGAATCACTTGATTATGAATCACTTGGTGCTTGCGAACCATGCCTCATGGGCAAGATGACTAAAACTCCATTCTCCGGAACAATGGAGCGAGCAACAGATTTGTTGGAAATCATACATACTGATGTATGTGGACCGATGAGTGTTGAAGCTCGCGGCGGGTATCATTATTTTCTGACCTTCACTGATGATTTGAGCAGATATGGGTATATCTACTTGATGAAACACAAGTCTGAAACATTTGAAAAGTTCAAAGAATTTCAGAGTGAAGTAGAGAATCATCATAAAAAGAAAATTCAAATTTCTACGATCTGATCGTGGAGGTGAATATTTGAGTTACGAGTTTGGTCTTCATTTGAAACAATGTGGAATAGTTTCACAACTCACGCCACCCGGAACACCACGGCGTCATGGTGTGTCCGAACGTCGTAATCATACTTTATTAGATATGGTGCGATCTATGATGTCTCTTACCGATTTACCACTATCGTTCTGGGGTTATGCTTTAGAGACAACTGCATTCACGTTAAATAGGGCACCATCTAAATCCGTTGAGACGACGCCTTATGAACCGTGGTTTTGGCAAGAAACCAAAGTTGTCGTTTCTTAAAGTTTGGGGTTGCGATTCTTATGTGAAAAAGCTTCAACCTGATAAGCTCGAACCCAAGTCAGAAAAATGTGTCTTCATAGGATACCCAAAGGAGAGTGTTGGGTACACCTTCTATCACAGATCCGAAGGCAAAATATTCGTTGCTAAGAATGGATCCTTTCTAGAGAAGGAGTTTCTCTCGAAAGAAGTGAGTGGGAGGAAAGTGGAACTTGATGAGGTAGTTGTACCTTCTCCCTAATTGGAAAGTAGTACATCACAGAAACTCGTTCTAGTGATTCCTACACCAATTAGTGTGGAAGCTAATGATGATGATCATGAAACTTCGGATCAAGTTACTGCTGAACTTCGTAGATGAACCAGAGTACGTTTTGCGCCAGATTGGTATGGCAACCCAGTTCTGGAAGTCATGTTACTAGACCATGATGAACCTACGAACTATAAGGAAGCGATGATGAGCCCAGATTCCGCAAAATGGCTTGAGGCCATGAAATTGAGATGGGATCCATTTATGAGAACAAAGTGTGGACTTTGGTTGACTTGCCCGATGATCGGCAAGCCATCGAAAATAAATGGATCTTCAAGAAGAAGACCGACGCTGACGGTAACGTTACTGTTTACAAAGCTTGACTTGTTGCGAAAGGTTTTCAACAAGTTCAAGGAGTTGACTACGATGAGACTTTCTCACCCGTAGCGATGCTTAAGTCTGTCTAAATCATGTTAGCAATTGCTGCATCTTTATGATTATGAAATCTGGCAAATGGATGTCAAAACTGCATTCCTAAAGGGATATCTCAAAGAGGAGTTGTATATGATGCAACCAGTAGGTTTTGTCGATCCTAAAGGTGCTAACAAAGTGTGCAAGATCCAGGTTCCATCAATGGACTGGTGCAAGCAATTCGGAGTTGGATATACGCTTTGATGAGGTGATCAAAGCATATGGTTTTATACAGACTTTTGGAGAAGCCTGTATTTACAAGAAAGTGAGTGGGAGCTCTGTAGCATTTATGATATTATATGTGGATGACATATTGTTTATTGGAAATGATATAGAATTTCTGGATAGCATAAAAGGATACTTGAATAAGAATTTTTCAATGAAAGACCTCGATGAAGCTGCTTACATATTAGGCATCAAGATCTATAGAGATAGATCAAGACGCTTAATTGGACTTTCACAAAACACATACCTTGATAAAGTTTTGAACAAGTTCAAATTGGATCAGTCAAAGAAAGGGTTCTTACCTGTGTTACAAGGTGTGAAGTTGAGTAAGACTCAATGCCCGACCACTACAGAAGATAGAAAGAAAATGAAAGTCATTCCATATGCCTCGGCCATAGGATCTATCATGTATGCAATGTTGTGTACCAGACCTGATGTGTGCCTTGCTATAAGTTTAGCAGGGAGGTACCAAAGTAATCCAGGGGTGGATCACTGGACAGCGGTCAAGAACATCCGAAAGTACCTGAAAAGGACAAAGGATATGTTTCTCGTTTATGGAGGTGACAAATAGCTCGTCGTAAACGCTTACGTCAATTCAAGCTTTGACACTGATCCGGATGACTCTAAGTCACAAACCGGATATGTATTTTTATTGAACAGTGGAGCTGTCAGTTGGTGCAGTTCCAAGCAGGGCGTCGTGGCAGGATCTACGTGTGAAGTGGAATACATAGCTGCTTCCGAAGCAGCAAATGAAGGAGTCTGGATGAAGGAGTTCATATCTGATCTAGGTGTAATACCTAGTGCATCGGGTCCAATGAAAATCTTTTGTGACAACACTGGAGCAATAGCCTTGGCGAAGGAATCTAGGTTTCACCAGAGAACAAAGCACACCAAAAGACGCTTCAATTCCATCCGCGATCAAGTCAAGGAAGGAGACATAGAAATTTGCAAGATACATACGGATAGGAATGTCGCAGACCCGTTGACTAAGCCTCTTCCACGGGCAAAACATGATCAGCACCAAGACTCCATGATTGTTAGAATCATTACTATGTATTCTAGATTGTTGACTCTAGTTCAAGTGGGAGACTGAAGGAAATATGCCCTAGAGGCAATAATAAAGATGTTATTTGTATTACCTTATATCATGATAAATATATTTTATTCATGCTAGAATTGTATTAAACGGAAACATAGAACATGTGTGAATACATAGACAAAACAGTATGTCCCTAGTATGCCTCTACTAGACTAGCTCATTGATCAAAGATGGTTATGTTTCCTAGCCATAGACATGAGTTGTCATTTGATCAACGAGATCACACCATTAGGAGAATGATGTGATGGACAAGACCCATCCGATAGCTTAGCACTATGATCGTTTAGTTTTACTGCTATTGCTTTCTTCATGACTTATACATGCTCCTATGACTATGAGATAATGCAACTACCGAATACCGAAGGAACACCTTGTGTGCTATCAAACGTCACAACATAACTGGGTGATTATAAAGATGCTTTACAGGTGTCTCCGAAAGTGTTCGTGGTGTTGGCTAATACGTATCCTACGTATCTATAATTTTTGATTGTTCCATGCTATTATTTATGAAGTCTTGGATGTTTAATGGGCTTTATCATACACTTTTATATCGTTTTTGGGACTAACCTACTAACCCAAAGGCCCAGTCCAGATTGCTATTTTTTGCCTGTTTCTGGGTTTTGCAGACAAAGAATATCAAACGGAGTCCAAACGGAATGAAACCTTCGCGAGAGATATTTTTGGAGAAAATCACGCACAGGGAACTTGAGAACCACGTCAGGGGAGCATCGAGGTGCCCACGAGGGTGGGGGGCGCGCCCCCTACCTCGTGGGCCACTCGAGCATCCCCCCGGTGTCCTCCTTCCTCCTATATAAGTCTGCGTACCCCAAAACCTTCGACAACAGAGAGAAAACCCTAATTCCACCACTGTAACCTTCTGTTTTCGTGAGATCCCATCTTGGAGCCTGTTCCGGAGCTCCATCGGAGGGGGATCCATCACGGACTTCTTCATCATCATCATCATCGCCCTCACCATGAGTTGTGAGTAGTTTACCACAGACCTTCGGGTCCATAGCTAGTATCTAGACGGCTTCTCCTCTCTCTCTGGATCTCAATACAAAGTTCTCCTCGGTCTTCGAGGAGAACTATTCGATGTAATCTCTTTTTGCGGTATGTTTGTCGAGATCCGATGAATTGTTGGTTTATGATCAAGATTATCTATGAGAAATATTGGTTCTTCTCTGAACTTTTTATGTGTGCTCATAATATCCTTGCAAGTCTCTTCGAATTATTGGTTTGGTATGGCCTACTAGATCTATAGTTTTTGCAATGGGAGAAGTGCTTGGCTTTGGGTTCAATCTTGCGGTGTCCTTTCCCTGTGATAGTAGGGGCAGCAAGGCATGTATAGTATTGTTGCCATCGAGGATAAAAATATGGGGTTTATATCATATTCCTTGAGTTTATCCCTCTACATCATGTCATCTTGCTTAAGACGTTATTCTGTTCTTATGAACTCAATACACTAGATGCATGCTGGATAGCGGTCGCTGTGTGGAGTAATAGAAGTAGATGCAGAATCGTTTCGGTCTAGTTGTCTCCGACATGATGCCTATATACAATGATCATGCCTAGATAGTCTCATAATTATTCGCTTTTCTATCAATTGGTCGACAGTAATTTGTTTACCCGCCGTAGAATATCGCTATCACGAGAGAAGCCACTAGAGAACACTATGGCCCCCGGGTCTATTCTCAACATATCAATCTACATCTACTTTACTTTTATAGCTTTTATTTGTTGTTCTCATAAACCAAAAATACCAAAAATATAAATATCATCTCTATCAGATCTCACTTTCGTAAGTGACCGTAAAGGGATTGACAACCTATTATCGCGTTGGCTGCGAAGTTCTTATTTGTTTGTGCAGGTGCGAGGGACTCGTGCATGGTCTCCTACTGGATTGATACCTTGGTTCTCAAAAACTGAGGGAAATACTTACACTACTGTGCTGCATCTCCCTTTCCTCTTCGAGGGAATACAACGCAAGCTCGAGAATTAGCAAGAAGAATTTCTGGCGCCGTTATCGGGGAGGCTTACGCAAAAGTCATATAGCAAGTACCTATCACAAACCCTTATCCTTCACATTACATTTTTTTTCCTCTCATTTTCCTCTCCCCCACTTCACCCTTGTCGTTTTATTTGCCCTTCTTCCGCCGTGTGTTTATCGTTCGCTTGCTTCTTGCTTGCTTGTGTGTTGGATTGCTTGCTTGTCACTATGGCTCAGAACAATACCAAATTGTGTGACTTTTCCAATACCAACAATAGTGATTTTATTAGCACTCCAATTTCTCCTATTACCGATGCTGAATCATGTGAGATCAATGCTGCTTTGTTGAATCTTGTCATGAAGGATCAATTCTCCTGCCTTCCTAGTGAAGATGTCGCTACCCATCTAAACAACTTTGTTGATTTGTGTGATATGCAAAAGAAAAGGGATACAAATAATGATATTGTTAAATTGAAGTTATTTCCGTTTTCACTTAGAGATCGTGCTAAAACTTGGGTTTCCTCTTTGCCTAGAAATAGTATTGATTCGTGGAATAAGTGCAAAGATGCTTTTATCTCTAAGTATTTCCCTCCTGCTAAGATCATCTATCTTAGAAACGATATTATGAAGAAACGATATTATGAATTTTAAGTAACTAGATCATGAGCATGTTGCACAAGCTCGGGAGAAAATGAAATTAATGATACGTAATTGCCCTACACATGGTTTGAATCTATGGATGATTATTTAGAACTTTTAATGTGGCTTGAATTTGGCTTCTAGGAATCTTTTAGATTCAGCCACCAGAGGCACTTTGATGGAAACCACCTTAGGAGAAGCTACCAAACTCCTAGATAATATTATGGTTAATTATTCTCAGTGGCACACCGAAAGATCTACTAGTAAAAAGTGCATGTTATCGAAGAAATTAGTGTTTTAAGTGGAAAGATTGATGAACTTATGAAATTGTTTGCTGCTAAGAGTGCATCTTCTGATCCTAATGATATGCTTTTTTCCACTTTGATTGAGAATAACAATGAATCTTTGGATGTGAACTTTGTTGGTAGGAATAATTTTGGTAACAATGCTTATAGAGGCAATTTTAATCCTAGGCCTTTTCCTAGTAATTCGTCTAATAATTATGGTAATTCCTACAACAACTCTTATGGATAGATGTCTTCTGAATTTGAAACTAGTGTTAAGGAGTTTATGATCTCGCAAAAGAATTTCAATGCTATGCTTGAAGAGAAATTGCTTAAGGTTGATGAATTGGCCAGAAGTTTCGATAGAATTACTCTTGATGTTGATTCTTTGAAACTTAGATCTATCCCACCTAAGCATGATATCAATGAGTCTCTCAAAGCCATGAGAATTTCCATTGACGAATGCAAAGAAAGAACCTCTAGGATGCGTGCTAAAAGAAAGGATTATATTAAAGCGTGTTCTTCTAGTAATCATGAAAATAAAGATGAAGATCTGAAATTTATTGATGTGTCTCCTATTAGACCCTTGTTTTCTAGTATAATTTTTTATGAAGATAGGATTGGAGATGATTCTGCTTTAAAGTGTCCCAATGATTCAGAGTTTTTAGATCTTGATGCTAAAATTGCTAAAAGTGGGATTGAACAGATTAAAACTTTGCATAGTGATGAACCCACTACCTTGGATTTCAGGGGATTAAATTATGACAATTGCTCTTTGATTGATTGTATTTCCTTGTTGCAATCCCTGCTAAATTCTCCGCATGCTTATAGTCAAAATAAAGCTTTCACCAAACACATAGTTGATGCCTTGATGCAATCTTATGAAGAAAAACTTGAGTTGGAAGTTTCTATCCCTAGAAAGCTTTATGATGAGTGGGAACCTACTATCAAAATAAAAATAAAATATCATGAATGCTATGCTTTGTGTGATTTGGGTGCAAGTGTCTCCACTATCCCAAAAACTTTGTGTGATTTGCTAGGTTTCCATGAGCTTGATGATTGTTCTTTAAATTTGCATCTTGCGGATTCCACTATTAAGAAACCTATGGGAAGGATTAATGATGTTATAATTGTTGCCAATAGGAATTATGTGCCCATAGATTTCATTGTTCTTGATATAGATTGCAATCCTTCATGTCCTACTATTCTTGGTAGACCTTTTCCTTAGAACGATTTGTGCAATTATTGATATGAAGGAAGGAAATATTAGATTCCAATTTCCGTTAAGGAAAGGCATGGAACACTTTCCTAGAAAGAAAATAAAATTACCATATGAATCTATCATGAGAGCCACTTATGGATTGCCTTCCAAAGATGGCAATACCTTGGTTTATCTTGTATCGTTCCTAGCTAGGGGCGTAAAACGATAGCGCTTGTTGGGACGCAATCCAAGTTTATATTTTGTTTTGTTTTTGTTGCTGTTAGGGAATAAATATTGCATCTAGCCTCTGATTAGATGTGGTTTCATGTTTTATTAAGTGTTTGTGCCAAGTAGAATCTTTGGGAAGACTTGTGCGAAGTCTATGTGATCTTGCTATGAAAAACAGAATCGTTAGTGCTAGCTAAAGTGGTCGTCATCTTTTACTGGAGCGTGATCTTTAGCTAATTCTTTTTGAAGATGATTAATAGAAAAATTCCTCAAATTTACCAATTTAGTTTGAATTTTTTGGAGTTCCAGAAGTAGGAGAAACCTGCAGATTACTACAGACTGTTCTGTTTTTGACAGATTCTGTTTTTCGTGTGTTGTTTTCTTATTTCAATGCATCTATGAGTAATATTTGGAGGTATGAACCATAGAGAATTTGGAATACAGTAGGTTTAACACCAATATAACAAATAATGAATTCATTTCAGTACCTTTGAGTAGTGGTTTGCTTTCTTATACTAACGGAGCTCACGAGAATTTTTGTCTAAGTTTTGTGTTGTGAAGTTTTCATGTTTTTCGTATTGCTTTGATGGACTATGGAACAAAGAGTAGCAAAGGCCTAAGCTTGGGGATGCCCATGTCACCCCAAATAAAATTCAAGGATAATCAAAATCCTAAGCTTGGGGATGCCCCGGTAAGGCATCCCCTCTTTCGTCTTCATCCATTTGTAACTAAACTTGGAGCTATATTTTTATTCACCACATGATATGTGTTTTGCTTGGAGCGTCTTGTATAATTTGAGTCTTTGCTTGTTAGTTTGCCACAATCATACTTTCTGGACACACCTATTTGAGAGAGTTAAATATGGCCTAGGAATTGTTAGAACACTCTATGTGCTTCACTTATATCTTTTGAGTTGAATAGTTTTTGCTCTAGTGCTTCACTTATATCTTTTAGAGCACGGTGGTGGTAATATTTTGTAGAAATTATTGAACTCTCATGCTTCACTTATATATATTTGAGAGTCCGTTAAAACAGCATGGTAATGTGTTTAGGCTAAGAAACTAGTCTTCACATGATAGACATCCAATGTCAATGTAGTAAAAAAATCACACTAAGTGCATTGAATATGATGAGATGTTGGATGCTTGATAATTGTTTTGAGATATGAGGATAGTGATATTAGAGTCATGCTAGCGGATTTATTATGAAATTGAGAAATACTTGTGTTAAGGTTAGTGATTCCCGTATCATGCACGTATGGTGAACCGCTATGTGACGAAGTTAAAGCATGATGTATTTGTAGAGTGCCAACCTTTGTGTGGAGGTCGGGGGCGCGCGATGGTTAACTCCTACCAACCTCCCCCTAGGAGCATGCGTTGATTGCTTTGTTTTGATGACTCATAGATTTTTGTGATAAGTATATGGGTTCTTATGACTAATGTTGAGTCCATGGATTATACACACTCTCACCCTTCCACCATTGCTAGCCTCTCTTGTACCACGCAACTTTCGCCGGTGCTATAAACCCACTATATATCCTTCCTCAAAACATCCACCATATTATTCCTCAAAACAATCACCATACCTACCTATCATGTCATTTCCATAGCCATTCCGAGATATATTGCCATGCAACTTTCCGCCGTTCCATTCATACGACACACATCATATTGTCATATTGCCATGCATGATCATGTAGTTGACATCGTATTTGCGGAAAAGCCACCATGCGTAATTTTCCATACATGTCACATTTGATTCATTGCACATCCCGGTACACCAACGGAGGCATTCATGTAGAGTCATACTTGTTGTAGTATCGAGTTGTAATTTCTAGTTGTAATAGAAGTGTGATGATCATCATTATTAGAGCATTGTCCCATGTGAGGAAAGGCCAATAAAAAAAGGATATGGCCCAAAAAAATTAGAGAGGGCTAATAAAAAAGAAGGGAGAAAGCCCCTCCAAAAAAAATGACAGAAAAGAGAGAAGGGACAATTGCTACTATCTTGTTACACACTTGTGCTTCAAAGTAGCACCATATTCTTCATTGTAGAGAGTCTCACACTACTAGGAAAAGGGCTATAGATGGAATTGATACTAATGGCGCACCAGACAGGCAGTGCGCCATTAGTATATAGTAATGGCGCACCAGCAACATATACGCCATTAGAGTTCGAACTACTAATGGCGCACCAGGCCCAGAGTGCGCCATTAGTATCAAGAAGTTTTTTTTGAACTAGCGCGCCTGTCCAAACATACTAATGGCGCATCCAGACAAAGTGCGCCATTACTAGTTGTAACTAGTAATGGCGCACCAGCAGTAAAGTGCGCCATTAATGCTCTTTTTTTATGATATTTTTTATTCTTTTTTACAAAACTACTAATGACGCACTGTCCCAGAGTGCGCCATTAGTATGTTATTTTTTTTTTGCAAAACTAGTAATGGCGCACCAACTATAAATGCGCCATTAGTAACCTTGATTACTAATGGCGCATTTATAGTTGGCGCGTCATTAGTAAGTGGGCAGCAACAAGATATTTTGGACAGCCTCTCCTACCACACTCACTTTCCCCTCCCCCCCCCCACTTCTTCATTCTCTCCACCTCCTCTCCTCTCGGGTCCCTCCTCTTTTTCACCTCATTTCCACCATATATTCATTCAAATTAAGTGGTTAAATTACCTTGTTTTGATAGGTAAGTAAGGGGGGAAGCTATATTTATGTTGTTCTCCATACAACAATGTGCACATGCACTTTGTATGGCCTAGCTAGATCTATGTATGTTTGTGGTGTTGCATATGTTTGTTGTGTTGCATATGTGTTTGTGTTTGGAGGTGTACCGGTAGTTGAAATGCGATAGTTCCCAATATTTTCCCGGAATGTTGATTCATTTCCGTTTTGGTGAGAATTTTGGCATTAAGCATTCATTTTTGTCCTAGTTTTAGGGAAAGTCATGGCAAATTTTTTCTTGGTTCTAAAATATCGTTTTGCTCTACCCCGCAGGCGACCATGGTGCGCACGATGACCGAAGGCATCGTGAATAGGATTTTGAGGTCCGCGAAGGCCGAGATGCTTCAAAAGAACGAGACGGAGATAAGATGTTCGTGTCGAAGATGCAAGCTAAAGAGCCTTATTGCGGACCCGGATTCCGGGCAGGTGCGGGACCACCTGCTATTGCGTGGTTTCATGGATGGCTATCGGTGGCAAGGTGATGAAGATGACTACGAAGTCGTCCATGGGGGCCGGGCAAGAAATGAGGAAGGCAGCAAGACAACCACCGCGGCTCGGGCGGGCGAGAAGACAAAGAATCCCCAGGAGATGATCACGACGGTGATGCTATACACAGTCATCATGTAGAAGATGCAGGACATGATGATGAGGAAGATGCCGGAGCAGACGACGGGCATGATCATGAAGATGATGATGCCGGCGGAGCAGACGACGCTGAAACATCGATGGGCTGGGTGCAGGACCCTCATATTCAAGAGCTGCTTCTCAAGCAGACCGATAATGCAAGAGCTGCCGCCCGAGAGAAAGCCAAGATGGATCAACTTGAGTTAGACGCGGTTACTCCATTGTATGAAGGATGCAGGCCCGAGGATACCCGCCTGAAAGTAACGCTCATGGCTCTGGAGATGAAGGTAAAACACAAAATGACCGACGCATGCTTCGACGAGAACATGTCATTCTGGCACGAACGTCTTCCCAAGGGGAACAAGTGCCCCACCAGTTTGGAGGAGGCGAAGAAAATCATGTGTCCTCTGGATTTACCGCACGTGAAATACCATGTGTGCATGAACAATTGCATCATTTATCGGGACGAGCACGTGGAGTCTACCATATGTCCGGTGTGCGGCGTCACTCGATACAAGAAGAGGAAGAAAGCTCCTCGAAAAGTGGTGTGGTACTTTCCGATCACTCCTCGTCTGCAGCGGTATTTCGCGGACCCTAAGGTAGCAAAGCTCCTGCGTTGGCACGCGGATAGGGAGGAGAAGAAGCGAGAAGATGACGCAAATGATCCGGAGATAGATAAAAAAGACAAGATGCTGAGTCACCCTAAGGATGCGAGCTAGTGGCCAGCGTTGAACTTCGAAGACCTAGAATTTGGGAACAATCCAAGGAACATCGTGCTGGGCGCGAGCACCGATGGAGTCAATCCGTTTGGCAGTCAGAGAAGCACACATAGCACCTGGCCTGTGTTTGTGTGGATGTACAACCTTCCCCCCTGGTTGTGCATGAAGAGGAAGTACATTCACATGAGTATGCTAATTGAAGGACCGAAACAACCAGGGAACGACATCAATCTGTATCTGGGGCTGCTGAAAGAGGAGCTAGACACGCTGTGGAAAACGCCAGTCAATACGTGGGATGCCGCAAAGAAAGAATATTTCCCTATGAGAGCCGCGCTGCTCACGACGGTGCACGACTATCTCGGTTACGGATATGTCGCGGGGCAGGTAGTCCACGGATTTTCTGGATGCGTCAGGTGCATGGATGACACAACGTATCGCCAGCTAGATAGAGATCCCGGGTCTTCGAAAACCGTGTTCATGGGACATCGAAGGTAGCTTCGCGATGATGACCTGTGGAGAAAATGCAAGGATCTGTTCGATGGTGAAACCGAACCCCGAGGACGCCCGCGTACGAGGAGCGGCGATGAAATAGACGAGCTGTTGAAAAATTGGAAAGATTGCCCACTGCCGGGAAAGAAGCAAAAGGCGCCAGAGCCGGGAAAGAAGCGAAAGGCGCCAGAGCTGTTGCTGAAGGTATGGAAAACAAGGTCTGTTTTCTGGGACTTGCCGTACTGGAAGATCCACCGTGTGCCTCACAGCCTTGATGTAATGCATATCACGAAGAACGTGTGCGAGAGTCTGCTTGGTACCCTGCTCAACATGCCAGAGAGGACCAAAGATGGGCCGAAAGCAAGGGCAGACTTGGAATCAATGGGCATCAGGCAAGAGCTTCACGCTATATATGATGATCATGATGATGATGATGATGATGAGGCGAAGCAGGACACGGAAAGTCGTCGCAAAGGCAAAAAGGCCAAGAAGACCGGAAATGACTACCCTCCCGCGTGCTTCACTCTAAGTCAGGAGGAGATCGAGCAGTTTTTCACCTGCCTCGTAGGAGTACAACTTCCTTACGGTTACGCGGGGAAGATAAGCATATACCTAGACCGGGCGAAGCTGAAGTTCAGCGGGATGAAGTCTCACGACTGTCACGTGCTGATGACGCAGATACTTCCAGTTGCAATCCGTGGTATCATGGACGCGCACGTTCGTGAAACCCTATTTGGCCTATGCAACTTTTTCGACGTCATCTCTCGGAAGTCTGTTGGCGTGAGGCAACTCAGAAGGCTACAGGAAGAGATCGTGGTGATACTATGCGAGCTTGAGATGTACTTCCCGCCCGCATTCTTCGACGTTATGGTGCATCTGCTGGTCCATATCGTGGACGATATCATCCAACTCGGGCCGACGTTCCTGCACAGCATGATGCCATTCGAAAGGATGAATGGTGTCATCAAAGGATACGTTCGCAACATGTCACGTCCAGAGGGAAGCATAGCCAGGGGCTTTCTAACCGAAGAGTGCATCTCCTACTGCACAAATTATCTAGGCATCGAGAACCCCGTTGGTCTGCCTGTCAACAGGCACCTCGGTAGGCTCGCTGGATGGGGTCACCGTGAGGGTCGCCGCGAAATGCATGTCGACTTCGAGGGTCGACTCGCCGACTTTGAAAGAGCAAACCTAGTCGCGCTACAACACATAGACGTGGTCGATCCTTGGGTGGTTCAGCACAAAACCTTTATTGAGAAGACATACAATGACCGAGGCCAACAGAGGACGGACGGAGATATAATCAAAGAGCACAACTCATGTTTCACGCGTTGGTTCAAGCAAAAGCTTCTGTCGTACCCTTTACGTGATGATTCTTCCGCGGAAGAACAACTCATATTCGCCTTGTCACAGGGCGCCGAGCACAACCTGATGACCTATGAGGCGTACGATATCAACAGCTACACATTCTACACCGAGGCCAAGGACATGAAGAGCGATGGTTATCAGAACTCCGGGGTAACGATGGAATCCTACACCGGTAATGACAAGGACAGATACTACGGAAGGATCAAGGAGATCTGGGAGCTGAGCTACGCTGGAGAGAAGGTCCCGATGTTCCGTGTCAGATGGGCCAAGAGCGTCCTAAAAGAAGACCGGTATTTCACCACCATGGTTATACCCGAAGCCAAATCCAAGACCGCGGGCGCAAACGTCACCGCGAAAAATGAGCCATGGGTACTGGCTTCCCAAGTTGACCAATGCTTCTTCATTACCGACCCGTCAAAGCCCAGTCGTGTTGTCGTGAGGAGAGGCAAAAGTAAGATCATCGGAATGGATGGAGTAGCCAATGAGCAAGACTTCGACAAGTACGGTGACCCGAGGATCGAACATGACGACGATGATGAAGTAGCAGTATACACCACAAGAAGAAGCAGGACCACCCAACCTAAAGGACGTCCGTTCCACAGAAGAACTCCATTTGCGAAAAAGAAGGGCAAGAAGATTGTGAACAGATAGCTAGCTAGCTAAGATCGTTTGTATTTAAATCGTAGCCTTCATTTCTCGATTGTATTTCATGGGCACTTTTTGAACTATCATCAATATTTTTAAATTTCATGGACACTCGATCTTGATCCCCCTCGTCGCCGAGAGCACCCCCCGGTTCACCGACCGCCGCCGCCGACCCC
>LR738712.1:202499815-202547721 GCA_902687465.1 Secale cereale
AGCGCCGCCTCCCCCCAGAGCGCCGCCACCGGCGCCCTCCGCCGCCTCCGACAAGACCATCACTCGGCCGCCCCAAGGAAGAAGAAGAGGCCCTACCTCTGCCGCCCTCCGCCGCCCCCAAGCCCTACCTCGTCGGTGGCTACCCCCAAGGCCACAGCTTCTCCACCCCGCCTTGCTCCTCCACCGCTCCGCCAAGGTAACCCTCCTCCTCCTCCACCCCGAGCAGCTTCTTCTCCTCCTCGTTCTGTTACGCGCCATTAGGTGATGCAAGTCCTTCAATAGATGAAGTGTATGTTCCTGGTCCAGTGTACAGTTAGGCTAGAACATTTTTAGAAGGAAAAGAAAAAGCATACATCAACAGTTACAACACAAAGGAGTAACATTTAGTCCCACTGCACTTTTTTTGGGTCTGAATCTCCTATCATGAAGAGTAAAGCACATATAAAAAATAGGAGCTTCCAATATGGATAAGAGAGGACACACAACCTAAAATATAACTGGATAGGTTGTTTAGTCACAACCAAAGAGAAATTGAGAAAAACATTAGAAAGCTATTTAGTCACAAATATGGCACAGGGCACAATTACTAGTATTGTACATAATGTGTAGTACATTAACCGATAAATAAACTCTAAAGCATGGTATTATTGCAGTATATGTTGAACTATATGCTAAATCACCAGATATATAGCTGGGGCCCCAATGCATTGGGAAATATAGAAGATGCTTAATTAAGTTGTTGACCAGTGAACATTTGGGTGTACACATCGAGATGATGTTTAAAAATGTTATCTATCCAGTAGTACTCCAAAGAAGCCCCAAACTTTGTCCTTTGTTTGGACCCTCTTTTTACTATGTAAAAAAGTATATATTTAGAGGGTGGGGGTGGCTTTTCATGCAGAATTAAAGGAGGCACTAGTAAAATTTTCAGTAGGTACCCGGTACACTTTGTCATCTTAGATCTTTTCTGGACAAGTGGGCCTGCTTGCTCTCCCTTCGTACATGTGTTCAGCATGTGTATGTGTCCATGCAAAATGCACAGTGGAGAGGACCAACTTTTCATTGCATCCATTAAACTACTCAAGGGGATCATTGCACCATCATGAGGTTTCAAATGTCCACCCTATGCTGTAGTATTGTTGTAGTATTGTTATAGTATTGTTGTAGTATATGTTGTAGTATTGTTTGACCATGTAAACTATAACTGGATAGGTTGCAAACATGGACAGATCATCTCATTAAGAACATAATTTCTTTTCTTTTGGGTTTCACAAGAACATCATTAGACCCTGACTAGATGTACAAAGGGACCTTGTGCTTGTTTCTTGAAACTGTGAGGTCAAACTTTGTGGGTGTACATCAGCTATTTATAGAAGCTTGCTAGAAATAACAAACACGGCAAGTTTTTTTTGTCTGAAATTGTGTTCTTCGTGTTCATCATATATCACCAGTTCATTTATGGAGTTCTAGAAAGAAAATGGTACTGATTGTGTGTGCAACTCTGCATTACTTGATTTAAATTAATTAATACCCAGAGGCTTCGGCCAGCCAATTGGTTGATGAGCATAAATAATTAATAGGTTCCTGTTTGGACATATGTTGATGTGAGTAACTGAGTATTATCCTTTTAAATTGTTATTATCCCCTGGCAGATCCTGTAGAATTAGAACAACCGGTGTTGTTCAGCAGCTTTTGATTTGTGTGTGACAAGACACATTAAGAACTTGAAATTTTTGTCATATCTCAACTGTATTTACCTATAGTTTACCTAGGAGGCTGAGTTTACTTGAATCGGAGCCTTCTGAGAATTCATTTTTGTACTTGTCCTTCTGTGTTGTTCTTTAGAGTTAATTGTAGTTCAGCTTTCCTGGCTACTCATTCTCAGGGACAATCTGTGTTGTTCTCTATCATAAATGTATAACTGAGAAATGTTTTTTTGCACTGGAGGAGGTGAAAGCACAACCATATACAGTACTTGCTAAGATGGCAAGGCTGGAGCAATGTATACATCCTCCTAGTTGTATACAGTACTTGCACTGGAGGAGGTGAAAGCACAACCATATACAGTACTTGCACTGGAAAAGATTTTTTGCCACTTATATCCTAGTTGTCTCCCGAAGATTTGTACTGTACTACATCCTCCTAGTTGTCTTCGACCATCGCGTGTTGTGATGATTTTGCAGGTACCCCGAGAGGCCCTTGAGTTTGCTGGAATGTTGATTAACTTCTGTTCAGGCAAATTCGGGTACTCCATATGTCCTATTTTCAGCAAAGGTCATGCTGAAATTTTCCGTGAATTTTAGCATGACTTTGCTAAAAATAGGACATATAGGGTACTTGTGACTAATGCATGGGCCGGGGTATCTTAGTAGTTAATTAAGTAGGATCAAGTGCCCCTTTATTCTAGCTGCATTAAACCATAGGCGGCAATAGATCCAAGTGATTAGGCCCAACTTAGAATTCTCCTTCCTAGCTTAGCTTTTAGGATGCCTCGGTGTCGACAAACCATAAATTATGAAACCTTGGCTTTTAGGGTGCCTCGGTGTCGATAAAAACCGAAATGATGAAAGCTTAGGCTTTTAGGGTGCCTCGGCGTCGAAAACCCTCAATTATAAAAGCTTAGCTTTTAGGATGCCTCGGTGTCGACAAACCCTAAATGATGAGACCATGATCTTGTTCCTTGACAATAACCAACTTTTTGACCAAACTTTGTTCCTATTTAGAGAGAAACATGGCCAACAACGATGAGGCCGGCAGTTCGGGCGGGAAGGCATTCTGGGAGCTGTCCCAGGAGATGGAGGAACAACCTCACTTGTATGAGGACGCTGTTTTCCCCACCGATCCTGAGACCACTGATGGTACCACGGAGGATGACCCCACTGATGCCACCACTGATGGTGCCGCCGAGAATGCCACCACTGATGATGGCGACGCACGCACAGATGGCAGCCAACCGAAGAGGCAACGGAAGGACCAGCGCCCGACCGTGCTCCGCACCCTCAAGGAGGAAGTTACTGAAGTGGACTCCGACGGGAATCCAACGGCGCCCGAACGAATAGTCAAGGGGTACTCGCTTCAGCTCGGGTGCATTCTCCGGAGCACCGTCTCAATCAACAACGAGAACCTGAGGCATCCTGACAACGGGAATTACCGCAACCTCCTCTTCACGAAGCTGCACGAACGATACAAGTTCCCCGCTCAATTTGATAACACAAGCCTCAAAGGGAATAAAGTGAACAATGTTGCCCTCACGAAGATGAGCAAGGCCCTGTCTACTTGGAAAACCAATGTGAAGAGAATGATCGAGAAAGGTGAGAGTTATGAGAAGATCAAGGAGACATATCCTTCGATCACCGAAGATGACTACAACGACTTCAAGATCAATTGCTCGAGCACCGCACACTCCGAATCAAGTCAGTGGGGGAAAGAAATGCGGGAGCTCAACTTAGGGGAACACACACTCGGTCCCGGCGGTTACAGAGTGGCGGAGCCTATATGGGACAAGGAGGAGGCGGACCGTGCCGAGCAAGGCCTACCGCCCCTCTTCGATAAATACGGTGACAAGCAGACCAGGAACTTTGTTAGGGCCCGGTACAAGAAGGACCCAAAAACAAAGGAGCTGACCACGGATCCGAAGACCAGGGCGCTTGAGGCTGTTCTGGTAAGGAATACACCCCCGCGTAATTAGCTCCATATGGTTGCATTCTAATTAATGAAGCCAAATTTATAAATGATTCACATTCCTTCCGCAGGCGACTGAAAGCAGTAGCACGGGGTCGACTAAGAGCGGCCCTTGGGACACGACTCTAAATAGGGCGTTGAATGTAATGAAGAACAAGGATAAGCTCGAGAAGCCGACGTCAGCTGGTCGTGTGGCTGGCAAAGGCTTGTCGAAAAAATGGTCGTCATACTATAACGCTGGTGGGCGAAGGAGAAAAAGACCAGCTCGGAAAGCTAGGCGCGCGAGGTTCAAGAACTCAAGGCACAGGTGGCGCAGATTCCGGAGATTGTCCAAGAGCAAGTGCAACAACAGCTCGGAGCGACGATCACCGCCATTGTGCCTAGCTTGATCGAGGGGTTGCAGGCGTGGATTGCTGGCGGCCAACAGGGGCCGCCCCCGATTCCCAGCTTCACGGCCAGCAACTCGCAGAACGCGATGGCGGGGCCATTGGTGTCTCCGGCGAAGGCGGCATTGGTGTCTCCGACGCCGGCACGGGAGCTTAATGCACGCGTGTGTATGCCGGTCGGCACCTCTGCAGCAAGCGGCCCCTCCGTTAACTGCACGCCCGCCGTTGGCGGTGCCTCGACATTAGCCGAGCTCGACGCCATCATCACGGTAACTAATTAAGCCTCTCTCGGTCGAGGACTTCATCTCCTTGCCTTTGACTGGGCATCCCTGACGCCCTACATGTTTTCGCAGGGTGCCGTCGACGTTCCGTGCACTCTCCTGCACTTCGTGAACAACGAGTTGGTCGATGTCGCCAAGGGCAAAATCGTTCAACCGGGCCAGCCCTTGTTCCACGGTACCCAGATGCCACCCAACTTGTTTAGGGTTCAACTGGTTCGGGTGCTGCCAGGCTGCGACGAGGTGTTACCTCCGATTCGACCCGTCGGGGCCGACGATGATGACGTCATGACCCTCAGCGCCTGCCTGAGCTGGCCCCTGCTTTGGCCGAAGAGCCAGATTCGTTTGGGGCGGGGGAAACCACCCCAAAGACAACACCGCCAGTCATGCCGGTGCCAAGTCGTCCCCATGGCAAGTCCGCCGCAACGGTGCCGGACATCCCTATGCCACTGGATCCAAACATGCATATGGCACAGGATCAGAACGACGACGACGACGATACATTTGCCTACGTCGATCAGTACTTTGCCGATCATGGGTACGGTGACGACTTCATGGGGCCTCCTTCTCAAGAACCCAACCCAACAAAAGACGTGCGCGATCAAGCCGGTACCACGGAGAAGCCAAGTTGCAACAGGCGTCGTCTGCCGTTCAGCTCTCAGGAGACGCCTCCAGCTGCCGACTTCACCGAGCCTCAGATAGGCGAGGTGCGAAATATTATCAGCCCCAACACACTAAAGAAGGCGGTCTCTGAGCAGAAATCGGTCCCAATTGAGGAGATCAAGAAGAAGGCACGCAAAAGAAAAACTAACAAGGGTGCGAGCCAGCCGGCACCGAGTACGATCCGTCCTCAGGACGGGCCACCTTCACCTGAGGATGTAATGAGGAGGGTGCATGTGGCGGGTAGGCCGATGCTACCGACAAATATGCTCGATGCTGCAACCGGTGCTATGCGGAGTCTGCATGACAGTGTTCTTTCTTTGGAGAAGCGGCGTCTCAGAGAGAAGGATGTGGCATACCCGGTTTTCGCAGCCAAGGTGCCGGAGGGCAAGGGCTTTGTGGATAACTCCATTGGGGGTACGATCGTCCTGTGGTTTGATGACATCCACGCTATGTTGAACCTTCTTCCGCTGCACTACACCTTCGTTCGGCTATTTTCGTTGAGTATGGAGATGCGGATCATTCGCGACAAGGCCCCGGACATCATGATAGTCGACCCCTTCTACATGCGTGCCAAGTTCTTGGGCAGCGCTAGGGACCGGCAAGTCGCGAGTTCTTACCTCGAAGGCGTCATTCTGGCAAACCGAGATAAGGATAACTTCCTCGTGCCTTACTTTCCCGAGTAAGTCATCCGCCTCAACCGCCCCGTAACATATGAATGCTTAGATTTCGATCGTTCTTCTTTTAACATTCCGTGTTTTCTGCAGTGACACACAGTGCACGCTCATCCTCCTAAGCCCCAAATATTCCATGGCCACGTATTTCGACCCGGACCGTCAGTCGAAAGTAGACTACACAAATGTCAAGAAGGTTCTTGATGATGTTCTCCCCGGCTACGCCAAATCTGGAGGCACCTTCGCCAGGCCTATTCGTAAGTACGGCAAGCACGTGTTCTCCCACAACACGACGTTCTGCTGCGTCAAGCAGCCGCCTGGCGGTCAGAAGGGTGCCTACTACGCCATCCATCACATGTGGGCGATCGTACGGGACCATCATCAACTTCTGCTACCGAGTAAACTCAAAGATTGGGCCGTGAGCGTGTCGGCAATCCAGGACGCGGACATCAGACAAGATTTCTTTCGCATCCAGTCCGAGTTTGCGGAAATCATCCATCAAGATGTCCTTCGTACCTCAGGGCAGTTCTACCTCAGAAATCAACCGTCGAACAGTGACATCGACACAATGCTACAAATGCAGGCTGACAACGCCCGTGATTTCATGACTCCCACAATAGACGGCGGCTTCATCCACGCTCCGGTGCATTGAGTCGAGTCGAAAGCAGTGATGCTTGTCTAGTTCTGAAACATCGATTGGCTCATGTTGTAATTAAACTTTAATGAACTTGTAGTATGTCTCTTTGGTTTCGAGAGTCGTTCAACTTAGATGTAATTGATGCTATTAATGTCTTGCTTTTCTCTTTCGATCGTTCTATTGCATACTTATATATTGCTTATGAATTGTCTGTGAATTGGTACTAACGTTTTGTTTGGCTAGTGCATAGCGATGCCGTCGTACGTCGTGTACAAGGGTAAGGTTCCCGGAGTCTACGACGACTGGGAGGAGTGTCGGAGACAGGTTCACCGATTCAGCGGTAACAGTTACAAAGGGTACACCACTAGGGCCGAGGCCGAATCGAGATACGCCCGCTATCTAGCGGGAGAGGGGAGGGAGCGTTGGAGGAACCAGATGAAGACGAGTTTCATCGTGATGATGCTCATCGTGATGACTGCAGCTCTCTTCTATGTGATGGTAGTTTAGATGATCGATATCGACTTGTAATGTGAAGACAAACTCGCTACTCGCGGTCTCGAGACTTGTAATATATTGTTCTATCTTTGTTCGGTCTTTTCAATTCGGAGACTAATATGATGAATTGTATTCGGAGACTAATATGATGAATTGTATTCAGAGACTAATCTTCTATTGTATTCGATGAATTTGTTATTGATGTGTGCTGTCTATATTCTGTGCAATTATACATTTTGTAATCTGTGCAAAAAAACAGAAAAATAATATTAAAAAAAACCTAATATTCATACTAATGGCGCATCAGAGCAGAGTGCGCCATTAGTATGCCAAAGGATACTAATGGCGCATTACCAGCCAGTGCGCCATTACTATGCGGAAATTACTAATGGCGCATCCTGCTGGAGTGCGCCATTAGTATGCCAAAGCACCTGGCTACACATGGCCCCTGGGAGGCATACTAATGGCGCACTACTGTGCATACTAATGGCGCATCTGCGGTGCGCCATTAGTATACTAGATACTAATGGCGTGCTAGTAATGGCGCACCACTAATGCGCCATTAATGGCCAAATTAGGTGCGCCATTAGTAGGCCTTTTCCTAGTAGTGTCATGTTTAGTCACTTTCATATACTAGTGGGAATTTTCATTATAGAACTTGGCTTGTATATTCCAACGATGGGCTTCCTCAAATGCTCTAGGTCTTCGTGAGCAAGCAAGTTGGATGCGGACCCACTAGTTTCTTTTGTTGAGCTTTAATACATACTTAGCTCTAGTGCATCCGTTGCATGGCAATCCCTAGTTGCTCACATTGATATCTATTGATGGGCATCTCCATAGCCCGTTGATACGCTTAGTCGATGTGAGACTGTCTCCCTCCTTTTTGTCTTCTCCACAACCAGCTCTATTCCACCCATAGTGCTATGTCCATGGCTCACGCTCATGTATTGCGTGAAAGTTGAAAGGTTTGAAAAGATAGAGTATGAAAACAAGTGCTTGGCTGAAATCGGGGTTGTGCATGATATGAATATTTTGTGTGATGAAGAGGGAGCATAGCTAGACTCTATGACTTTGTAGGGATAACTTTCTTTAGCCATAGTATATTGAGAAGACATGATTGCTTTGTTAGTATGCTTGAAGTATTGTTATTTCTTATGTCAATATAGACATTTATCTTGAATCTTTCAGATTTGAACATTCATGCCACAATTAAGAGAATTACATTGAGAAACTATATTGGTTAGCATTCCACATCAAAAATTCTTTCTTTATCATTTACCTACTCGAGGACGAGCAGGAATTAAGCTCGGGGATGCTTGATACATCTCCAACGTATCTACAATTTTTGGTTGTTCCATGCTATTATTTATGAAGTCTTGGATGTTTAATGGGCTTTATCATACACTTTTATATCATTTTTGGGACTAACCTACTAAACCAAAGGCCCAGTCCAGATTGCTGTTTTTTGCCTGTTTCAGGGTTTTGCAGAAAAAGAATATCAAACGGAGTCCAAACGGAATGAAACCTTCGCGAGAGATATTTTTGGAGAAAATCACGCACAGGGAACTTGAGAACCACGTTAGGGGAGCATCAAGGTGCCCATGAGGTTGGGGGCGCGCCCCCCTGCCCAGGGCACGCCACCTGCCTCGTGGGCCCCTCGAGCACCCCCCCCGGTGTCCTCCTTCCTCCTATATAAGTCTACGTACCCCGAAACCTTCGACAATAGAGACAAAACCCTAATTCCACCGCCATAACCTTCTGTTCCCGTAAGATCCCATCTTGGAGCCTGTTCCAGAGCTCCACCGGATGGGGATCCATCATGGAGTTCTTCATCATCATCATCATCGCCCTCACCATGAGTTGTGAGTAGTTTACCACAGACCTTCGGGTCCGTAGCTAGTATCTAGATGGCTTCTTCTCTCTCTCTGGATCCCAATACAAAGTTCTCCTTGGTCTTTGAGGAGATCTATTCGGTGTAATCTCTTTTTGCGGTGTGTTTGTCGAGATTCGATGAATTGTGGATTTATGGTCAAGATTATCTATGAGAAATATTTGGTTGTTCTGTGAACTTTTTATGTGTGCTCATAATATCCTTGCTAGTCTCTTCAAATTATTGGTTTGGTTTGGCCTACTAGATCTATAGTTCTTGCAATGGGAGAAGTGCTTGGCTTTGGGTTCAATCTTGCGGTGTCCTTTCCCAGTGACAGTAAGGGCAGCAAGGCACGTATTGTATTGTTGCCATCGAGGATAAAAAGATGGGGTGTATATCATATTGCTAGAGTTTATCCCTCTACATCATGTCATCTTGCTTAAGGCGTTACTCTGTTCTTATAAACTCAATACACTAGATGCATGCTGGATAGCAGTCGATGTGTGGAGTAATAGTAGTAGATGCAGAATCGTTTCGGTCTACTTGTCTCGGACATGATGCCTATATACAATGATCATGCCTATATAGTCTCATAATTATTCTCTTTTCTATCAATTGCTCGACAATAATTTGTTTACCCGTCGTAGAATATCACTATCATGAGAGAAGCCACTAGAGAACACTATGGCCCCCGGGTCTATTCTCGACATATCAATCTACATCTACTTTACTTTTATAGCTTTTATTTGTTGTTCTTATAAACCAAAAATACCAAAAATATAAACTATCATCTCTATCAGATCTCACTTTCGTAAGTGACTGTAAAGGGATTGACAACCCCTTATCGCGTTGGCTGCAAAGTTCTTATTTGTTTGTGCAGGTGCGAGGGACTCGCGCGTGGTCTCCTACTGGATTGATACCTTGGTTCTCAAAAACTGAGGGAAATACTTACGCTACTGTGCTGCATCTCCCTTTCCTCTTCGAGGGAATACAACGCAAGCTCGAGAAGGGGCATTGGCATAGATCAAGAATAGGATTTGTCACTCCGAGTGTCGGAGAGGTATCTCTGGGCCCTGTCGGCAATACACATTATAATAAGCCTTGCAAGCAAATGACTAATGAGTTAGTCACGAGATGATGTATTACGGAATGAGTAAAGAGACTTGCCGGTAATGAGATTGAACTAGGCATTGAGATACCGATGATTGAATCTCGGGCAAGTAACATACCGATGACAAAGGGAACAAAGTATGTTGTTATACGGTTCGATCGATAAAGATCTTCGTAGAATATGTAGGAGCCAATATGGGCATCCAGGTTCCACTATTGGTTATTGACTGGAGAGATGTCTCGGTCATGTCTACGTAGTTCTCGAACCCGTAGGGTCCGCACTCTTAAACGTTCATTGACGATGTAGTATTTTGGTGACCGGATGTTATTCGGAGTCCCGGATGTGATCACGAAGATGATGAGGAACTCCGGAATGGTCCAGAGAAAAAGTTTGATATATGGGATAATAGTGTTTAACCTCCGGAAGGGTTCCGGAATTCACCGAAAGGGGTTCCGGATGTTTCTTGAAATGTTTGGGTACGAGAACACTTTATTTGGGCCAAAGGGGAAAGCACCGAAGGTTTTTGGAAAGCGCAAAAGGAAGTTTTGCGGAGTCCAAGCGCCAGATGACAGGGACCCTGGCGTCTGGCCGTGGTGTCCGAGAAGGACTCTTGCCTTTCGGGTGAAACCGACTTTGTGGAGGCATTTACTCCAAGTTTCGACCCCAAGGCTCAACATATAAATAGAAGGGTAGGGCTAGCACCCAAGACACGTCAAGATACACCAAGCCGTGTGACGGCAACCCCGACCCTCTAGTTTATCCTCCGTCTAGTTTTTGTAGTGCTTGGCGAAGCCCTGCAGAGATTGTTCTTCATCAACAACCGTCACCACGCCGTCGTGTTGCTGGAACTCATATACTACTTCGCCCATCTTGCTGGATCAAGAAGGCGCGGACGTCATCGAGCTGAACGTGTGCTGAACGCGGAGGTGCCGTACGTTCGGTACTAGATTCGGACGGATCGTGAAGGTGTACGACTACATCAACCGCGTAGATAAACGCTTCCGCTTTTGGTCTACGAGGGTACGTAGACATACTCTCCCCTCTCGTTGCTATGCATCTAGTAGATAGATCTTGCGTGATCGTAGGATTTTTTTTGAAATACTACGTTCCCCAACACACCCTCACACCGCTCTGTGCCTTGCCACCGCTCTCTCCCCGCTCTGTACCTTGCCACCGCCCTCTCCCCGCTCTTTCTCGCCTCGCCGCCGCCGGTCCACCATGCCGCCGCGTCGCCTGGAAACTTGGGGATACCGCGGCGTCCGCACGTGCCCCTCTGACGGCTTCACCGCCGAGATCCGGTTCTGCGGGATGCACCTCGGCCTCAACAATTTCGACACCGCCAACAAGGCCGCCCGGGCGTACAATGCGGCGGCGTGGCGCCTCCGGTGGCCTCATAAAACATTGAACTTCCCCAACATGCCGACACGGGAGCGGGCACAGGAGCTCGCGCCTCTGCCGCGGCTTATCACCGACAAGGATCGTCGTGACCACGGAAGGCGCTTGCACTGTCTCGAATCGCCGAGATGGGCGAGGAAGCTATGGCGTTGTGGCGCCAACGCTTCTCGCAGGACATCATCAACAAGCGCGAGTTCTACAAGCAACGGAGGGCGAAGAGGGATAATAGGAGGGCGGAGTGAGCCGCCTATCATGACGACAAGCGTAGGCAAAAAGCGGACACTCAATTCAACATGAGGCTAGGAGCAGCGTCGCCCTGGGAATCCGACGACGATTGGTATCTTCAGGCCTACAGTCAGACGTCAGTGGAGAACATCACCGAGGAGGAGTCGGACGATGAGGAGTAGTTGAATAATCTATTTTTTATCTATCTATGTTGAGAACTATCCTCTACTATCTATCTCTACTTCTCGATCTCATCATTGTAAACTCTTTTTTAAAGCGCCGCGCGTTGCAATTCTGTTGGAGATGCTCTAACATGGCAGTCGAGTGCTTTAATGTTGCCCACAAGATGCGCAAGTATTACTAGTTGTATATTTTTCTTGCCATGTTGATATTTTAAAACCACGAATGCGAACATGTAGAGGGGCAATAAAGACCAAACACGGGATATTGGGGACATCTTCAAGGAGCGTGGCAAGTTAAAGAGGAGCTGCACTGAACATGTAAAACGAGCTTTTGTATGTAACACCCTTTCAATTACTTTCGTTTAGCCTCGTGTTCTTCGCTGTGTATATGTTGTAGTTTCTGTTTCTCTTAAGCCTCGTGTTCTTTGATGTGTCATAAGAACAGTCTTAATAGTCCTAATGCTTTCATTTTTAGCTTGATGTAGGAAGTGGGTGTTCTCACCTGGTAGTCTGATTTTTACTTTTTCCTTTTGAATTCACATCTCCCAGTTTTGTTTATCTGGCTTCTACTAAATGGATCTAGGTTGCTCTGGGTAATTATCTAAAAAAGAAGTAACTTCATGTCAGGATGCAGTTCATGCGAGGAGGGAAGTATGGTCAACCTCGAGATCATGTTTCTAGAATGAGGCTGGATTACACACAAGGTTCTAGTTCCCTAATGATGCCGGATTAGACAAAAGGTGCAAATTCCCAGATGATGCAGGATTACACACAAGCCAGGTGGAGTCGTCAGTTATTCGTGTCCTCGTGGCTCTAGTAAAGGCTGAAAGAAAGCGTGCAATAGCCCTTGAGAATGTAGCTGAGTTCCTGAAGAAGCGAAAAGAGCAATCAGATGCTCTCTTCACCCATGCCAAATAAGAGATGGAAGAAGCCAGAAATAAGCTCGCGGAAGGACGTGTTGCCGACACACGCGAGGATTCAATGAAGGCAGGCGGGGCAGTCTGAAGCCGGTTGCATGCGGCGAGGAGGCATGTTCAGTAGGGCTTGCAGCGAGTGGGGCCCTGTTGGCCGATGCGCCGGTTCAATGCCTGCGCTATGAGAGGTCGCGTCCGTGTCAGAGCAATCACTCCCTCCAGTCCTTTTTTGTTTGCGTATAACAAAATATAGTTTTCATTAACATTTTACAAGTAAAATTAGTGGAGAAACTTTGACCCAAAATATGATGGGGACTAGTAAACCAGAACGGAGGTAGTAGTTTCTTTTTCGAATCAAAGAAGGGTTTCCCCCTTCCGAATTTCATTACTAAAAACCAACATCTAAATCAAAACATAGTATTTGCCCTAGAACTACCAGGTTCAACATCTCGCAACATAAAGCCATACAACCATACACCAAGGAGGTATGTAGTACTATGAATTCCAATTTCGCTCCATACCAATCGTTCTAAAAATTACTTAGTACTTATAACGCGTCATTGAGATCGGAACTCTTAACCACGCTAAAAAATGATATTTTCAACGTGGCTACTCGATCTGTGGCAACTGGCGAGCCACCGCCTCCAAGTCGTTCACCTGTGGTCCCGACCATCAACTCCTATGGATCAAATTATCACGCGAGCTGACTATTCCTACAAAGGTGCGCCCCACCACGTACCCGGTACCCACGAATGCAGCAATCGTGCACCTAGGGTTTTAGGGTTTATTTGTTAACGTTGCCTTTACGTAACACTCATGTGTGCGAGACAGCGAGAGACCGACTGCGTGCGTCCACCACTTCTCTTCGTATATGTACTCCACCATTTGTCTGTTGTCCAAAAAATTATACTAATAACCACTAGTAGAAGGAACGTGCTATGCACGTATTTCTTACTCATTATTTTTTTCTGAAAAAGGTGGCTTATTCTGCCCATGGTTGCTAAGATTGTATTGAACATGTAACAAACTTTATTGTTCAATTTGTTGCATTTTGAGAAAGGGTTATCAAATTGCTGCATTAGAAGTTCCCGGAGGTGGGGGGATAATCATACAAATGTTGAGTACTTTGATTTGTGAAACATTAGTTGTTTAGTGAGTTGTTGTTGTTTGCTAGATATTACAGGCCTCCAGTTGTTAAGCATTAAAGTTCAGAGCCATAGAAGATGGTAAATAGCAGACTTTTGCACCAGCACGTGTGTGGGCATTTGGCATCGTGAGGGTTCAAGAAAGTTCCTGGAGTCACTTTGGCGGGTGGCCGTACAGAGCGAATCAAAGAAACGTGAGCCGTTAGATCACTTGATCTGGGTACTGTGTGGAACAAATCAAATGGCCACTAATTGCTCCCCAGTCTTGGCGGATAGATAACCTGAATTCCAAAATTTATGTACTATAGTAGTAGATACTAGCAATGTGCCAATGCGTTGCCACACGATCTGAGTAGATTAATACATATTCGCCGATTTGATAGAAAAAAGTCTAGTTTTGAAATACATATATCACTAAAAAATTGTTTTGTTTCACTCAAAATATATTCCTTTGGCGGTTTTGATGAGATAAGGGAGGAATGTTGTTGGTTTCAAGATTCCAGAAGTGATATATGTCTAATTTCTACTCTTACTAGCAAGATCCCCATGCGTTGCACGGAAGGTCAAGATCTTGTGGGAGAAAAGGATGAACGAGGGAAGACCTTGTCTGCAAATGTGGAGATGAGTGCGGGTAAATTGCCATAGTTTCGTTCCTATCCGTCAGATATAAATCGGACGACCTATATTGTAGGATGGCAGGCCCACCATCATCACCAACTCTATTTTTTATCCCTACTCTTATGAAAAGCATAGTCGGTGATGATCGTGTGCCTGCCATCCTGCAATATAGGCCGTCCGATCTATATCTGACGGATGAGAAGGAAACTATGGCAATTTTGCGAAAAGATACCCACACCCCTCTCCACACTTGCAAATAAGGCCTTCCCTTGTTCATCATTTTCTTCCACAAGATAAACTACACATACAAATGCATCTTGATGTTCCGTGCAACGCATGGGCATCTTGCTAGTTGTTGCAAAAAGCCCATGTGTGTGTGAGAGAGAGGGAGAGAGGAGGAGGACGGAGTGCACATGTGACAAAGACACAAAGAGTGTGTGTGCGAGAGGTATCAGCTTAAAATGAGGCGATAGTGTGTGTGTGCACGATCGAGATGGCGTGTCTCAAGAAGGGAAGAAACATCTACATAGATACAAGGAGCGGGAGAGAGACATGTATGCAATAGTGGAAGCACGAGTGTGCGGGTGTATAAAACTATCTAGAGGGTAGTTGATAAATGTTTGTGAGAGAAATACGAGTCGGGGTGCGAAAGCGAGACTTTTGTGTGTGTGAGAGAGAGATGGTAGTCAGGAAGGGGAGTGGAAGCAGGAGTTGTGTGTGTGTGCGTGAGAGAGGGGGGAGTTTGTCTGATCGTTAAACAAATGAATAATGTCAGTCTGGGATGGAGACGAAAAGGAGACCGCAACAAATGTTGTGTCAAGAGGAGAGAGAGAGTAATTTTAGTGGTATGATTCATATCTAGAGACATATAGGGTGTGTGAGAGAATCCCATAGAGAGAAAGACAAAGTGAAAGACGAGTGAAGACTGTGTGTGTGGCGGTGAAAAATAAAGCTTAGGTACCTAGTGATACGAGAGAACGGTAGAGACGTGACAGATAATGAAAACCGTGTAATGTATAATGATAGGGAGAGTGTGACACTTCTCATGGGAGACGTCGAGAGACGATGTTTGCGATGATAGGATAAACATGAAGTGAGCGAGCGGGTAAACTGGAGAAAAGAGAGTGATAGCTACATGAAGGAGCATGCATGCGAGAGAGATGGGCATGAAAGGAGTGAACATAAAAGGGATTCAAATATTTGAATTCGAGATGATGATACATGTAATCCATACTCGAACAAAAAATGATCTATCAAACATGCATACTCATATGAATTCGCGCGCATCTATGTTATTTAATATGTAGATATTACTGATCCATACATTTTAGTAGAACATAATTTGGTTTAATTTTTTGATTTCAACCTTATGATTTCGAGATCATTTATTTATAAATCATATTATACATATAAAGGAGCAGAATTCTTTGTGGTGCTTTTGAAAGTATATATAAAAAATGATGTATATAGAATTTTATTCCAATCGAAAATGGATCCCGCCCGAAAAAAAATAGAATACAAACGGGCTTCGAATTGAGTTGGCACGGTAAATGTGCACACTGCAAAATTTGAACGAAGCGGGCAAAGTCGCAGTAACCGCCCGAAACCAAAATATGTGAGATGGAAATTACTAGTGCCTATCCCTCCCACGCAAAGCCTATCTGCTCGATTTCTATAGGTTTCGATAGGGGTAGGTTTGTAATTTCACTCAAACGTGACATAAATGCCACTCACCCGGATTCATACATGGTGGGCGCCAAAACATAGTGTGTCCTCGGCCGAAATTGACTCCCTCCCCAATTCATACACGGTGGGTGCCAAAAACAAACTCTCATCGAGAAATATTCGGTGTATGCGAGATTGCTGTCCTATCCCCAACCGACTAATATTGCTGTGATGTAGGAAATTTGAAACAGGGGCTAAGTTTGCAAATTTCCTCGCATTTGAGACAAGCGCACCATGCAGACATGGTTCCCCCTTCCTCTCCACCTCCATTTCCCTATTCGTACTCCGTGGGCGCCAAAACACCCTCTCAACCCCAGCCTCCTCCGTCCGCCACCCCATCCACCGCCGTCCTCCTCCACCATGCCGGAGCTGATACCCCGACGCCGCCGTCCATTACAAGAGATCCACCTCTCTCATCCACGTCTTCGGACCGCGATCCTTGCATCCCGTCCTCTCACTTCATCCCCACCGTCATCCAGCTTGCCGGCATCGCTCCTACGACCGTCTCATCCACCGCACCCCGCCGCCACCGTCTACCCTCCTAGATCTGCTTCCACGCCGCCGACAGCCATCGCCACCTGTCAGGACCACGATCCTAAGTCACACCGATCTAGCTTGTAACACGTCATATCACTTTGCGGCCTCACGCATGGTATCCCCACGGGTGCCACCTTACTTGGCCCGGGACCGTTTGCGAATTTTGGAACACGTATATGACAGTGTCGCTAGCATCCACATGACAGAGAACCCAGGCCGACATGGCTAGTTATAAACCAAAAGTGGCACTAAATTACAGAGACAGGCATTCATGACCCAGCAACGAACGTGTCGGTCATTAACGTATGAACCCAAGTCGTAGCAAGCTACATGGACTTAAAGGAACAACGCGTGACATTTCCCCTAAGGGACAGACACAGGAGTGAAGAAGGACACATGCTGGCCAGCCTACGTGTTCCGAGCTGTAGGAAGCTACCAAGGCTCATAGGAAGCAGTAGGAGGCATTTCCCTGTAAGATAGGCTACCAAAGGAAAACAACTAGGTGTCGGATCCCACACATACCAAGCATTTAAATCATACACACAATATGCTCAATATGTGCAAATACAACATTGCATCACAACAAAACTCTATGACTCAAAGTACTTTATTTAAGAGGCTCCGAAGAGCCATACATAACATATCCATACAGGTAGGGGTCACATGACCCAACACTCAAGTCATACAGTCATACAAGTACAAGCGGAAGCTAACAAGTGTGAGTACAGACAACCTGGAAAATAAAACAGGCTTGGTGTAGCCTGACTATCTACAAGGCCCTTCACAAGCTTCAGATCTCCGTCTGGGTAGCATGCTACTCGTCGACGTCAACATCTATGTAGAACCCATCAGAAGGGGTAGGGTTCTCCTCTGCAACAGTTATTAAGCAAACATGAGTACAAAGGTACTCAACAAGTCTTACAACAGAACCTATCATACATGCAACATTATCAACAAGGGTAGTGGAGTTCATAGCAGCAAGCCAGCTTTGACTCTTGGCTAACCTATACTACGACTCTCAACAGATTGCAAGATAATACTACGTACACGAGTCCTCTACTCACCACAACAATACACCACCATGGATCCTCTTCCGCCATCCTACGGAAGGGCCATCCACGGCACTCACACTTGTCTTGAGGCTTTTAGTTGTATCCATCAACTTGTCTATGAACTATAAGAGTAACCAAGTAGTCTGTACCGCGAACAATGGCTATTCGAATAGATTGATAACCCTGCAGGGGTGTACTTCTTCACACACGCTTCCACCACTTATCACCGTTTACTCGACATGTACTCGGCAACCTTCAAGCGGAAGCCCGGCGAGGGCGTCGGCCACGACCTGACTAACTACACAAGTCTCTCATCCAGGTTTATCTCATATTTGGGTTCCATCCGTGGGGAGATCCGACCGGGTGTCGCTCACGGCCCCAAACGATGTGTACAGGGTTCCCGAGTCACCAAACGGGCAATCGGTACACCGTGCCACGTACCTGTCGCATCACAGCCCACCCCGAGGGTCAACGCTGTGCACGACCACCAGTAAACTACAAACACCATAAACTAGTTGCAACTCCTAGACAGAGTACAAGGGCAGTTAATAAGCCGAGAGGGTCCATTGGTTTCGGGCCCAATGCATGGTAGTAGCTGAAACTTGAACCACACATACATATCTCAGTTCCTATGGACGGTTCCAATGACACAACCCACCACGTACTCCTACCTGGCCTTTCATCGATACCTTTACCAAACGTGTTCCACACTTCCCTCTCTTTACCGGTATGATCATTTCACTCTGATTCATCACCCAGATGAACCAGACCTGACACAACTCTAAGCATAGCAGGCAACATAAACAAATAGCATGGTAGATCACACATCACATGGCTCAAACAACTCCTACACATGGTAGTGGGTTTCAACTATTTACTGTGGCAATGACAGGTCATGCAAGGGAATAGGGTTCAACTACCGCAGCAAGTAGCAGTTCAGACGATGTTGCCTTAATGCAGTAAAAAAGAGCAAGAGCGAGAAGATGGGTTTGTATCGGAATGATCAATGATTGCTTGCCTGACAGAGTGGTTGTCGGGTACTACTCTTCAGTTGGATACGCAGAAGTATCGTCGGGAGCAGGACCTAACACAGAGAATACCGGCGATGCAATCAATAAGAAAACAAATGCAACAATATGATGCATGCTCATGATATGGCAAGATGTATGTGTTTTGGGCTAATGCATCTATAACAGAAGGGTTTGAGCCCATTTGAATCAAAGATTCAAATTGAAATCCAAACTATTATTTATTTATGTGCATTATCATGTTTTAATGTATACAGCAAGGTTAAATTGCTCAAACATGCATGAAACCAGTGCCACTGGAAAGATTGGATTTTTCTGATCAATTTTCATATATAAATCTTTTCCATCTGAGCTACTGTTGAATTTATATGATTTTTTGAAGTTTAAAGCATTTTCTGGAATTTCCTGAATTGTTTTTAAATCAAATAATCCCAGAAAATCCTTTACTGCGTCAGCATGACATCATGCCGACGTCAGCAAGTCAACAGACCTGATCCAGGTCAAACCTGACTAGTGGGTCCCTCATGTGAGTGTCTCTGGGGCTAATCCCGGTCAAAACTGGAGTTGACTGGGTTTGACTATGCGGTGGGGCCCACTGTCAGTGACTGTGGTGGTTAAACTAATTACCATTAGCTCCTAATTAACAGGCCACGTCAGCCCACCGGAGTTTGGCCGGCGGCGACCATTTCACACGGCGGTGACTCGCCGGAAACTCTATTCCGGCGACCATTGGTCGCGCGGATGGGTCCTATGTGCTCCTGGTGATGCACCGCATCCAACGGTGCCAGTGGTTTGTTGATTGGTCGCCGGAGTTGACGGCAACGAGCTCGTCCGCGGCGGCGCTCGCACGGAGTTGGCCAGAACGGTGTTGTGCTGCACGGGAGGAGGAGTTAGGGGTGCTGTTAGCTTGCTGGTGAGTCACTGGTCCTATTGGCGTGCTCGGCTGCGAGGCACAGCGCCTGTGGCCACGGCGGCGAGTTGGCCGGCGGCGGTGAGCTTCGGTCAGCAAGGGGGTGGCGGCTACAAGGCGTAATCGAGCTCGGGGAGAGGGGGGGTTCGAAGCGTGAGCTCACAGCGGTCGCAGAGGGCGTCGAAGCGAGCTCGGGGAATGTCGGACGGTGACGTACGGGCGGCAGCGATCTCCGGTGCCGAAGGTTGAAGACGACAGCGGGGAGGGCGGTGCAGGGCTTCTGGCGTCATGTGCGTCGGTGGGGAGCTTCAGGGCGATGCAGCGGAGCAAATGGGTGCGTCGTGGAGGCGAGGGGGTGGCGTAGGGCGCGGTGGCAGCGATCGGCGGCAACGAGCTTGCTTGGTGGAGCTCGGTGGAGGGGATAGATGAGGAGGAAGACACGGGGGGAGAGTGAGAGAGGCGCCAGGGGGGCGTGGCGTCGCCTAGGGGCGTCCAAGGCGTCGGGGGAGTAACCAGGCAGGCAGGAGGTGGCCGACGCGTCGGCGGCGCTCGCCACTGAGCTGCTTCGTGCGCTGGCACGGTGAAGAAGACGGGCGTGCCCCTGGTGGGCTGGGACGTCTGGCCCAGGCAGGTAAGTGGACTCAGGTAAGTCTCTGCTTCTTCCTTTTTTTCTATTTACTTTCTGTTTCATTTCTTTTGCAACTTTGTTGAATTAATAAAAATGCTAGAACATTTTTATAACTCATAAAACTAGTCATGCCCACTTTATATAATATGAACAGTATGGAACATTTATTTTATGATTATTTGGGCACATAAAATATTTTATAGCATTTAAATGCCCAAATGCAAATACCATATGAATTAATCCAGAGACATTGGATGTCCTAGAAAATTGTGCACCATTTTTGGCAGAGGTTTAAGACCAAGGCAAAAATATGAACATTTTTGAAGGGCATTTTGGGTACATTGGAAAAGATTTTATCACACCCTAGTTGTTAGGAGAGGGGTGCTGGGGTTTCTATCATTCCCATTTCAAGTTTCTGTGGAAGGTAAACATGATGCACACTCTAGCTAGTCCTAATGCAAGCACTGACTAGGGATGTGACAACTCACCCCCACTCAAAAGAATCACGTCCCGAGATTTGGGTTCCTCCGGAAAGAGGGTGGGGTACTCAAGTCGAAGACGATCCTCCCTTTCCCAAGTAGCTTCACTCTCGGAATGATGTGACCATTGAACCTTGAGAAACTTGATATTACGACGTCGAGTGGTACGCTCGGTTTGATCAAGAATACGAACGGGGTATTCTCGATATGTGAGATTGTCCTGGAGATCAAGCGTTTCGCGGTCCACTCCGCGGATAGGATCCGAGAAGCAACGCCTGAGTTGAGAAACGTGGAAGACATCATGAACTCTGGAAAGGTGCGGGGGTAGTTCCAATTGGTAGGCAACTTCTCCTCGTTTGGCAAGAATGCGAAAAGGACCGATGTAACGAGGATCCAATTTGCCTTTGATACCGAAGCGATAGGTTCCCTTAAGAGGAGTAACCTGAAGGTAAGCCTTATCGCCGACTTCAAAAGTCACTGCCTTATGATGACTATCATATTGGCTCTTCTGGCGAGACTGGGCTATTTTCAATTTCTCATGAACGATGCGAACTTGCTCTTCTGCTTCCTGGATCATATACGGACCAAAGAATTGTCTTTCTCCGGTTTCTGACCAGTTAAGGGGTGTTCGACATCTTCGTCCATATAGAACTTCGAAGGGATCCTTGCCCAAGCTGGCTTGATAACTATTATTATAAGCGAACTCGGCAAATGGAAGACACTTCTCCCAATCCATACCGAAAGAGATGACAGAGGCTTGAAGCATATCTTCCAGAATTTGATTGACTTGTTCCACTTGACCACTTGACTGAGGATGGAAGGCGGTGCAGAAAGAGAGATGAGTCCCCATAGCATTCTGAAAACTTTCCCAAAATCGTGAAGTGAAAAGACTTCCACGGTCTGAGTTAATCTCCAATGGCACACCATGAAGTGATACTATCCGAGAGATATACAAATCTGCTAGCTGGCTAGCGGCTATACTCTCTCGAACAGGTAGGAAATGGGCTACTTTGGAGAGGCGGTCGATAGCGACGAAGATAGCATTATTCCCTTTCCTGGTCCTGGGAAACCCGGTAATGAAGTCCATACCGATCTTATCCCATTTCCATTCAGGAATAGTTAAAGGTTGAAGGGTGCCAGCAGGCCGTTGATGCTCTGCTTTGACTCGACGACAAACGTCGCAGTTAGCAATGAATTGAGCGATTTCTCTCTTCATCCTAGTCCACCAGAACCTCTGGCGTAGGTCCTGATACATTTTGGTACTACCGGGATGAATCGTGAGAGGAGATTCATGAGCCTCCTTAAGGATCAGCCATCTCAGGTTTCGTACCTTAGGAACCACTAAGCGGTTACTAAAGAGCACGACTCCTTGATCATCAATTGAGAAACATCCAGCGACTCCTTTCTTGATGTTCCTCTTGATACGGGAGATTCCCGGATCAACCTTCTGTGCTTTGATGACCTGATCCGTAAGGGTAGGTTTCGCCACCAAGGTGGAAAGGAATCCTCGAGGAACAATGTGAAGGTTAAGCTTTTAAAATTCCTCGTGGAGACGTGGTTGCCCTTGTTGTAACATCAAGTTGTTACAATAAGTCTTACGACTTAGTGCGTCAGCCATGACATTGGCCTTCCCAGGGGTGTAAGTGATTCCTAAGTCGTAATTTGTGAGCAACTCAACCCAACGTCTTTGCCAGAGATTTAGATCCGGTTGGGTGAAGATGTATTTCAGACTTTGGTGATCAGTGAAGATTTCACAGCGATTACCAAGAAGGTAATGTCACCATGTTTTGAGTGCGTGGACTACAGCTGCAGGCTCTAGATCATGTGTAGAATAGTTATCCTCATGTCAACGCAACTGTCGAGATGCGTAAGCAATCACTTGACGATCTTGCATGAGTATGCAACCTAGTCCCAGTCACGAGGCATCGCAGTAGATAATAAAATCCTTAGAAAAGTCTGGTGGTACCAGTACGGGTGCAGATGTATGGCATCTTTTCAGTTCCTGAAAGCTGGACTCGCAGTGTGGGGTCCACTCAAACTTTTTATCTTTCTTGAGGAGTTCAGTTAGAGGTTTAGCAACCTTGGAGAAATTTTCGACGAAGCGTCGGCAATAGCTTGCTAAGCCAAGGAAACTCCTAACTTGCTTGACCGATTCAGGGGAGCTGTAGGATCGAAAGTATGTCTAGAGGGGGGGGTGATTAGACTACTTGTAAATATAAAAATTCTGCCTTTTGATCATGAACAGTTTTTGGCAGTTTCACAATTATGATCAAGTCAAGTATCACCCTACACATGCAATTCTAGAGTATAAGCAGCGGAAAGTAAATTGCACATGTACTAAAGAGAGGTGGAGAAGATCAAACGCAATTTGGAGACGCGGAGATTTTTCTCGTGGTTCCGATAGGTGGTGCTATCGTACATCCACGTTGATGGAGACTTCAACCCACGGAGGGTAACGGCTGCGCGAGTCCATGGAGGGCTCCACCCACGAAGGGTCCACGAAGAAGCAACCTTGTCTATTCCATCATGGCCTACGCCCACGGAGGGCTAGCCTTACTCGGGGTAGATCTTCACGAAGTAGGCGATCTCCTTGCCCTTACAAACTTCTTGGTTCAACTCCACATCTCGATGACGGAGGCTCCCAAGCGACACCTAACCAATCTAGGAGGCACCACCCTCCAAAAGGTAATAGATGTTGTAGATGATGATGAACTCCTTGCTCTTGTGCTTCAAATGATAATCTCCCCAAAACTCAACTCTCCTCACTGATTTGGCTTTGGTGGAAGAAAGGATTGAGTGGAAAGCAACTTGGGAAGGTTAGAAATCAAGTTTCATATGGTAGGAATGGAATAACTTGATCTCAACACAAGGGTAGGTAGTTCTCTTCTCAGAAAGTGTAAGGTAGGAGTGGTAGTTCTTTCTGATGGCTCTCTCCATGAATGAAGAGGGGGTGGAGGGGTATATATAGCCTCCACACAAAATCCAACCGTTACACACATAATTGAGCAATATCGGTGAGACCGAAGTGGAAACTCGGTCAGACCGAAAGTTCAAATATAGTGAACGTTGGGGTTTTCGGTGGGACCGAAAATACCATCTCGGTTTGTCCGATATGAGTCAAAGATAGGAACTTGCCAGTTTCGGTGGGACCGAAATTAACAACTCAGATATTCCGATATGATGTCAAATGGTTACAGAAGGTTGGCAGCCCGTATTTCGGTGAGACCGAACTCAAACTCGGATTGACCGATTTTTCTAGGGTTTGGTTTATGGCTGAGGTGGTTCATCTCGGTGGGACTGAGTTGGAAGAATCGGTTTGTCCGAGATTACTTATGAGTGTGTATAGAAGTGAAAGTTGCTGATAGTTGAAGGAGCTAAATCACTAAGCACTTGAGCAACCAGATCATCAACACAACCTCATCCCCTTTTAATAGTATTGGCTTTTCCTATGGACTCAATGTGATCTTTGATCACTAAACCAAAAATGGAGTCTTGAGCTTTTGCCAATGCTTGCCTTAGCATTTTGAGGGGTCCACTTCTTCAGTCATTTCCATACCCATATCACTGAACTTCTCTGAAATGATTCTCAAGTAACTATTAGTTCAATGATATATATGTTGTTATTAATTACCAAAACCACTCGGGGATTAGTTGCACTTTCAATCTCCCCGTTTTTGGTAATTGATGACAACATATAGATCAAAGCTTCGACAAAAGATATAATCAATGAATAATATTGTTGCTTTGAGAAGTATGTGATAAACAAGAGCTCCCCCTAAATTTGTGCATTATTTAAAATTTGCGTTTGAATGCAAATGCACAATCGATTAGGATTATGGGTCACTCTTCCATGTCACATACATCTTGGTGGAGCGCACAAAATGATAAGAATGAATAACATGCACCCAATCACCAAGACATGAGTAAATAGCCATACAAGATAGGAATAGCATATGATAAGCATTAAGCACACATTAAAGCATAGTACGACTAAGCACTCATTAAGGTAGCATCAAACGTAGTATCAAGCACACTGAAAGTTTTAAGAACCAAAAGAACCAAATGTATCTCAAAGAAACCGCAAAAGAACGAAGGAGCACTCTCTCTCTCGAAGCCCTATGATCTATACAATTTCTCCCCCTTTGGCAACAAGTTACCAAAAAGTTTGAAAAAGCATAGAGCTAAACGTCACTGTGGGCTCTGCTGGCGGCTCCCGTCTGGGTAGATGTCGGAGTAGATATGACGGCATCGGCGAAGACTTCAGCTGATGTCTGCGCTGGAGGAGTGGATGCTGGAGCTGTGGCTGGAGTGACTGCTGGAGCTGTAGAAGGTGCTGAAGTGGTAGCCCTGGAGTCAGTCACTGGGATAGCAGCTGATCGGGATCCTCTGGGAACCGGAGCAGTCTGGCAATGAGAGTCCTGGACTAGGTCATCCTGCACGAGCTCTGCCCTGTCCTGCCTAGCTTCCTCCATGTCTGCCTCAAGCTTGTTGACGGTCACCTGAAGTTCAGTCAGCTTCACGTCCAGAGCGTGGACCTTCTCGTCAATAATCCTCTCTAGGCTTTCCTGAGATTGTTCAATGCTGGCCAGGCGTTGTTCAATCCTCTGGGTAGCTTCAAGAATCTGCTCTCCGAAGCTCTTTGGTTTAGCTGCTGCTGCTGCTGCCTCTTTGTCAGCTTTGGCTTTCTTGGCAGCTTCAATCTTGGCTTGACCTTCAACTGAAGTTGGATCATCTTCATCCATCACAACAATGTTATCTTCATGCTCTGGCTGCAGTGGCAAGTGCTTCCTATCCAACATGAATTTGCCCGTGCCAAACTTGGCATTGATAAGCATTTGAATCTGCGGGGCAAATCCACACGACCTCTTCTGGTCAGCTGCAGTCCTCTTAATGGTCTCTACCATTAAGTCCATCACCTTGAAAGGTGCCTTCTCATCAAGAATGTGCAGCATGTTGATAGAATAGCCTCGGATCATGCGATGGTCTCCAGACTTGGGCATCAAGGTATGCCTCAGAATAGTGTTTGTTGTAGGTAGACCTGCCTGGAGATAGTACACTGAGCCAAGCTTCCACCCTTCCAAATCTGCTGCGGGGATCTCCTTGTACATGTTCTTCATGGAATCATGGTTCTTCTTAGGAATCCCATAGACATCAATGTCGTCCTCTCTCTGCACTGGAGCATTCAGAAGTTCTGCCCATTCTTCAACAGACGAAGAAAACCTTTGACCTTCAGTCATCCAGGTGATCTTCCCATCAGGATAGAAGTGGGATGTGGCGTAGAACTACATAATCATCTCATCATTCCAATCAGTCAGTTTCTGACCCACAAACTCATCAACTCCACATGCAGTGAAGCTCTCATGCACATGGGGAAAGAAGTCTCGGTGCTCTTCATTGTCAATGTACTTCCAGTCAACGTATCTGGTATCTGCAACAATAGGCTTCTTATCCATCAGCACGGTCTCATAGAAGTCCTGCTGCTCTCTGGTATGGAATCTGGGATCCACAGCAGTCCTCCTCCTCACGGCATATGGATCAGACTGTCTCCATAGCCTGAGACCTCTGTCCTTCCTTGCCTTCATATCCTCGGCTTGAGGATGAGCATCGTTGTGGAGTGGCAATTTTGGACGGAGCTTCAGCAACACATGTTCTTCTTCAGACTCAGACGGTGGCACATCACCTTTGTTCTTCTCAGAGGCTGGGATGTTCCTGGTTGTCCTCTTGGGCTTGGCAGAAGGCTTTGCTGGAGCTGCCTTTGCTTGAGCAGGCTTCTTGGGCTTAGAAGTGGCTTGAGCCCTAATTGCATCACCCATGAGTTTTTGCTTCTGAGGAGCAGGGTGGGGTGCTTCTTCTTCTTCTTCTTCTTCTTCCTCGGCTGCTACATCTGCATGAGAATCAGCATATACTACCCTCTTCCTCTTGGAAGTCTTCTTCACTTTACTTGGGGCTGGCTCTCCCAAGTTCAGCTTCTTGGCAACAGCTGATTGCTTGACCTTGCTGGTGCCTTTCTTCGACTGTTGCCCTTCGTGCTCTTTGGCAACAACTTTTCTCTTGGGCTTGGAGGTTACTTCCTCAGCAATGAAGTCAGAGTCCTCATCATCAGAATTTCTCTGCTTTCTGGTTCTGGTGGCTGCAGGAGGCAAACCACTAGGGGTACTCCTCTCACCATCATCACTAGGACTACTAGCCTCAGGGCTAGTATCTGCCTCAGGAATCTCTGCAAAAGGTGACTCAGACCTGTTCTGGCTGTCACTGGCATCTGACATGGCTGACAACCTGTGAAAAGATAAGGTATAGGCAGAGTAGAAGAGTTATCACAAACTGCAGAGGTTTTTGCAAAAGAAATGAGTTCAAATCTTAGTTTTGAGTTTTCACAGAATGCATTTCGGTCAAACCGATTTTCAGTTTCGGTGAATCCGAAGTGTATAACAGAAACTTACACACCACTTTCGGTCAGACCGAAATGGGTTTCGGTCCTGCCGATAAACTAGGGTTTCACTAAAACTGAGTTTCGGTCACACCGATTTGCACAACTCGGTTAGACCGAAAGTGCAGTGCAATGGCCAGAGGCCAAATCGGTCACACCGAGAATTTAAAATCGGCTTCACCGAGATGTGTTCCGTGGAAACCTAAACCTAAGAATTTTGCTCGAAACAAGAACCGATCTGATGTTAAGGAATTTTTCAAACGTGGCTAGATGCAGGGCAAACCAATCGTGCAAGAATCAGATGGGGAGCACGAGAGGGATCGAGACTCACCCTAACTTGGTAGAGTCCCTCTACGGCGGCAACGGCGCAGAGAAGAAAACCGTTGACGGCGGCGGAGACCTGCGGCGAGTGCGCACAGGCGACGACGGCGACGATCCGGAGATCAGGGCAACGGCAGCAGGGGACTTGGGGGCGAAACGGTTTGAAGAAATAATCGCGCGCTGCCCTCAGTATTTATATCCCCTTGCTGTCGGTGGGACCGAGTTGAAAAACTCGGTGACACCGAAATGGATAACTGTTGTGCAGTTACGCATATCGGTCACGCCGAGATTTTGAACTCGGTTTCACCGAGATGAAACCTAGATCAGTCTAAGCGTTTCGGTTGGACCGAGTGGGAGAAGTTGGTCTGACCGAAATTGACTTAGAAGGTTTTGGAATTCAGCCTTAGACGGATCGGTGGCTCCGAGTGCTCCTCACTCGGAGGGTCCGAAAATGACTTGTTCAAAGTTTGTGATATGAGCATGAATAGAATTTGAGACAAGAAAGCATAGATAGCTAGGGAAGGTGCTTAGGCATTCTTGTCCATCCATTTGGCCAGAAAAATCAAAACAACCAAAACAACAAATGGATGTCCTTGAATGGATAAAATCATGCATTCAACATGCTCACACAATAAGATAGCAAATCAAATATGTGTCAAACATGCACAACCAAAAACTCTAGCTACTAGCACACAATTTGTCGATGACTAGGTCATCTATATATGAGTATATTGACTTAGGAGCCAAATGAGAACATTTGATCATAGGTCATACTCATCGTTTAAGCACAAGTGGGGTTACCACTTTTACATAAAGCATTGATGTGTTCACATCATTTGGAGATGCTTTAGCTCAATTTTTAGAGCAAAGCTCCCCCTAGATGTGAGAACCCCTTTTAAAGGGTCAAACTAACCTTGGGTTGTCGTAGAAGACTTCATGTAGATGTTGAAGATGTGGATGCTCAATGTTGATGTAGATCATCAAGAGTTGGGAGCTATCCTTTGGATTAGGGCACTTCCAATACCTACATGGGTTAGTCCCACAAGGAACAAACAAGAATATCCATGGACATAGATTGAAGTTCACAATAGATGATGTCCATGAAAGCAATGATTACCTTGTCCCTTGACTTACCAACAAGAGGGTTTGTGACTCCATGAACTAGTGCATGATGTGGAAGTTGATTGCACAAGTTGCCAAAATGAATATGAGTGAAGTATGTTGGCGGAGTCACCCTCAAGAACCTTCTAGTTCTTCTTCTTCGGGATCCACATCATCTTGATGGGAATCCTTGGGGTTGTAGTTGAGCTTGACGAAGTAGAACTTGATGTGTCCTTGGGAACCCACTTGACCATGGCTTGAGGTGCTTCGATGAATGCATCAATCTCCTCTTGAAGCTTGTCCTTGGCCGTTAGCTTGTGGTCTTGTGGTGGAAGGTCATCTTGAGCTTGTTCCACATTGGAAGAAGTAGGATCATACTTCTCCTTTTGAGAAACAAACTGTGGAGTAGGGTATTGACCTTCTTCCCACTCAACACCTTCGGCGTTGAACTTTCGCTCAGAACCAATCCCTTGATTCTTCCGGTGCCTTCCTTGTTTGCGAACAATTTCCTCAAAGTTCTTGCTTCCGGCAAGACTCTTGTAGACACCTTTCTCTATGATTTCCTTCAATAAGCTATTTTCTTGCTCAAGTGTAACTTGGCTTGAAACATTGTTAGTGGAATCAAGAGAACTACTAGAAGCAACAATATTAGATTTAACATGGTTATTGTTACTACTAGAGGAAGAATTTTTCTTATGCTTGTCATGCTTAGTCTTAATAGGTGGCAAGAAATTAGACAAGAGAAGTCGTTTGGCAAGATATGAAGAACTCTTCTTTCGAAGATCGTCATTGATCGCTTTTAGAAACTCATGTTCTTGCTCTAGAGTGAGCTTCTCGAAGCGTAGCTTCTCATGAGATCTTAGGAGCTCTCTATGATCTTCTTGAGTTGTTTCATGAGCTAACTTAAGAGTGTTCAGTTCTTTAGTTAGACGCTCAATCTCCTTCATAGCATTGTCATTCGACTCTTCTCGACTATAAAGACTACTAGCATTTTCATCGTTACTAAGCTCACTAGATTTATCATGCAAGAGCTCATCTTCACCAAGCAAGTCATCCTCATCACTATCAAAGTCAATGAATTCAGGGTGTGTTACCTTGGGGCCTTTAGCCATGAAGCATCTTCCAATTCCCTCATTTGGTGAATCAAATAAGTCGTAGGAGTTGGAGTTGGAGGATACGAGAGCAAGTCCGGCAACACCTTCATCTTGACTGTAGTCGGAGTTGGAGTGATAGCTTCCATCGGATTGATTGTCGGAGTCGGAGCCGGAGACCCATTCACCTACATGAGCTTGATGTCTTCTTCTTGTGTAGCTCCTTGATGACTTGTCTTTCCTCTCCGAATCCTTGCTTCTCCGAGAGGGTCTTCATTCATAACGATCATCTCTACTCCTTCTCTCTCTCCGAGGTGACTCATCTCTTGATCTTCTTCTTGGAGATTCTTCTCTTCTCTTGTGGGGAGCCGTACACTCATTTGAGTAGTGTCCAGGTCTTCCACAATTGTAGCAGTTTCGATCACGGCTACAAGATCTCTTTTCATCATATGCTCTAGATTTTGAGCTTCTTTCTTTGCCTCTATTCTTGTAGAACTTGTTGAAGTTCTTAACCATTAGGCTTATCTCTTCATTGGAAATTAACTTGTCACTTGAGGTAGTGGGAGCATCACTTGTAGCTTTGTAAGCACCACTTGACTTGTTGTGAAGCTCTTCCTTATCCTTAAGTGTCATCTCATGAGCAACAATTCTTCCAATGACTTCAGTTGGCTTGAGAGTCTTGCAGTTTGGCATCATTTGGATCAAAGTGCACACGGTGTCATATTTTCCATCCAAAGCTCTTAGAATCTTCTTGATGATGAATCGGTCGGTCATTTCTTCGCTTCCTAAGCCGGCAATCTCATTTGTGATGAGAGCAAGCCTAGAGTACATTTCAGCGACTCCTTCACCATCCTCCATCTTGAACTTGTCAAGTTGACCTTGAAGAATATCTAGCTTTGATTCCTTCACAGATTCAGTACCTTCGTGCATTTCAACCAAAGTATCCCAAATCTCTTTAGCATTCTCAAGACGGCTGATTTTGTTGAACTCCTCGGGACACAAGGCATTGAAGAGAATGTCACAAGCTTGAGCATTGTTTTGCAACATCCGCAACTCTTCCGGTGTAGCTTCGCGATCCGGAACTTTTCCTTCCTCGAAGAATTCACCTTGCATACCAACACAAATAATGCCCCATGCGGCTGGGTTATGACCAAGAATATGCATTTTCATTTTATGCTTCCAACTAGCAAAATTTGTACCATCAAAGTAAGGACCTCTACGATAATTACCCTCACTAGACGCCATACTCTCCTAGGTTGTGAAACCAAGCTTATGGAGTCCAATGCAATGGAAACCAAAACAATGGAGACCAAAGCTCTGATACCACTTGTTGGATCGAAAGTATGTCTAGAGGGGGGGTGATTAGACTACTTGTAAATATAAAAATTCTGCCTTTTGATCATGAACAGTTTTTGGCAGTTTCACAATTATGATCAAGTCAAGTATCACCCTACACATGCAATTCTAGAGTATAAGCAGCGGAAAGTAAATTGCACATGTAGTAAAGAGAGGTGGAGAAGATCAAACGCAATTTGGAGACGCGGAGATTTTTCTCGTGGTTCCGATAGGTGGTGCTATCGTACATCCACGTTGATGGAGACTTCAACCCACGGAGGGTAACAGCTGCGCGAGTCCACGGAGGGCTCCACCCACGAAGGGTCCACGAAGAAGCAACCTTGTCTATTCCATCATGGCCTACGCCCACGGAGGGCTAGCCTTACTCGGGGTAGATCTTCACGAAGTAGGCAATCTCCTTGCCCTTACAAACTTCTTGGTTCAACTCCACATCTCGATGACGGAGGCTCCCAAGCGACACCTAACCAATCTAGGAGGCACCACCCTCCAAAAGGTAATAGATGTTGTAGATGATGATGAACTCCTTGCTCTTGTGCTTCAAATGATAATCTCCCCAACACTCAACTCTCCTCACTGATTTGGCTTTGGTGGAAGAAAGGATTGAGTGGAAAGCAACTTGGGAAGGTTAGAAATCAAGTTTCATATGGTAGGAATGGAATAACTTGATCTCAACACAAGGGTAGGTAGTTCTCTTCTCAGAAAGTGTAAGGTAGGAGTGGTAGTTCTTTCTGATGGCTCTCTCCACGAATGAAGAGGGGGTGGAGGGGTATATATAGCCTCCACACAAAATCCAATCGTTACACACATAATTGAGCAATATCGGTGAGACCGAAGTGGAAACTCGGTCAGACCGAAAGTTCAAATATAGTGAACGTTGGGGTTTTCGGTGGGACCGAAAATACCATCTCGGTTTGTCCGATATGAGTCAAAGATAGGAACTTGCCAGTTTCGGTGGGACCGAAATTAACAACTCGGATATTCCGATATGATGTCAAATGGTTACAGAAGGTTGGCAGGCCGTATTTCGGTGAGACCGAACTCAAACTCGGATTGACCGATTTTTCTAGGGTTTGGTTTATGGCTGAGGTGGTTCATCTCGGTGGGACTGAGTTGGAAGAATCGGTTTGTCCGAGATTACTTATGAGTGTGTATAGAAGTGAAAGTTGCTGATAGTTGAAAGAGCTAAATCACTAAGCACTTGAGCAACCAGATCATCAACACAACCTCATCCCCTTTTAATAGTATTGGCTTTTCCTATGGACTCAATGTGATCTTCGATCACTAAACCAAAAATGGAGTCTTGAGCTTTTGCCAATGCTTGCCTTAGCATTTTGAGGGGTCCACTTCTTCAGTCATTTCCATACCCATATCACTGAACTTCTCTGAAATGATTCTCAAGTAACTATTAGTTCAATGATATATATGTTGTTATTAATTACCAAAACCACCCGGGGATTAGTTGCACTTTCAGGAGCCCAATCAAGGACGGCTTGAACTCGCTCGGTATTGACGGCAATACCCTTACCAGAGATCACATGACCTAGATAGGTCACTTCCGGCAACCAGAATTCACATTTAGAGAATTTGGCATAAAGGCGGTGCTCTCGAAGCTTCGTCAATACCAGCCTTAGATGCTCGGCATGATCTTTCTTGTTCTTGTAGTAGATGAGTATATCATCGAGGTATACCACGGCGAATTTAACCAAATACTCCATGAATATAGAATTCATTAGCCGGGAGAAAGTGGGTGGGGCATTGGTTAACCCGAAGGACATGACGATGTACTCGTATTGGCCATAACGAGTAACAAAAGCTGTTTTAGGAATGTCCCCGTTCTTAATTTTGATTTGATGGTAGCCCAACCTCAAATCCATTTTGGAAAAGACTGAGGATCCAACGAGCTAATCATACAGGTCGTTGATCCTGGGGAGCGGATACTTGTTCTTTAAGGTGACCAGATTGGTAGGTCGGTAATCTACAACCATTCGTTCCGTTCCATCCTTCTTCTTGACGAAGAGGACAGGACAAGCCCAAGGGGAAGAACTAGGACGGATGAAACCCTTTTTCAAGGACTCATCGAGTTGCTTCTTAAGCTCAGCTAATTCTAGGGGTGCCATCTTATAGGGTCTCCTAGAGATTGGGACAGTTCCTGGAATAAGATCTATCACGAACTCGACATCTCTATCAGGTGGAACACCTGGCAGTTCTTCTGGAAAGACACCCGGAAAGTCACGGACTACCGGAATATCTTCGATTTCTGGTAGAGGGCTGGCATTAAGAGAGTAGAGCTGATGCTCAGCCATTCGGGTCAAGACATTGACTGTCTTGCCGGATGGGTGTGTAAGTTGAACGGTCCTAGTGTAGCAATCAATCTTGGTGTAATGAGTTGTCATCCAGTCCATACCCAAGATGATGTTTATGTCCGAGGACTTGAGAGTGATTAGTGATGCAAGGAAAACAAGTCTATCGACAAGAATTTCATTTCCATGGCTTACCCTAGAGGTTTGCCACTTTGAGCTAGGAGTTTGAATAACCATGGAAGTAGGCATGTCACAAAAAGTCATGTTGTGCATTCGAGCATAGCTCTCAGATATGAATGAATGGGATGCTCCAGTATCGAAAAGAATAGATGCTGGATGGCAGTTAACGAGAAGCGTACCAAGGACGACGTTAGGATCCTCATAAGCTTCCTCAACAGAGACATAGTTGACATGACCACGTGAAGTGGGGATTGGCTTGACATAATTCACCTTTCCGGTTGGCTTACCAAGGCCAACGGGCTTTCCTGGCTGGTTCTGAGGACACTCACGCATGTAGTGCCCCGGTTCTCCACACTTGAAGCATGTCACCGTGCCAATGCGTGGAGCAAAGTTGGTAGGTGGTCCTCCATAAGTCTTGGTAGGTCCATACTGTTGAGTTGGGCGAGGCGCCTCATAGGATGGCCTCGGTGTGTACTTGGGTGACAGAGCAGTGTTAGGAACCCAAACATGGCGCTTGTGAGAGCCAGAGCTGGATGAGGAACCCAACTCACGAGGATGCTTGTGTGTGGCTTCGAAATCAGTCTGGCCCGTCTCAGCACTGATAGCTTTGTTCACCAACTTCTGGAAGGAGGTGCACTCGTGCAGACGTAGATCTCGGCGGAGTTCGGGGCTGAGTCCCTTGCGGAACCTCCCCTGCTTCTTGGCATCGGTGGATACTTCCTCAGGTGCATAGCGTGCCAAGTTGCCAAACTCGCGACTATAGCCATCCACTGTTAACCGGCCCTGGGTGAAATTGCAGAATTCCTCCCGCTTGCAATCCATGAGACCTTCCGGAATGTGATGTTCACGGAATGCCTCGCTGAACTCAGCCCAAGTAGTGATTTGGCCAGCAGGACGCATAGCCTCAAAGTTTTCCCACCATAGACGGGCAGGGCCCTCAAGATGGTAGGCGGCGTAGATAACCTTGTCAGCTTCGGCCACACGGGCAGAGTGTAGCTTGTGGGTGATACTACGTAGCTAGTCATCCGCATCCAGAGGTTCAGTGGAATGATGGAACTTAGGTGGGCACATCTTGATAAAGTCATTGATTGACACCACGTCATTCCTCTGACAAAACCCAGTGTTCTGCTCTATGCGTTCCAGCAGACGGTTGGTCTCTCTCTTGTTCCGTTCTTCCTCAAGCATAACTTCAGCCAAGGAGGGTGGCTGGGGCAGATTCTCATCTCTAGCCCCACTAGCCTCACCCTGCTCCTGAGCAGCAGGAGTGCTGCGAGTTTTGACCATCCTAGGAAAACAAAACAACGGTTTAGACAAGGATGGCAAAAACTTGACATAGGAGTGCAGAATGTAATGGATAACACGGAATGCAGAGATGTTCATCCGTACGACATGGTAATATAGAAACTGCCATATATACACCAGTGGTCATACACACCATACATAGTTTAGTACAAGCCAAGGCTAAAGTACAACTGTGGTGAAAGACGATACATCCCATCAGAGGCATTCCAAGCTCCTATACATTATTTAACTACACCTCCGGAACTCTGTACTAGCTAAGTCATATTCCACAAGATGCGCAGGACTGTGGAAATACAACTACTACGATGCTACTACTGCCATGGTCTAGCTCAGACATTCCTGTAGTAATCTTCGTAAAGATTACCACCGTAGCCTGGGAGTGGAACAGATGGATCTTGAAACTCTCGAGCACTCGAAGGCTGTGGACCATAGGGACATGGATGTGGCCTCGGGCCTGATGCTGGTGGTAACTGACGCCCACGTGGAGGTGTAATACCCCCAACGTCACGCCAATCCATACGATCACGCAGACGAGTCCGCACCGGGTACAAATCCCGCATATCCAGATATCCGACGTGCACAGCAGGTGCAAGCCGTGTCAAAGTAGTCCAGTCGGTGGCTCGAGTGTTATACAGCTCCATTCGGAGGGCACGGACCTCACGGTCCCTATCCTCCAGCATCTGGACAGTAGTCTGAAGTAGTGGCTCCTCATGAGTAGCATCAGTATATAGACCAGTGTAGTAGCCTTCCTCTCTAGGAAGTGAGGCTGGCAGGTAACAGAACTCAGTGTTCAGCAGCAGGGCATGCCTAGCCCGGAGGAAGGTCATCATCGAATAAGTGGCATCCTGCACTGCCATCTCGATAGTAACCCCGAGTCCATAAGACCAATGGATGGGGCCGTTAGCTCCGGGATATGATAGGTATATCCGGACTGTGCAGAAATACTGACTCTGATTGAAATCCCGGTACTGTTCCTCCATGGTGTACTCAGGGTACCAGTGGTAACCGGTCTCAGTCAACACACGAACTAGCATGGCCATGTGACCGGGCACATTAATGCACCGAGTCAAATGAACCACTTGGTGAGGTGTGCGGCCACACATCTGAAACACGAAGTAATGCAAAGGCATTAGTATTTCTGGAAGAAATCGGGCAGCATAACAACTTTAAATGCTCAAAAAGATTTTCAGACATCATACAAATGATAGCATAGCCACTCAACAATATCATATCAAGGTTCCGGGTCCAACTAATCATCATACTAGAAGGGTATAAACTGAACTGAAGCTTGAAACCAACAATCCTAAGAGTCTACGGATTAGTAACATGTGAACCTAGTAAGGATAAGAGGCCTAGTCCTAAACCCCCGTAGAAAGAATAGACTGACTCAGATCAGAAGGGCATAAGGTAAGGAAGTAAAAAGAGCCTTACGTTCCCTTCCACAATCAATTCCCCTACATATAACTAAGAATTTTTCTAGACTCAACATCGACCAGTTTGGCTTGAGAAACCAACAGGCAGTCCGGCTCTGATGCCAACGCTGTCAGGACCCCAATCCTAAGTCACACCGATCTAGCTTGTAACACGTCATATAACTTTGCGGCCTCACGCACGGTATCCCCACGGGTGCCACCTTACCTGGCCCAGGACCGTTTGCGCATTTTGGCACACGTATATGACAGTGTCGCTAGCATCCACATGACAGAGAACCCGGGCCGACATGGCTAGTTATAAACCAAAAGTGGCACTAAATTATAGAGACAGGCATTCATGACCCAGCAACGAACGTGTCGGTCATCAACGTATGAACCCAAGTCATAGCAAGCTACATGGACTTAAAGGAACACCGCGTGACATTTCCCCTAAGGGACAAACACAGGAACGAAAAAGGACACATGCCGGCCAGCCTACGTGTTCCGAGCAGTAGCAAGCTACCAAGGCTCATTGGAAGCACTAGGAGGCATTTCCCTATAAGATAGGCTACCAAAGGAAAACAACTAGGTGTCGGATCCCACCCATACCAAGCATTTCAATCATACACACAATATGCTCAATATATGCAAATACAACAATTCATCACAACAGAACTCTATGACTCAAAGTACTTTATTTAAGAGGCTCTGAAGAGCCATACATAACATATCCATAGAGGTAGGGGTCACATGACCCAACACTCAAGTCATACAGTCATACAAGCACAAGCGGAAGCTAACATGTCTGAGTACAGATGATTTGGAAAATAAAACAGGCTTGGTGTAGCCTGACTATCTACAAGGCCCTTCACAAGCTCCATATCTCCGTCTGGGTAGCAAGCTACTTGTCGACGTCAACGTCTATGTAGAAACCATCAGAAGGGGCAGGCTTCTCCTCCGCAACAGTTATTAAGCAAACATGAGTACAAAGGTACTCAGCAAGTCTTACAACAATACCTATCATACATTCAACATTATCAACAAGGGTAGTGGAGTTCATAGCAGCAAGCCAGCTTTGCCTCTTGGCTAACCTATACTACGACTCTCAACAGCTTGCAAGATAATATTACGTACACGAGTCCTCTACTCACCACAACAATACACCACCGTGGATCCTCTTCCGCCATCCTACGGAAGGGCCATCCACGGCACTCACACTTGTCTTGAGGCTTTTAGTAGTATCCATCAACTTGTCTATGAACTGTAAGAGTAACCAAGTAGTCCGTACTGCGAACAACGGCTATTCGAATAGATTGATAACCCTGCAGGGGTGTACTTCTTCACACACGCTTCCACCACTTATCGCCGTTTACTCGACATGTACTCGGCAACCTTCAAGCGGAAGCCCGGCGAGGGTGTCGGCCACGACCTGACTAATTACACAAGTCTCTCGTCTAGGTTTATTGCCTAATTGGGTTCCATCCGTGGGGAGATCCGGCCGGGGTGTCGCTCACGGGCCCAAACGATGTGTACAGGGTTCCCGAGTCACCAAACAGGGAACTGGTACACCGTGCCACGTACCTGTTGCATCACAGCCCACCCCGAGGGTCAGCGCTGTGCACGATCACCAGTAAACTACAAACACCAGAAACTAGTTGCAATTCCTGGACAGAGTACAAGGGCAGTTAATAAGCTGAGAGGGTCCATTGGTTTCGGGCTAAATGCATGGTAGTAGCTGAAACTTGAACCACACATACAGATCTCGGTTCCTATGGACGGTTCCAATGAAACAACCCACCACGTACTCCTACATGGCCTTTCATCGATACCTTTACCAAACGTGTTCCACACTTCCCTCTCTTTACCGGTATGATCATTTCACTCTGATTCATCACCCAGATGAACCAGACCTGACACAACTCTAAGCATGGCAGGCAACATAAACAAATAGCATGGTGGATCACACATCACATTACGCAAACAACTCCTACACATGCTAGTGGGTTTCAACTATTTACTGTGGCAATGACAGGTCATGCAAGGGAATAGGGTTCAACTACCGCAGCAAGTAGCAGTTCACATGTTGTTGCCTTAATGTAGTAAAAAAGAGCAGGAGCGAGAAGATGGGTTTGTATCAGAATGATCAATGATTGCTTGCCTCATAGAGTGGTTGTCGGGTACTGCTCTTCAGTTGGATACGCAGAAGTATCCTCGGGAGCTGGACCAAACACGGAGAATACCGGCGATACAATCAATAAGCAAACAAATGCAACAATATGATGCATGCTCATGATATGGCAATATGTATGTGTTTTGGGCTAATGCATCTATAACAGAAGGGTTTGAGCCCATTTGAATCAAAGATTCAAATTGAAACCCAAACTATTATTTATTTAAGTGCATTATAATGTTTTAATGTATACAACACGGTTAACTTGCTCAAACATGCATGAAACAAGTGTCATTGGAAAGATTGGATTTCTCTGATCAATTTTCATATATAAATCTTTTCCATCTGAGCTACTGTTGAATTTATATGATTTTTTGAAGTTTAAAGCATTTTCTGGGATTTCCTGAATTGTTTTTAAATTAAATAATCCCAGAAAATCCTTTACTGCGTCAGCATGACATCATGCTAACGTCAGCAAGTCAACAGACCTGATCTAGGTCAAACCTGACTGGTGGGTCCCTCATGTCAGTGTCTCTGGGGCTAATCCCGGTCAAAACTGGAGTTGATTGGGTTTGACTATGCGGCGGGGCCCACTGTCAGTGACTGTGGTGGTTAAATAATTACCATTAGCTCCTAACTAATAGGCCACGTCAGCCTGCCAGAGTTTGGCCGGCGGTGACCATTTCGCATGGCAGTGATTCACCGGAAACTCTATTCCCAAGACCATTGGTCGCGCGGATGGGTCCTATGTGCTCCTGGTGATGCACCGCATCCAACGGTGCCACTGGTTGGTCGATTGGTCGCCGGAGTTGACGGCGACGAGCTCGTCCGCGGCGGCGCTCGCACGAAGTTGGCCGGAACGGCGTTGTGGTGCACGTGAGGAGGAGTTAGGGGTGGCGTTAGCTTGCTGGTGAGTCACTGGTCCTATTGGCGTGCCCGGCTGCGAGGCACAGCGCCAGTGGCCACGGTGGCGAGTTGGCCGGCGGCGGTGAGCTTCGGTCAGCAAGGGGGCGGCGGCTACAAGGCGTAATCGAGCCCGGGGAGAGGGGGGTTCGAAGCGTGAGCTCACAGCGGTCGCAGAGGGCGTCGATACGAGCTCGGGGAAGGTCGGACGGTGACGTACGGGCGGCGGCGATCTCCGGTGCCGAAGGTTGAAGACGACGGCGGGGAGGGCAGTGCAGGGCTTCTAGCGTCGTGTGCGTCGGTGGGGAGCTTCAGGGCGATGCGGCGGAGCTAATGGGTGCGTCGGGGAGGCGAGGGGGTGGCGTAGAGCGCGGTGGCAGCGATCGGCGGCGACGAGCTCGCTCGGTGGAGCTCGGTGGAGGGGAGAGAGGAGGAGGAAGACACGGGGGAGAGTGAGAGAGGAGTCAGGGGGTGCGTGGCGTCTCCTAGGGGCGTCCAGGGCGTCGGGGGAGTAACCAGGCAGGCAGGAGGTGGCCGGCGCTTCGGCGGCGCTCGCCATCGAGCTGCTTCGTGCGCTGGCACGGTGAAGAAGACGGGCGTGCCCCTGGTGGGCTGGGCCGTCTGGCCCAGGCAGGTAAGTGGACTCAGGTAAGTCTCTGCTTCTTCCTTTTTTTATATTTTCTTTCTATTTCATTTCTTTTGCAACTTTGTTGAATTAATAAAAATGCTAGAACATTTTTATAACTCATAAAACTAGTCATGCCCACTGTATATAATATGAACAGTATGGAACATTTCAGTTTATGATTATTTGGGCACATAAAATATTTTATAGCATTTAAATGCCCAAATGCAAATACCATATGAATTAATCCAGAGACCTTGGATGTCCTAGAAAATTGTGCACCATTTTTGGAAGAGGCTTAAGACCAAGGCAGAAATGATGAACATTTTTGAAGGGCATTTTGGGTACATTGGAAAAGATTTTATCAAAACCTAGTTGTTAGGAGAGGGGTGCTGGGGTTTCTGTAATTCCCATTTCAAGTTTTTGTGGAAGGTAAACATGATGCACACTCTAGCTAGTCCTAATGCAAGCACTGACTAGGGATCTGACACCACGGCAGCACCATCAAATTCTCAGCAGATACATACACGGAGCCGCACCAGAGGCGGTACTCTTTCGTATCTGCTCAACTTATTTATCGCATCAAGAAAATAGATCGCCACTGCTTTACTCTGATTTCTTGTCCATCACTTACTCGCTAGTTGAGAGCATACATTGGTTGCGAAGTTTCCTTTGTCCAGTTTGCACCTTCAGATCTGCCATGGCACGCTCAACACTATATTCCCAATGCTTATGGTTTTCCCCTTGTATATTCCACACTAGTTAAATCACAGTAGACTAAATTTCAAAATTGTGTCAGTCGATTTTTCAGAGCTCGCCGGAGTTTGTCGATGCGAACGAAGGGGCTTGGGTGGGGACTTTGGTTGTGGGGGCGGTGGTGGGGCCTCGCCGAATGAAGAAAACTCGATGCCGGTGGGGGTGGTGGAGGAACACAGGTGGTGGGGGCCGGTGGTCCGGCCGGCGGCCCGTGCGGTGTTCTGTATGGGAAGAATTAGAGACAAGGAAGAACAAGGGTTAGGAGAAGTAGGATCTTCATCCAACCGCCTAAAATGGTCGACTGACCCAAATGACAAAAGTCACATGACTTGCATGCGGACATGCCTTTATATTCAGTACCATCATCGTACATGCTTAGCATTGCTCCTGAATCCATCAAGCTAAACAACATGCCACTCATAATTCCAAACTTGTTGCTCAAGTACGAATCTGATATGATGTTGACATTACTAAAACACATAAGATTTAATTGGTCAGCTAATGTTCCTACTTTACTTTTGAAAAATCACGTGCACCACATATAGAGAGACAACAGGGAGTTGCTTTCTTAATGTGCTCTGGTTCATCATGTGTGGGCACTGCACAACGAACGTTTTATTATCCAAAATCTGCTTGCTCTTCTTTAGCATGTTCCTCTTCCGTTCTTCTTTAATAAGTACTCTCTCTGTTCCTAAATACAAGTCTTTGTATAGATTCCACCATGGACTACATATGGAGAAAAATGAGAGAATCTACACTCTAAAATGTATCTAGATACATCTGTATGTCATCCATAGTGGAAATCTCTACCAAGACTTACATTTTGGAACGGAGGGAGTATGATAGTAGTACAGTATGTTCCTTGTAGTGAAGATGAGCAGGGACATTTGCAGTGTAGAGGTCTATACGGTCGGTTGGTATGGACACTTTGAACTGTTCGGGCCTCTTTGATTCATTGGATTTTGTAAACATGGGAATAGGATTTGTAGTGGCCTGGCCATTTGAATCCTATAAGAAAAGCAAGGAAATGCAGGGAGTTGTGTCACCTTTGAGAGTTACATTGATATTAATAGTACCGCACCTTCAGTTGAAGAGAACTGGTATCCGAAGCCTTTCTAGACGTACCTACAATACTGACACATATATTCCATCAAGTTCCACTTTACTGATTTTACTCTTATGCTTACGGTTTTCTCGTGATATCTACACTATGATCTGTGTAGCTGCTTTGTGTCGCACTAGCAGCAGTCCACTCTTGAAGCTAAACACCGCAATGACTAACAAAATTGGCACCAAGGAATTGAGTGCCATTCTGGATGCAATGAAACTCATACGCTCCCCACTTGTTGACTCTTGTTCAGAATATGATCCTAATGACTCCTGTTCAAAATTGCCACATATAGAGAGACAGCATGGAATTGCGTTTCTTTGGGCGCTGTGATTCATCATGAGTGGGCAACCAACATTGTATGTAATTAAGTAGAACCTCAAGAATATGCTTCCTCTTATGTTCTTTAACATGTTCCTCTTTTGTTATTCTGTATTTAGTACGTACAGTATGTTCCATGTTAGGAAGTGGAGCAGGGACATCTGCAATCAACAGCTGATAAAGATGGCATGTACTTGATCGATAGGCTTTCAATTATTAGCGGCAATACAACACTGTATTTTCAAGCCAGTTCCACTTTCCCTATTTATATATCATGGTTATGGTGTACCCCTTTTATGTGCACTATGATCTGCCTAGTTGTTGTGTGCTCTTGTTATCATGGTTTCGCAATAAACTCTCTATACAATATATTTTGAACCTATCATCTGCCAACTATCCTAACTTCTGGAGCCTATTTTTGTGTTTAATTGTGCCAGATTATATAAATGCACACACCATATTACAGCACAAATGAGCTCTCTCATCAGAATCGAGTGATAGCACACAAGTGTTTACAGGGGCACCCCTATAGTAGAATATCCTCTACATTACAAAGATAATCTCACAACTATCTGTGTTTTCTTGGTTCTCAGATATTATACGTAATTACAGTGAATATCAGAATCCGCGCATCAGAACAATATTGTGGAACACTGCAATGACTTACAAAATTGGCACCAAGGCATTGAGTGCCATTCTAGATGCAATGAAACTCATACGCTCCCCACCTATAGATTCTTGTTTCAGAATATGATCCTAGTGACTATTCTAACCTCGCGGAGTCAAAGGCAGATGGCCTGTCATGTTCACCCATCAAGGTGCATGCTCTAATTTGGCCAGGTTTTATTGATTGCGCGTATCTTGCATATGTTGTCTTGCATTTCTTCTACTTTGTTGCACCGCCATCTGCTTAGTTTACTCATCATATATGTCGAGATGCCATGCCCATCCATAAGTAATACACATTCCATCTGTCATCATACCATGTTTTTCCACTCAAATGTTGTTCTTATGCATTAGACATCAAAAAGGAAGAGGGTGATTGCCGAACCTGAAGGAGCACCAGCAAAGTCCTTGAAAAACATGGTTGTGCCAGAGAATCAGACAGCACCTCACTTATATTGGCTGTACAACCTATGACACAAAACATAGGACCGACTGCAGCAGACTATACCCATACTTCACTGGCCACACCACTAATCCCACCACACAGGACTTGCACTCCAGCAAAAGGTATGCCGATTTCAGTTGCAATAGCACCAGCCGTACCACAGAAAAATCCCACTCCAGCAAAAAGTACAGCAAGTCCACCGGCCGAAGACCTATCCCAACTGCAGAGACGGCCAATTCCTGCAGATTGGAGCCCCATTCTAGTTATTCCCAGTTTAAAAGACAATAGTTTCAATGTTGTTAGGGACCACATGCATATATTCCCATCATTGGAAGATTATAGTAAAGAAAAACACCATTTTCACATCTTTCTGTCCCACTTACGTGTAAGTGCCATTAGTCATGGTGATTATTTTCCTGTTTTCTGCTGTTTGAACACATCAATGATTTACATTACATTGTTGTAAGTAGGCGAGGGTCAATCTGGATAGTCATGACGAGGAAAGCTTGTTTGCGCTTTTCAAGGAAGCATTGCGGAAGTATTGGTGTTACCTGAGGATTTCTCACTTTTATGGCAAGTCTATAAACGAATTTCTGGTGAAGTGTACTGTGCTAATTTAGAAGACATTGAATGGGAAAACCTTGTTATGCACTGGTCTCGTTCCGAGGATGAGGTACTGTCTATGATATCGCATGACAATTTGAACTTCTACTTTTCCGCATGTGCCTTACGGATCTTTTTTGCAGGAAATCTGCTCGAAAAAGAATTCCGATTTGAAAAGAACGACAGGATATCGCAAATATGTTGCTCGCTGCTTTGCTCTTGTTAGTACCTATTTTCCTGTATCACTGTACTTGCATACATACCTGGTTCATTATATGACAGCAGTATGCATGATAGCTTGCTTATCAATTGTTCGCTCCAAATTATCTGATTTGTATGAATGATTACATTAGTGTAGAATATATCCAATGCCAATGAATTTTTATAGCTCTACATTGTTCTTGTAAGTACCTGTTGTCCTTTATCAGCGTACTCATATTGACAGGTAGTTGTTCATGTACCATCACTCTGTAGCTTATTTTCCTTTGCCCTCCATTTTCTACACATAAGATCTATATTTACTATTAACATAAGGTTGGATAACACTGATGGTACTGAAGAACTTCAGCTCTGCATTGCTCTTGGTTGTACCTTTTGCCAGTATCGTTGTACTTACATTTATAGCTACTTGGTTATGTAGCATCACTCTTCACCTTATCTTAAATATTCTCCATTTTTTCTTATATTGTCACATATATATTTACTCTTAACAAAATGTAGAATAAAGGCAATGCTTATGAAGAACATTATCTGGTAAACTACTTGAATTGCCCCCCCCCCCCATCAGAATGGACAAGGGCTTTATAGAGCCTGCCTTCACCAATAATGTAAGTTTGTCCTTCTCAAGGCTTCAAACTTGGTTGTGTATATTTGGTTAGGCATGACTGCAACAGCTGTTTATTTTTGGTGTTTGCATCAAATTGCATGTTTAAAGTTTATTATGTACTCCAGTTCATAAACAAAAATTTGCCCTTCTCAATTTAAGTTTTCAGTTGTACAACCAAGTTCCTTCTTCATACCATGTAAATTAAACTATACAGAGCAAGTGATCTTAATTTGCCAATCTGAAATGGGATAAATTGACAGCACACTAACCATTGATACTTTTGAGCTCTCGATCTGTAATCCAGTGGTGTCGTGAAGCTGCCAACTCCTTCACAATTTCATTTCCTGTCATGTCTTGACCTCAACAATACCATATTGTGTTAATTTGATTTTAAACCGTGTAACTTTATTCGTTAGTAAGAAATGTGATGAATTGTCAGCACAGATACTTATATGTGCAAAACCTGTCATCTGTTTGCTTGTTTATCTTTCAGAGTGAGGAGGATATATGTGTCAAACAAGTGCAGTCTCACCAGCTTGCTCAACTGCTTGCCCTGCAGCTCCCGAGCAGGGCTAAACTTTCTTGAACTCTATTGAAGTGATGTCGGTTTTGTATATTATTTTGTCGGCATGTTTAGTTGCACTGGTGGCGAACTTTGATGCCCAGTGTATGTAATCTGTTATCTGCTTGTGCTTTATTATCATAGTGGAGAACTTTAATGCCCAGTGGATGTAATATGCCGTAATTTATTTATTGTATAGTCCAGGTTTTTTTCTTATTCATGATGCTGCAGTTATTTTACTCTATATATATCCTATCTTCGCAGTAAACCGGCCAAACCGTAAAATTACAATACATAATCAGGCCGTCATTCAAATCACCGTGTATGATCCGCATCATGGGCCCCATCATCTTGGTCCATTTACATGACTAAATATAAACTGGCCCACTAGTAGATTCGGGCCTTTAATAGGCCGAGTAAACCGCCGGCCCTATTTTCCCAAGAAAACACAATGGGCCTTTAGGAGGCTGAAAAGTAGGTTGGGCCTGAATCGTGCTGAACAGCTCACTGGCCGGCAGCAGGCCAAAACAGACCCCGGCCCATGAATGCGCCAATCAAATCACGGGCTTATAACAGGCCAAAATTGTCTCGGTCCTTGTTTGGCCCAATCAGATTATCGGCCGTGAGCAGGCCAGATGCAAATCGGGCCGTAGTTAGGGCCATCTATATGACGGGCGTTTAACAGGCCGATATTAATATAGGGCCAAATTGTTAAACGGGCCCTTAACAGGCCGAAACTAATATCAGGCCGAATTACTAAATGGGCCTTTAGCAAGTGGGCCCAAAAGCATAGCGTCTAGTTGATGGGCCGAATCTGATATGGGCCATAATTTAGCCCAAAGCGTCTTAAAGGGCCGGACCTGATCTGGGCCGTAATTTGGCCCAGAACATGGTAGGCTTTTAATGGGTCGGATCTCATATGGGCCATTATTAGGCCGGAACGTGGCAGGCCATTAATGGACTGGATCAAATATGGGCCGGCATTTGGCCCAAAATATGGCAGCCAGTTAATTGGTCGGCCTCCTAGGGTCCTCAAAATCTTGTGGGCCTACAGCTGGGCCGGCCAATTAATGTCGGCGAAATCTCATGGGCCTTTAGCTGGGCCGGCCCATTATGGTACACAAAAATTTTGTGGGCCTTCACCTGGGCCGGCCCATTATGGCCCGCAAAAATCTTGTGGGCCTTTACCTGGGCCGGCCCATTATGACCCGCAAAATCTTGTGGGTCTTTAGCTGGGCCGGCCCTTTATGGTCCGCAAAATATTGTGGGCCTTTAGTTGGGCCGTCCCATTATGGTCTGCAAAATCTTGTGGGCCTTTAGTTGGGCCGGCCCATTTAAACTTTATGAGCCACTTTTGGGCCTGTGCACGTGTCAACATCTCATTGGCGCATCTCGCCCATTGGATGAGTGACACCTTTGCCAAAGTGGAGCTGGCACCTATTTCCTTCAGCCAATCAAAATTTTACATGTGGAAAATCCCCATTGGTCGGGGCTGTAAACGGTTATCTGATCCAAAATCGGACCCGATAGCTTAACGACGTTCCGTTACGGTTGATGCCACGTGTCGGTCACCCTTGCCGAAAGCACTTCTGTGACGCGCGATTTATCATCATGGAAGTGGACACTTCCGTGATAATAATTTTGGTAATGTCATGGAACACTTCTACGACAACACAGGTATGACTATCTTGATTCTGTCATAAAATCGTCATGGTTATACATGCATGACAGAAAACGTGAACTACTCTGACAAACACGTATCATCACGAAAGTGTACCTTTTTGTAGTGCCTGAGGTCTGCCAGTTTTGAGACGACATTTGTGTTTTCAGTGAGAGTTCCTTTGTTGGATCACCAGAAGGATCAATGGCTCGCTTAGTCCTGGGAAAGGACATTAGTCTCGTGGGTCTCTTCATCCCCGGACAACTCTTTGCCTTCGGCAGCAAGGTGATGCACGCTGATTCGGACAATCATTTGGACTAGGTGGACAACATTGCTCCCGAGCATCGGATTTGATTTGGCAGCCTGGAGTACGTTGCTGACACGCGGGGGGGAGGGGGACTTGGTTTTCACCGGATTCATTACCCCCACAAGAACAGTTCCGCCCTCTTTGGCATACACCTCTGATCCAACCTGTGAATCGGCGCCAATCCACCAAACGGCTTTGATCTAGGAAAGACTCCCTGAGAGAGGGGATTGTACCGCACCAGTGGCCGAACTCACATCGGCGGAAAATTTATCCCTAGCCCTTGAGGCAAAACCCGAGGTCAGTGGCCAAGATTCGATTTCGACCGGACTCCTCCCCTACAGCTCCCTGCTGGCCTCGAGCCCGCACCCTGAGTAGGCAGCTAGCAGCCAGGGGACTCCCCCGGTCCAAAATAAGCTAGCCCCATGCATTTGCGTGAAATGGTATACGGGAAGGAAAAAGCACACCCTCAGTGTTCGAAGACAATCCCGTGCCCCTAGAGGCTTCGGCTCCAAATCCCGAGGATAGATCCGTCCAGGACCAAGGATCGGTTGGCCCCTAGAGTGACCTCCGCTCCGTCACCACAAAGTCTAGCCTAGAGCCCTTGATCCAGGTAACCCTCGATAGCTGAACGAGGCACTGGACCGAATTCAAAAGTTGACTATCCAAGAGAACTCACTCTCCGCTTTCGATCACCGACCCTTCGAGACGTTTGACAGGGAATTTTGCATCCCACCCACCACCCACTTGGTAGTCACTGTCAAGGATCAAACCGATGTGTTAGACTATAATTCGGAATACACCAAATACATGGATGAGGATAGTGGGGCCATAACC